>OZ026492.1:121200-421200 GCA_964019985.1 Aurelia sp. 4 Dawson et al 2005 | reverse complement strand
ATTTGAAAACGCTGTTTAAAGTAGAGTGATTTGGGCCCCGTTTCCAATACTCCGTTTTCGTATGAAACGGTGTGGAATGTCTCCGTTTTTGGGTTGGTGTTTCCATTGAAAACGATCGAAAACGGAGACATTTGAAAACGCTGTTTAAAGTAGAGTGATTTGGGCCCCGTTTCCAATACTCCGTTTTCGTATGAAACGGTGTGGAATGTCTCCGTTTTTGGGTTGGTGTTTCCATTGAAAACGATCGAAAACGGAGACATTTGAAAACGCTGTTTAAAGTAGAGTGATTTGGGCCCCGTTTCCAATACTCCGTTTTCGTATGAAACGGTGTGGAATGTCTCCGTTTTTGGGTTGGTGTTTCCATTGAAAACGATCGAAAACGGAGACATTTGAAAACGCTGTTTAAAGTAGAGTGATTTGGGCCCCGTTTCCAATACTCCGTTTTCGTATGAAACGGTGTGGAATGTCTCCGTTTTTGGGTTGGTGTTTCCATTGAAAACGATCGAAAACGGAGACATTTGAAAACGCTGTTTAAAGTAGAGTGATTTGGGCCCCGTTTCCAATACTCCGTTTTCGTATGAAACGGTGTGGAATGTCTCCGTTTTTGGGTTGGTGTTTCCATTGAAAACGATCGAAAACGGAGACATTTGAAAACGCTGTTTAAAGTAGAGTGATTTGGGCCCCGTTTCCAATACTCCGTTTTCGTATGAAACGGTGTGGAATGTCTCCGTTTTTGGGTTGGTGTTTCCATTGAAAACGATCGAAAACGGAGACATTTGAAAACGCTGTTTAAAGTAGAGTGATTTGGGCCCCGTTTCCAATACTCCGTTTTCGTATGAAACGGTGTGGAATGTCTCCGTTTTTGGGTTGGTGTTTCCATTGAAAACGATCGAAAACGGAGACATTTGAAAACGCTGTTTAAAGTAGAGTGATTTGGGCCCCGTTTCCATTACTCCGTTTTCGTATGAAACGGTGTGGAATGTCTCCGTTTTTGGGTTGGTGTTTCCATTGAAAACGATCGAAAACGGAGACATTTGAAAACGCTGTTTAAAGTAGAGTGATTTGGGCTACGTTTCCATTACTCCGTTTTCAAATGTCTCCGTTTTCATATCGCTCCGTTTTCGGATGATCTTGAACCGTTTCCATTACTCCGTTTTCGCCAAGAGCGCAAGAAGAGCGCCTGGTACGAAAACGGGGGTGTTTCCATTACTCCGTTTTCGTTCGTTTTCATTTCTTTTGTTCGCACTCGTTTTGAAACCGAGGATGTTGTATAGATTGTTGTTGTAGCGCGTTTTCGAATGACTCCGTTTTGGGTGTTTCCATTGGAAACGATGCGTTTTCAGATGTCTCCGTTTTCAAATCACTCCACTTTGAACACCGTTTTTAAATGTCTCCGTTTTCGATCGTTTTCAATGGAAACACCAACCCAAAAGCGGAGACATTCCACTCCGTTTTTATACGAAAACGGAGTAATGGAAACGGGGTCTTGAAAACGGAGGCATCTGAAAGCGCATCGTTTTCAATGGAAACACCGAAAACGGAGTCATTCGAAAACGCTGCAACAACAATCTATACAACATCCTCGGTTTCAAAACGAGTGCGAAGAAAGGAAATGAAAACGAACGAAAACGGAGTAATGGAAACACCCCCGTTTTCGTACCAGGCGCTCTTGACGAAAACGGAGTAATGGAAACGGTTCAAGATCATCCGAAAACGGAGCGATATGAAAACGGAGACATTTGAAAACGGAGTAATGGAAACGTAGCCTAAGAATCATACGGACATAACGGAAATATATATGGTTAACATCATTTCACACTTCGCCCTCTGCATTGTAACCTTTCAAAATCAGAATGAATTTGTCAGCGATGCCATAAATTTGATTACAGTCTGTAAGGACTTGATCAATATGACATCATCATCAAATGAATCACCAAAAAATCATCATTTTCACTGGATAATGCATGAGTATTACGTCATAGGTGTCCAGGCCATGCAGGTCAAATTTGGTCCTCGTTAGCAAAACTCATAGTTCTGGATAACTTTGAAGTTCCCCGGCACACTACCCCACACTACCCACACTACCCCACACTACCGATGCGACAGAAATTCTGAGCCGAGCTATCTGAAAAACTGAGCTATCATTATCTTGCCGCCCCGCATTGAACTACAAATTGGCCCAAGTGAAAAATTTGTTTACAATATTCAACGCAATTCTAGAAACTCCTCTCGCATTATAAGTCACGACACCTCTTGGTACCCGACCCTTTACTGCCCGGTATTTTCCAAGGGGCTGACACTTTAAACCCTCACCTTTGAAAACGCACGGCAGATATTCAAATTTCGACTTCCTTTGCACTTAAAGCCTTAAACGTTTGCCCAAACATAGAAGCATTTATCTCCAAGTCAATGTCAAGTGGAATTTTATGGATTCTAGAGAAACACGGAGATGCTTTTGAAAGTTTTAATTTTGAGGTCCAGAAACGGAAACGATATCATCCTCACGAAGGTTTGTATTGAAATATTTAATTGGAAAAAACTTAGCTTAAAGTTTCTTTCTGCGGTGATTCTTTTCTTATTCACTTTTCACATTACAGTACTTGTCGCATTACACATGACATACGTTGCTCTATATTACTGACAGTGACATTACGTTGAACTCCTACAAAGAATAGTCTAAACAGTGGTTTACAGAGAAATGTGCAGACAGGGCACAATTTTTCCGGGTACCCTGTTTGCAGAATGGGTAAACAAAGTGCACTGCTTTTGATCAAGAAGCTGGAATGAGATTGAAAAACTTATAACATATTAAAAACGCAATGCAAAATCATTCTCTGATAAAATAAACACTCTTTAGCTCATTCAAAGTTTTGTAATTGATTATTTTACTTTTATCAGGTACATGTATTTTTTAATAAGAAACTAAGAATTTGGGTGGGCCAATACTGGAAGTTTCCTTGAATTATCATTTTTTGAGTACTCAGAGTTTCTTACGAGATTCTTAAAGGTTCCATTACCTGGTACATCAAGAAATTTTCAAATCAAGGATTTTTGAAGCCTGTCCAATGTTTAGACTTTACTCAAGCACCTTAAAAGTAATATGTTACAAGAAACAGTAGAAATAAGTAAAACCATGTCAAGGATTCCTTTATAAAGAATAAGTAGTTTTTAAGCTACATTTTCCCAGTACTGAAGTTTCTTAACTTTTTGAAGATCTGAGAGTTGAGTTTCTTAGAAGCAGTTTCTTACAAAAAAATATGTGTAGCAACTTTGTTCATCAAGTTAAGTAGGCTTTTTGTATTTATACTTCCCTTGCATCATTCTCAAAGTGCATTACTCGTACCAAGCAGTCTTTGCTTTTGCTTTTCAAAGTCTGAACCCGTCCCCATCTGACAAAGCTTTGCTTTTCGTTAGTTGAATTTCTTTATTTCTAACTGTAGTGATACATTGTGTTTCACATTATTTTCAAACGAAGTTTGAATTCCAGGTCTGAATTGAATGAATCTACAATCCAGAACAGGGTGAAACATGTTATCTCGCAAGGTAGATGGTAGCAATAATGCCTCAAAGAGTGGTATCTTTAATGATTATGATTTCACAGTCTTAAACCAACTTCATTTTATTTCCTTATTTAATTAAGGGAGGATTTGAAGGCATAGGTAGCCATCTCGGTCAACCGATGTCTTCATTCAAAACAGATGCTTGTCAGGTCGCGTTGCAGATCATAGGTGTGCCAAGTGTGCGTCGCAGACAAAAATCTTGCCATCCCGTCGTTCAACAAACAATCTTTATTTGTGTTCTGTGATTCTTTGTTTTCCATAAATCATATTCTATGCAGCCTTGCTGCTTAACTTGTACCAAACTCAATTAAATTCTATTTCAGATCACATATTAATTTTATGGCAGAATTTACCATAAAAACAAACAAACAAACAAACAGACAGTATAAACCGAAAGAATCAACATCGGATCAGATCAGTAAACATAATGTCATGCTCAATTGTGTGATCTGATGTTGAACAGGAATGCTTGTTTTTGATTGTCAATGAATTTTTGTTATTGTGAAACATCTTAAAAACGAATTATCATCGTCGCTTGACTAAAAATGATAATAACAAGGCACATTTGATGAAATTTGAATTCTCTAATCGGCGTTGCATGTTTCAAACATTTCATCGTACTTTTCAGGTATTATAAAGGTCAAACTATTTATGGAATAAGGATGCAGCTTGGAGAAAATTCACCGTGCGTTTATTTGTGCAGAGAAATGAACATGGTGTTGAAAATAGTATTGTTATTGATTGTGTGCAGGTCAATTACATTATGTCATGGCGCTGACGATAAAGACGATATTCGTTACAAAGGAGGTTTGAAACTTTTTTTGATGCTTTGTGTTACTTTATGCATTACCGGATAAATGATTTTAGTACTGCTGAAGATGTGTATTATTTGATGAAATCAAAGCGGGTGTTGCTTTTGGAAGACCGTAGCAACTGATGATTAACAACACTTTCCATGCGTCATGTCCATGGGCGTCGAGCGAACTATGTCGATACCCTATCCCTTCAACTGAATTGATGTAATGAAACTTTAGTTAGATGCCAACAATCATAGAGAGAACTTTTGATATTAACTTGTGACGTCATCAAATGGCTTAATCGTAAACCATGTCGTAAACCGTAACGTAAAAGCTGCAGTTTCGTTGTTTCGCTTCGTAATATCTTATGGACCTTCAAAACTAAGTGAAAACTTTTGTGAAAACTTCTCTTTCATAGACAACTTTGGGGGAACATTATGGAAACAAGGTTGCATTGACCTTATGCCTTCCCAACTATTTTAAATTAGCAATGTTTTTATACGACAATTTACCTTTTAGATTTTTATCATAGTGTATATTTGTAATTAGATTCCTTTTTTCCTTAATTTTTTATGATCTATTAATCCTTTTTTGTTGTTATAGCGAATTTTTACTAACTAGCTCACTCACTCAATTACTCGCTCACTCACTCACTTGTTTGCTTGCTTGGTTACTTAGTTACTCACTTATTTCTGGCGTTGGAGATATTGGTTTTCTTCAGTCGGTTTAGAATTTTTGGCTCTGTTAATGTCTACCGAAACTTGAGTAATTTACTATCTTATATCCTTCCATAAACATCAAAACACTAAAATGCCAAGACTACGGTCGATATAAAAAGATTTTCTGGAACTATGGCAAATTGCATAAGGTTCCCTCAGAGCAAGTAAGTTGAAAAATGGGAAATAACATTTATACATTTAGTTTTACATAACGTTTTACAAGGATACGGTACCTAGATTGTTCATATTTATATATTTCAATTTTAATCATTTTATTCTATTGTGCCTTCTCGTCCTTCTACCAAAAGTTTTTGCATTTCAAGCATCTCTTTGTTGTATCTTTTACAATCTATCTTATATCTAAACTATATTGTTTCTTGGTTGTTGGACATTCATAGCAGTGAATTAGAAATAGAGGACGAGACAAAAAATGGGCCGTTCCTCCATGTATTTTTCCCTCTTATTAAATTAATGATCCTTTTGATCTTTGCGTTTTTACATCTAAGCTGCCATGTTTCCACTTCTGATGGGAATTTATTTTCATTTTAGCAAATTCCAATTTGGTACCGCTACGAGTTTCCTCTCGACCCAAAATCGTAGTGGCACAGGGTGGCAAGATGGAGTTTACTTGCACGACAGCAGTTTTTCATCGTAGTTCACTGAAATGGTACACAAGGACCGGAGGAGTTGACAAAGAACTGCATCCATCATTACTTTACACTTGGGACTGGCTTCATCAAAGATTGGAGATCGTAAAAAGAAAGACCGGTCGCAGTATATTGACTGGTTTGTTGTCTGTCAAGATCAACCATGTGAAGAAGAAACACGCAGGCCTATACGTGTGCAAGAGATATGTAAAGGAAATCGGACAATTGGCAGAAGTGACAGTCAATGTAACAGTTGTAGGTAAGAGCTCCTACATTCCAAAAAAATTGATAGGATTCTCTACTTTTAATTGACACCCGCAAAGCGATTTGTGGTTACAAAGGGAATTCTGTGCCTGGTCGGTCAAGCTATAGTCCAACAAGGCAACGCAAGCCGCCCGCAGAGTTGCTCTGAAACCCCAGGTAGCTAGCTCAATCGTTGTGCATTGCAAGAAAGACAAAATATGAGGGTGTATCAAAAGACTAAGGATAGATGTAAACATCAGCCTCGGGCTTTCTATTTGTTTGGTTCTGCAGCTGAGCAGTATGTGTTTCATTACACACATAAGTAAGAGAATTGAATCGCTTTACAATTAGCTTCTGAGCCAAAAAAATAACATGCCAGAGCCAGATGTTTAGAAATATCCTTCTTCTCTTGATTAGTGCTCATGTTCGCTCTTAAAAAGTATTTATACAATGAGTGAGCTGGGTGCTTGGGTATGGCGCGCCGAAGGGGACAAAAGTATGAACTTCTTTATTTTGGGTTATAGGGCAACTTTTTGCGGTTTTGTTTTCAGTTTATGGTTGAGAGAATTTCTGTTGTTTGCAATCGCTAATCGCTAATCGCTTTGAATAATGATGTCAATCATGTTGATTTCAACTAAACTTTAAGTCAAATCCTGCTGAAAAAACATTCAAAGTCCTGCAAAAGATAACAACGAACAGAAAGAACTGGAGAGGGATTGTCAAAGAAATAATGACGAAAAACCGTTGATCATGTCTTTGGTTCTTCTGCAAATTGTGTGAAAAAGCCTTCTTCGTCCAGCCTTGGTACCACTGCAATTTTACCGCGATCCAGTTCGTCACAAAGTTCTTCTTTGCTCATCCAATCCTTCCCCAATCTTCACAGTCAAAATAATGCTCTTTTTTCAGATCCAAAAAAACCAATTATACAAGTTAGAGGTTTAAGAAAGGACGTCAGAAGCATTACAGGAAGAGGTGAAAGAAAAGTGGAGTTGGTTTGTGATTACCTCGACGGTTTCCCGGCTCCTAGCTATCAATGGAGAAATTCAAAAGACCAGACTGTGAAATGGTGCAACCAGAATCCATGTATATTTGAATTAAGAAATGCAAATGATGAAAGTCTTCATGGTAGATACACATGCACAGCTTCAAATATTCTTGGAGCCACCAGCCAAAGCATTGTACTCAACACTGCGGGTAAGTGCACCATTTCAAAATTTGATGAAACTTCATCAAATGCGGTTAATAGTCTCCTGCAGCCACTGTGTAAGGCCTTAGAAACCTCGTTCCGCACCTCTCGCATTAGAGTGAGTTGGAAACCTAAAAGACCTGAAGCTCTTACCCAGACCCTCACTGCGGGGAATTTAACAGAGATCTGCAATCTACAGACCATCTCTTTTCGCCAAATATTATGAATTCCCCGAGGAAAGACTAAGGACACTGAGATCACTCTCAATGGGGATTATAGGACCAAATCAACACACAACTAGCGAATGGCTAACAACCCAAGAGCGGTTTGGTCGGGGCAATTAACGCGGTCTCCTGCGAATAAACGAGGTGCGATTTTGTGTAGCTAGGAGAACAAGGGCATTAGGTAACGGTCTTTCAAAGCGCGGATTACAAACGATACAAGTGACAGTAGAAGCGTTAATTGCATATGTTATTTATAACGACAGCTAGGAAAAATGCCGTGGGAAAGTACTGCCAAGAAAGTCAGGTGACCTTACCGCGCCAAAATAGGATGCGAGACAGCCAATGGGATCAATTTTCTTACCAACGTGACTTTAGTCGGCCAATAACACAAAAAGTCATTGTATGTCTTCACCCAATCAGGGGAAGCGAGAGTAAGCGATATGATCGCATGAAAACAACCAGCCCCTCCTCATTCTTTTACAACGTACACGAAAGCAGTAAGAAATTTTCGAAGTGAAACATGAACGAAAGTCAGTTCAAATAAAAAATTTCAAAGAAAGCTTCAAAGAAGCTGGGCCGACCAAGCAAGATTTCACGCCAGGAGCTTCTCACTTGCTCTACCTTGGCAGTTTGGATGTTTAATAGACGCCTCTGGCCCACTATCAAGAAAAGTTTGGCTACATGAAGAACAAATGTGTGTTGCTAATTCTTCCAAAAGCTCTGTCAGCACTGGCCTTCGTTCAAAAAGGGCAACTAAGATTTCTAAGGACAAAAGGACTCTTCAAGACAAGTACTTCAAGAGATTTCAAGATTCAACCTGAGACGGAAAAGAAGATCAAGTAGCATAATTGAGCGACACACGGACCACCAGCTGTCTGGCTCAATAGACTGCAAGCAAGAGGCAGCAAGATGCTCCTCGGGGACTGGACTTTTCCATAATATCGAAATGATTGGCGATGGATTGACTATTACATGGAGTTTTAGGTCGTGTCAGTGTGTAGAGTGTGATCTGGCAATTCATTCGCTCATCTGGAGAATTCAACGAGAATCGAAAGCTAAGTGTTTTATCTTATATTGTATTAATTGCTGTTTGGCCAAATTCGAAGGGGGGATAAGAACTCCGTTAAATCTGTAAACTTAGGTTCATTTTCCATTTTTCATTTTATCATTATTTGAAACACACGAGATCCTTTCAGCAAATTAATATCCTATTAACAATATTTCTATAAAATAATATAAAAAAGAAAAAGAAAAAGTTGGAACATTGCTGCTCTACCAAGGGGTCGTGTTTGGGTCCTGTGAAAGGTTCAAAAGATAATCTCTAAGACCTATTCTAAAACGAGCGATTGAGTCTCTTTCTCCAATGTTGTCAGGGGTATCATTCCAGTTTTTGACACCAGAGAAGTAGAAACTTCGCTTTGCATATTCTAACCTAACTTTAGGAATTTGCAGATCTCCATGGTTTCTGGTTCTATACTCTGAAATCATGGATCTTTCAGTGAACTTATGGCGAAGATCTTCGGGACAGAGGTCATGCAAGATTATATATGTCATGACTCCTTGGAAAAAAGAGCGATTCTACCACCCCCCCCCCCAAGAATGAAACAATGAGATCTAAAGAACGAAACAATAATATTTAAGAACGAAAAAATGCGAGCTAAGAACGAAACATGAGAAGGGAGGGTATTCTAGAATCTAGCAAAAAAAAAAAAACTTTGTTTTCGGAAAAGATCTGCCGAAAGTCGCTACAAATCCTTTCGTTTTCGGGAGGCGCGTACACCTTTCGGAAGAGTGATATACCCATCGCCTAAATTGTCAAGCAATCAGTTGCTCTCATTATAATTAAATGGGAGCATTTCTATTGATCTGACTCAACAGCTTGTTGCTTTAAAAACATTAAAAAAAAAATCAGCTTTATCTAACCTTGCATAAGGACAGCATGCCCATAACTGATTTGGTAAAGGAAGGATCCTTTAAAGAATAGATTTAAGAAATGTTTGAGTTTAATAGCCAGTTGCTGTTGATGATCTCCTTCAAACATATACCCAATCATAGCTGCAACAGCGTACCTCAGCTTACTCAGAATACATTAGACTTGTAACTTACTACGAACTATGATATAATGCTTGCTTTCTTGGCCACTTGTAACTCCAATACAGCAAAGTCAAACAGACAAAAAAAAAACATAAAAAGTCAACGCTACAGGCTGACTCGCGACTACTACCTAAACCTATTATCTTTATAGGTATCCCATCGAATGCGGCCAAAATGGTAGGATATTCGCTTCGAAATGAGATCTGATCGCATGAAAGCAATTCGGATGCACGTGGAAGTGGATTGCAGAGCTGTTATACATGCTGTTCTGGCTGTTTGGCGGAATAACACGAACTCGTAATGCAACCTGTGTGTTTAATAATCTGTTACCGAATACTCCGCAGATGGAGGGGTACCTCGTTAAGTCATAATGGACGTAATACTCATATTGGTGGGTCAAATTTCATATTTAGTAGAGGTCTATTTTTCTATCCCTCTTTGGTTACAGCCACATCAGTCAGTATCAACATTACAACGTCCAAAAAGGACCCATTCAGAAAAGGAATACAAATAATCTCGAGTGCAGCAGACGCCGAAATTTGCCCCGTAAAAGCTCTCCAGATTTACTTCGATAAAGAACTCGCCAATCAATAGCCCGCTCTTTTCGTACCAAAACGGCAAACCTTTCAGCCGCAAATAATTTACGAAAAATGTGCGCAACCTTCGGTCAATAGGTGGATTGGACCCAACCCACTATGCCGGCCACAGCTTTTGAATAGGAGCTGCAACGGGGCTGCCAAGCTCCCAGCTTGGCTCATCAAGACATAAAGGCGTTGGTCCTCAGACTGCATTGAAAAATACATTCGCACGCCAACAGAAACACTCATTCAAGCCTCGCAAAGATTAGCGAGGCAAATTTGATTCGTCTATGGGGAATCACACCATGGTGTAATTTGTGGCGTAAGTGTCCTTCGCAGCACACCTTTCCCATAGACTCTCTAAATGTCACAGTATATTCAATAGACTAAACTCCAGATTTGAAAAATATAGATTCGCAATTTCCCGATACTTACCTAACTCCTGTCTGGGTCGCTTGCCTGGATCGGTAGGAGTTAGGCTTTAAATAGTACAGGCTAGGAAAAATTCACTGTTTCCTTTTTCCAAGTTGCTCAACTTCTGTCTGGGTCGTTTGCCTGGATCGGTGGGAGTTGGGTTTAGGAAAAATTCACTGTTTCCTTTTTCCAAGTTGCTCAACTTCTGTCTGGGTCGTTTGCCTGGATCGGTGGGAGTTGGGTTTCAAAACTACAGTCTATGGAAATTTCACTGAGGCCGGGCTCGCTCCTGTCTGCGTCGCTTGCGTGGATCGTTTAGGAGCCCCCGTGTTTCAGTTACGACTCCGACGCGTAGGAGCTCGTTTTCAAAAGCACTTGAGGACATTCCTTACGCCACAAGATACATCTCCATTCCCCATTTATCTTTATGTTTGATAGTAGATGTATGTAACGTCATTTTGTTCGTTCGGGCTTTTGTGTGATAGAAGCTTGATGTCCAGTTTTACGAATGTCTTTCATTGGCCTAAGAATTCTGTCTTTGAAAGACCGAGCAAAATAACAGACTCTCGCATTTTGGGCCTAAACAACCTGAGAGCCCCTGATCATTCTCAGCACATGAATACGAGGGGGTGCTTCACAAAAATAACAAAAACATCAAACAAGAAGAAAAATGTCATGCACCTTTTGCAAAAATCCTTCTATTTTCATGAAAAACCTACCACAATCCGTAAGAATCCTTGTTTGTTCTGAAAATCTCGCAAGGTTTTCGAATTAGTGATATAAAAATATCTCCAAAAGCCAATGTTCGGTATAAAAGCGGAATGGAGAGTATTAATTCAAAATTTGATGAAACTTCATCAAATGCGGTTAATAGTCTCCTGCAGCCACTGTGTAAGGCCTTAGAAACCTCGTTCCGCACCTCTCGCATTAGAGTGAGTTGGAAACCTAAAAGACCTGAAGCTCTTACCCAGACCCTCACTGCGGGGAATTTAACAGAGATCTGCAATCTACAGACCATCTCTTTTCGCCAAATATTATGAATTCCCCGAGGAAAGACTAAGGACACTGAGATCACTCTCAATGGGGATTATAGGACCAAATCAACACACAACTAGCGAATGGCTAACAACCCAAGAGCGGTTTGGTCGGGGCAATTAACGCGGTCTCCTGCGAATAAACGAGGTGCGATTTTGTGTAGCTAGGAGAACAAGGGCATTAGGTAACGGTCTTTCAAAGCGCGGATTACAAACGATACAAGTGACAGTAGAAGCGTTAATTGCATATGTTATTTATAACGACAGCTAGGAAAAATGCCGTGGGAAAGTACTGCCAAGAAAGTCAGGTGACCTTACCGCGCCAAAATAGGATGCGAGACAGCCAATGGGATCAATTTTCTTACCAACGTGACTTTAGTCGGCCAATAACACAAAAAGTCATTGTATGTCTTCACCCAATCAGGGGAAGCGAGAGTAAGCGATATGATCGCATGAAAACAACCAGCCCCACCTCATTCTTTTACAACGTACACGAAAGCAGTAAGAAATTTTCGAAGTCCCACCCAAACCCTCCCAGAAAGCTTACCAAGTAGAAGTTACCCAAATCCGCCTGAATCGATATATCGGTCACACTCACTCTTCAGGATACACTATAATTATTGCGTATTGTTAAATAGTCAGGCTTCATCTGCTGACTCAGAAAGAAACCTTTTCATTTAATGGACATTTTGACATTTTAGGTTTCAGTAGCGATGATTTTGTATTAGCGTTTATTATAAATCGTTTCTACATGAATTATATGTAGCGTGAGATGCTTTCATTTTGTGGCGTAAGTGTCCTTCGCAGCACACCTTTCCCATAGACTCTCTAAATGTCACAGTATATTCAATAGACTAAACTCCAGATTTGAAAAATATAGATTCGCAATTTCCCGATACTTACCTAACTCCTGTCTGGGTCGCTTGCCTGGATCGGTAGGAGTTAGGCTTTAAATAGTACAGGCTAGGAAAAATTCACTGTTTCCTTTTTCCAAGTTGCTCAACTTCTGTCTGGGTCGTTTGCCTGGATCGGTGGGAGTTGGGTTTAGGAAAAATTCACTGTTTCCTTTTTCCAAGTTGCTCAACTTCTGTCTGGGTCGTTTGCCTGGATCGGTGGGAGTTGGGTTTCAAAACTACAGTCTATGGAAATTTCACTGAGGCCGGGCTCGCTCCTGTCTGCGTCGCTTGCGTGGATCGTTTAGGAGCCCCCGTGTTTCAGTTACGACTCCGACGCGTAGGAGCTCGTTTTCAAAAGCACTTGAGGACATTCCTTACGCCACAAGATACATCTCCATTCCCCATTTATCTTTATGTTTGATAGTAGATGTATGTAACGTCATTTTGTTCGTTCGGGCTTTTGTGTGATAGAAGCTTGATGTCCAGTTTTACGAATGTCTTTCATTGGCCTAAGAATTCTGTCTTTGAAAGACCGAGCAAAATAACAGACTCTCGCATTTTGGGCCTAAACAACCTGAGAGCCCCTGATCATTCTCAGCACATGAATACGAGGGGGTGCTTCACAAAAATAACAAAAACATCAAACAAGAAGAAAAATGTCATGCACCTTTTGCAAAAATCCTTCTATTTTCATGAAAAACCTACCACAATCCGTAAGAATCCTTGTTTGTTCTGAAAATCTCGCAAGGTTTTCGAATTAGTGATATAAAAATATCTCCAAAAGCCAATGTTCGGTATAAAAGCGGAATGGAGAGTATTAATCTTTGATCAATCATTTCCATTCAAGAATCTGACAAACACGGTAATTTTATCACCCGATTGCTAAGACCAAACCTGCAAGAAAGACACGAGTTTGCTTCCGAATAAGAATACTCTCGATGATATGGAGATGAAGAGTCAAAGGCAAAACAAGATATAGAGCGAATCAATTTAATTGAAATGACATGCATCCGTGGTAGGCGAAATTGACTCCTGCAATATAAGAGCATGAAGGCAGTTCAGAAAGTCAAGAATTGATCATATTATAAATTATGCAGTAATGAGAGCCGAAATACGAGGCAGAGCTAGATATCTTCACGGTGAAGATGAAGTACCCTGCAACATGTCAATAACGATATACTGTGGCCATGAATGTAATCAGTCAAAGTATTTCATCCTTTGTCGCAGTATTTCAGTTTTAAGAGGTGTTTCTCAAAGGTAGAAAACAAAGAAATATTATTGCAG
The DNA here is from genome assembly GCA_964019985.1 of Aurelia sp. 4 Dawson et al 2005. NCBI lineage: Eukaryota > Metazoa > Cnidaria > Scyphozoa > Semaeostomeae > Ulmaridae > Aurelia > Aurelia sp. 4 Dawson et al 2005. Next base: position 407,524 of record OZ026492.1, on the reverse strand, counting down.
AAAATTGTCTTGGCAAATTTAGGAATCCAATTTGAGAACCTGCCGCCTGTTTTCATGAATGCTATCATCTTGATGCTATCCATAGACCTATTCGGCTAAGGTTCTTTTACCCATTTCAAGTGGTGTGACCATACTTTTTTTGCATGGCACAAAATATGATACAGAAATCAAAAGATTTCTTATCAAGAGATTGATCACATGATTTGAAATGGTTGTGAAAAACCTCAGCTGATTTGTGTATTGCATAAGAACTACAATAGTTTTGTTTTTAAAAATGTACGCTCTTCTATGCGAGTTTTTGCGGTATTCTCCCAGCCAATTTTGTCATTGTTGGATTTTGCTGACATAAATGAGAGAGAAGGATTCTGAGTGAATAATCAATGTCGGACCATTTAGTTATTATCCTACAAAAGGGTCAGAATCGAACGATATTTTATCGCATTTCGTAGAATTTTTGAATGTGCACAATGGAGACTCTGACGTCACTGGATGGAGCATCTCCTATAACACCATATAAAAATATCGCTCGATCCAGGCTCTTTTTTAGACTAGCTAAAAGGTTTTTTGAAATGAGTGATCGAGCTTTGACACTACAAATGAATTCATGAAATCTTGATCTAGTTCTTCAAATTTTAACTGTCTTTTTGTGCAGAGATTCAAAGATTTCCTCACATTGAACTATGGAATCTTCTTTGATGTCAAGAAGACCTACTTTTAAGGTATTATTTTGAGTGCTGGGTGAGTCAAAAACATTTTACACGTTGAGTAAAACGTATGTGGCCATTATTCAAAAACAAACATGTTAATCTTTCAGTCAAAGGCCAACTTAAACGAGAAAGTTTTGCTTGGTATACAAAACTAAAAAATGGGGAAAATGCCAGTGAGGGGTTTGCATGGGAATCAAAAAGTCCACCTTTCAAGACCTTTGCACAAAGTAAAGTTCCAATCGAGGTGAAGCCTGCATTCCCAAATGGAAGTAACTTTCATTGCTGCAAACAAGGCACTCTGTTTCAAAATTTAAACATTGCTAAAAAATTGCATGGGTTGCCTTTAAAGACGCACGCTGTTGGGTGACTCCAAAGCGAGGCGAAACCGGAAAGTCAGTATTTCAACGGATTTGCGATTTGGTGTAAAGGTAGATCAAGGGCTGGAATGGAACGTTGAATTCTCGTTCCCATACTGGCCCTGAAAAGCATATTTTCCGACATTTTGAGTCTTAAAGACTAGTAATTTTCCCAAGGACCATTTTCACATTTTAAGTTAGCCTGCGATTGATAGATTAACATTTTAGTTTTGAATATTGGTTATATCAGTTTGAAATATTTTTTACTCCACAGCCAGCCAAGCGTGTAAACTTTTTCTGATTCGCCCTGTATGTTCTTTTTAATTCAATGGGTTGATTTCGGGAATTCGGAATCAGTCAGATCAATCTTGGACAGATATATTTTGCAATTCTTCTCAGTACGCAAAGTTATTTTCAAGTTGCATCATGAGTGTCAGGACACAATTAGGTTGAATTAGATCGTATCAGATTCTTTGCCTACCTTGAAATGCCATAAAATTCTCTTGTGGACGTTCGATTTCGAGACCGCTGCGTAGGTACAGTAATGCGCAGGAGATGGAAAAGATCTTAAGGCTGATTTCCACAGAGTAGAATTTTCCGATTGGACAGGAAATCTTTTGTTTTTGTGTGAAAATGTTGCCGTGATTTTGAAAAGAATGTCACGCGTGACTAACATTTTATTGTCTGAAATTCAGTCTGCTTTGAAAATTCTACCGAGAGGAAATCAGCCTTCAGGCCCAAACATTTTGAAAGCATATGTGATAGAGCTCTTCAGTTCAAGGCGAGGGAGTTTGGCCGAGAAAGGCTGCTAATGGCAAGGAAGAGAATTTTATGGCATTTCAAGGTAGGCAAAGAATCTAATGCGATCTAATTCAACCTAATGGTGTCCTGACAATCGTGGTTTTGCAAGAAGACGAAAAATTTCTGCCAAAGAAACGGTTAATTGGAGCAGCTTGGAGACAGAGTAACATTTGTTTGATCCACAAAATCCAGTGAATTTGCCCTTAGGTTCTCTTTGACACGAATTGTAAATGTTATGATTTGAAATTTGACGTAATTTCGTTGTGACATCACCATGATGTTAGGGGTCATCGACAAATAATTTTCATCACAGTTAATGAAATTTGGCCGTTAACGGCTTGATCCCCTCCCCCCTTCTTAACGGACCACTAAATTTATCGCTAGACTTTCTCTTGTTGCCGGTGACCCAGAAACTCTCGTTATAGGCCTATGATGTGTCTTGGGTTGGGGCCTAAGCCTACTGGAACTTCTTCGTGCAGGTTGCAACATCAAAATGAAGTAGTGCACCGCCGAAAAATTTACTGCTACAAGTTATTCTTTAAGCATTGATAACGAACTATTACTTATTTCAATTTTCATCACAAAAATAAAATTGTAAACTGGTGATTGACCCCCTCCCCACCAAACTGCCCAATTCCATTAACGGTGACGAAAATTGTTTGTCGATGACCCCTTAATGGGAATCATTGGAAGTGCTGGTAGTCTCATTAAAATCTGATTTACTCATAGGAAATTTGATAGTACCAAACTGGAATTAATCTTTCAATCCAAATTTCTTTTCTGTACAACATTTTTAATAGACGGAGCAGAAAATGCGCAAAAGGATGTCACCCAGCAATCTGAGATCAGGAAATGTTTGGATACATAAGCTTTTTGAAATAATGAATTAAGAATTCAAGGGCCTACGAAGATAATATCAAGTGTTCCTTAATTTTGGGATCCATTGCGGAGCTGGGGAGCTCAAGTTACTCGCTTTTTGCGCATGCGTGTGCAATTTCTGCTCTGTCTATCCAATGCATACGTAAATCGGCCTGAATCTACTTTGGGGAGAATCTAGAGGCTAGGGTTCTCATTCCAGAGTTTTCAAACTTAGGAATAAACATTTTTAGAGTGTCAAATAATCCTCCCCAAAAGAAGAGATTTGATGACCAGTAGGTGCTGATGAATTTGGGTTGCAGTATTTGGGATAGAATGGTTTACTGTTGCTAAATTTATTTCAACGATGTAATCTAATTCATTTATTCATCTTCTGCAGATAAAGAGATGGATAAAGAGATGGAATAATGGAACATAACTGATAAATTAAAAGATGTTTCATTGGTTTGGCTAGGAAAGCGCCCTCTGTCTTAATTCCTTTCTAGTGGTGGACTCAGAATGAGGTAACTTTGTCTGAAAACTTCCAAACTTTCCTGATTTTGATCCAAAGTGTCTTGGCAAAATTTCGGGTAGGGGTGTGCCGCCCGCAGTTTCAAAATGGCACCGTTGGCTAGACCAATCTTTGTGAAAAAGATATCCTTAGCTAGATTAATTTCTACATCAAAAGTGCCATGATTTGGCATTTTCTTGGCAAAACTTGCCAAATTTTTGCATTCTTAGGACCAAAATTTGGAAAAATTTGGTTTTCTTTACGGGAATTACCGCAGTTTGACATTTCTTTGACCCTAAATTTCCAAATGGACTAAAATTGGCCAAAAGTATACCCTTGGCTAGACTAGAAAGTTTAAATAAGTATACCCTTGCAGGCGGCAGCCATTTTAATATGACATCGTACATAGAGCAGTGCTTAGCAAAGCGCGACCGCAAAGGATGCTGGTTGACCGGCATTCTTTAAGCATCAATAAGAAGTGCATGTTTTCGCATCTCGCATTGTTTGACCGCATTGTTTGTTCGACTGGTTTGACCGTCGCTTGTCACAGAAGCCAATGTAGTCAAGGTTTTGCTCCTATACTTTCTTAATAAATTTTGACAGAAATAACTCTGACCAGGGGGTTTTCCGGAGCTCACTGTTTCAAAATGAACGACTGTTTCATATTCTGTTTGCAAATTCCTGATAAGAACGTATCGCACTTTCATAAGAAACTAAACTTGTTTTGTAAGCAAGTAAAGAAAACAAATTCTCTAAAATTCCCAAAAGACTAAAACAAGATTTTGTAACTTTTGCCGGAATCAAAACCCGCTCGAATGATATCTGGTTTACATTAGTTTGCAACATAATGGTTGCCCAAAAGGCATTAAAGTATTAAGGCATTAAAGTATACATAGGTTTGTGGTTGTATTTTAACACCTCCGTGCCTCCTTATTTTAGGACCGGTATTGTGGTTTCAAAATTTCGTTCCAGGCCAGGTCTCAAATTTCTGTCATGGCAGGCACATCTCCATTGTTTTCCTCTAAAGAAGCTCCCCCTCCGGGCATGTAGCCTGGGTACCAGAGTCTGGTAAGCAGATGCTCTTCTCAGGGGGGGGATTGGAAAGGCCCCCCCGCGAAGCTTTTGTGCGCCGTTCTTCGAAATTTTGCAAATGGCAGAAAATTTTTCGTCTTCTTCACCGGGTCTAAAGATTGGCATTGCAGAGACGGACTATTCCATTTGGGTAGGTGTTTTGATTCGAATATGATTAATAGAGCATTTACACACGGTTTTATTGGAACTGCAGTCATTGTCAGTTGGTGATAAGCTTCAATCGGCCGTTTTTGTGGGAACTTACTGTGGGCCTAAGCACCGCAGTTCGACCAAAATGCGTCAGATTTGTTCTTCGTTTTCTGACAGACGGGGACGGGACTTAGCAATGTTTTGCTTTCATTTATACTTCAAAGGGCTTTGACTGCTAGAAAAACAACAAAGTACCGCTAAGTCCCAACATCTAAAGCTTTATTTCACCTGAAAACAGGTGCGGTTTTCGTCCGATGTGACCGAAGAAACTATGCGTGCCCCACAGCAACACAGAACAATATTCTCGTCAGGTTGTCACTACAATTTCGCTCCTAATAGTTGGCCAATGCATTAAAGCTGTTGGGTGGTTTTATTTTGTTTCAAAATCGCCGGATTGACATCTTGCAAAGCTCCCATTATTTTAGGCCAACGTCACAGCTTCGTCCTTCGCGTCCGTGCAAAACTTTAGACTGATCAGATTGCAATGCGTGACTTCAATAATATGAATGGTACGCAAAGCATTGTGGGATACTATTCCACCCCCCCCCCTGTGCTCTTCTGTTACTACAGAAATTTAGTAACTGTTATGAAAACCTCGATTTTTACCAAAAGGATTTTGAAAGATTTCAGCGTTGCTTCAATTCTCAGCTTGTTTTATTTTTCAAACCTAGTATATCTACGGTATAAGTATCAAATGCATTGTTGTTGTTGCTGTGTAGCTAAATCTTCTTGTTTTTGTATAAATGGATGGAAACGAAAAGAGAAAAGATGAACGATTACTTTGCATGGTAAAGTCTGTTAAAATATGGATGAAGTGCATCATGGTCAGATCTCAATCATTGAAAAGGAAAACTTAGCCTGCGTGCAGACTTTACTTAGTATCCGCCTTGGCTCTAATTCACAGTCACAAGTAAAGTCTGCACGCAGGCTAAGGGAAACTAAGCTAGGGATCCCATGCATACAAGGTCTATTAGCTAGAAATAGCTGGAAAAATCCTTTAAGACCACAGAAATTGAGTTTTTAAAACTATCTACATTGTTTTTCAATGAACCGCGGACAGAAATTGAGATCTCAGTCATTGTTAGAGAGTCTGGTACCCAGAGTAGTAAAGGATTAGATGAGGAAAGCTGTTGAAAGTGACGTAACGTGTTTATTTTGGGCCAGGTCTGGCGCTGATAGAAAGTTTCTTAAAACTCAGAACACTTTTGATACCACAATTTTCTGTTGAATTTCGAATGTGCAAAGTTGATTTTTGTTAGAATGGCCCACATGTTACTTAGTAAGGTCTCACACCAAGTAATGATGTAATCTGCAATCAAAACGATGTCAAATCGTTTACTGCCACTGTACAGTGCCAAAGACTTTTCTAGTGCAAGTTACAAAACTTGCTTTGTTTTCCGTATTTAGGTAGGGTATGTTCTCAAGCTTCGAAACAGGAGTCCACCGTTTCTTATAAGCTGTTTCTTATAAAAAATGATTGCATGTACAGGGTGTCTCAAAAAAATTGTTCGACGTTTGATGAAATATTGAAAAATAAGGACAACATGATCAGGCTCAAAGAAAGATAACCCTATTCCGAAGATTATGAAATAATTTTAGAGACTAAAATCGTGCAAATCGGCTGAAAATTCGCTGAGTTACGAGCTCTCGAAGATCAAAAATATGCGATAGCTGAAACCAGAGACCCCTCGGATTACTGGTATTGCAAAAAGCTCGAAGATGGAGGTAAAAGAAGCTTATCCAATGTCATACCTCTCGTTGATATGAGACCAAACCAAACAGGACTTCTAAAGTAAATTATTTCTTGCGATCATTCTCTAAATTTCCATAACATTGCGTAAGTTCAGAAACAGTGGTTCAAAACAAAATCGGCGACAGACTGAGTTTGTTTCCTCAAAACATCGATATGCTTGACAGTTAGGTTATCGAAAACCCGTTTGAATCCCATTTGGTTCGCCCTGAAACAATTGAGAAATAACAGAAACGACGGCCTATGGGGCTTTTACCAAAAATGCCATTTCGAGGCCTCTGGTCTGGTTTCAGCTTTCGCACAAACTTGAACTTCAAATGCTTGTAACTCCAAGAATTTTTAGCGGATTTGCAAGATTTTTGTGTCAAAAATCAATTTAAAATCTCAGGAAAAGGGTGACTTGACCAAGGTTGCATTCAGAGTATCGTTATTTTTTAGTATTTAATCAAACGTCGAACAATTTTTTTGATACACTCTGTATTGCTAAGGGTCATTTAACAAAGTTGGTCGAAGTTTTCATGACATTATTCCATCCAGACTCATTTGGTCAGACCATTGCCAGCTCAACGGGGCAGAAACACCCCTAAACCGCGCCCTAAACTGTCTCCAAATTATGTCATTGGAGCTTTGTGTAGAATGTACTCATCTTGTATTGAGGTGGGATTGAGGTCTGGGTATTGTCCGGGGCTAAAGCTGGCTTCAACGCAAGCTTCAATTGTACCTTTTCTTCACTGCAGTGGCGCATTTTATGGTTATGTTGTTGTAGCCCCCGTCTGGTCAGCCCCTAAAGTCTAGTGTAAAGGGTATTTGAATGGAGGAGCTCAGCAGCCTAGAGCTTAGGAGTCGCATTATCAAAAGGTCTTTCAAAGTTAAAAAGGACAGGACATATAACAAAAGTTCTTTGGTAAATTGAAAGACTTGCTGTCAGATCCCTACCTGTTGCAAGTGATCTGTAGTCTGCGAAGTCTACCGTATTCGGTAGAAGGGTGCCAAAAGAATGGGATTTTATCTTCTACCAACTCTACCGTTTTCAGAAGATGCCTAAAAGAATATGCCCTTAGACCCGAACTCTGAGTTTCCCGAGTATGAGTACGAATTAGATTGCGAGATTCCTTCAGCGGTAGTATACTTCAGAATTCTTTGACAGGCAGCATAAAATCCGTACAAAATAAAGCAATGAGCAAAACTTGGAACAACTTGGAACGGAGAACAATGCCGATAAAACATATCAACTAGCCCATTCACCCACTGTACTACTGCATTCACACTGACACAATTAAACCAGTTTTAATATAATTAATCTGTCTAAGTGCGTTTGTGCACTTTGTCAGGTAGGTGTCATATGAAGCAGACGTGGGGCGTTTGAAGAGGAGACGAAGGCGGTGGCCAGGTGTACTAAAAGAAATCTCTAAGGGACTGATCGTATGAGAAAGAACGCCTCCACACACCTGTCATAGCGGGACGGACAGAAGAGATACCGCCCTTCCAGCCCTCCAAAGGAATCCTTTGTAATTTTAATCGTTGTGAGGTTCCAACTCACCAGAGGTAGAATCGTTCACCTATTTTTTAAAGGAGAATTAGAATTTTTGAGCCAGGACCTTTGTCATATTTTGAGTTCTTAGAGACGCTTAGAGCTTATCTACTACATGATGTGCCCTAGTGAACTTTCAAAACGGAGTTTTTACATTTACCTTTTTGAAGTAATTGCTATCGGGTGACTCTCCAAAGTCAACTTTTGGAGTCTGGTACCCGGGGTACGGATAACAGGAAAGAAGTAAAATAAACTAAGAATATGACAAAGATTTTCTTTCTATCAGGTTATCTGAGAGTTACGTTTCGGATAAGCAGTTTCTTATACAAAATACGTACGTGCACAGGAAACACCGCTAGGTACTAATGTACTAGTATGGTAACACGATAAGATGCATTACTGTAAGGTGCATTTCATTCCCAAAAATCTCCCGCAGCTTTAAGAATTTTTCTGTCCTCGAAAAAATCTCCTACCCTTCTTTGAATATGAGTGAATTATGCAGCACTAAAGTGAAACTTTCGTGGGGTTAATTTCACCACCGCAGGCTTTAATCCAACACCGTTCGCCACTGGGTCTAACACATTAGTTGAATAGAGGAGTGAAGTGATTAAGTGGGCGGCCGTTGCAAAGTTTGCTTGGTGTGGCGGGGACCCTTGATTCGGATAGCAAAGACCCTCTTGGGTTAGTTAAACACTTACCAGCCCTGCAATGGGAATTAGCTGCTTAGGAAATCGGCACCTAACCCTAGTCGTTGCAAACTAATTAGTCCATGTCGAGGGATCAAACTGTTGTTTTTATTCAAACTCAAATGGTAATTATCTTAGGTCAAACTCATGAGAACAAAAGGTTCCCCCTTTCCCGCCAGAGTTAGCTTAAACTAGGTGACACCTCAATGAACCAATCACATGACACCAAAATTTATAACTCAGACATGTATAAGACTGCAGTACGCCCCCTGCGCTCATTATCTTCAAAGTTAGATTTGAAACTGGGACGAAAGTCTGTCCGACAACAAAAGCCCACCCGCCCTTCCCTTATAAAGTACAGTGAGAGATTCACGAAAGATTCACATGATCTTAGCAAGCACATATAAGTGGAATCTTTCAAATGTTAATGCAAAGAACATCGTTGCTCGTTTCACATCGAAGTGCAAATGCGGCGGTTCCCTAACCTTTTTGAAGCTGGAAGGATTAGAAAACCTTCTCCAACGGCTCCAGATAAAAATTTCATGGACCTGTTCGATGGACCTCCACAGTGAAACATATACCTCGAGAGGGAAAGTAGTAGGCTGCGGGGATTACCTGACGAGGAAAGTACCTGCTTGTGGCTTATGAGTACCCTCAGAGAACGAGGTGTTGGGACTACCTCAAAAGGGAAAGTAGTACACTGTTTGTGATTACATTGTGAAGTAGCAAACCATAGTCTATGATTACCCGGGCGAGGAAACCTCAATAGGGAAAGTAGTAGACTGTCTGTGATTACATTGTGAAGTAGCAGACCATAGTCTATGAGTACCCTAGCGAGGGAAGTACCAACTTTCGGACATGGTGTATCGAGTAAGGTCTCTCTGACTGCCGCAGTTGCACTTCTTAACCCCCACTTAAACTAACCTATCTTTCCTTTTCAGATGGCCGTAGAATGTAATAGTTAGATTGTAGATTGTAATAACCTCTAGCCCATTTTGATAATCATGGTTTTGTTGATGCTGTCACGAGTTCGATTTCTTTGCTTCACCCCCCTCTATTCACTGATGGACGAGGATGGAGAAATTAAAGAAACTTAGAAACTTTATGGCTCTCTGTTACCTTACAAACCATGCTACAAACAGGCAAAGATTCAAAAGCGTAATTGAAGAGTCAGGAATGTTTGAAACATGATGAGATTTGATAAGCAATTTGATTCTTGGAACATAAAAAAAAGACTACGTGTAGGCTAACCAGTGGCGTGCTGGCCGGGGGGGCAGGGGGCAACTGCCCCCCCCCTGAGAGTGAAATATGAGGGGCGCCAAGACGGTAACCCCAAACACATGGGCGCCGAAGGCGCCCTTGTTGCGGTGATGTTTTCTCCAAGGGTTCTTCTTCAAACTTGAAACATTTTTCAGGAACACACAAACTGAAACGTGGAGATGCCTGGCAGTATCAAACTTGGGGAACAGAACAAGAATAGAGGCCGATGGGCGACTTTTGTCAGCTTGTGAGTGATTTTATGCTACCGTCAAAAACTTCGAAACGGGAATGAAACGGGGGATAAACTTTTTTCCAGTCTTAGAAAAAGGAAAATGAAAAGTAAACCATATCCTTGATTGGAGGAAAAGTGATAAATGTCAACCCCATGCTAGAAAACAAAATCATAGCTCTTTTAGCTTTGTAAATTGTGCTAAGTTTTCTTATCATTTGTAAACAATGCCAAAAACAGCTTCCACGACAAAAAGCTCACAAGTTCTGTCCATGTGTCAGAATTCAACTCAAAAAATTATTGGTGATGCTAAACTATATTATAAAATTGTTACAAAATATATTTTAGCACTGGAAAACATGGTGGTTTGGAGACGTTTTGAGACAAAATTAGAAGGTGCGTCCTCAAAAATTTTCCTGGGGTTTTCGCCCCCAGACCCCTCCATTCTACATTTCCCTTGCCATTTTGCTGCAAATTTACTAGCATCTTATAACGTGACTTTTAACTTGATGTATCTTACTGCAGTAAAGAGCATAGAAGGCTACTAAATCTACGGGAAACATGCGGTAGGAGAGCCATGCAGTATGCATCAAAGTGGGAATATTTTGAGCATGTTTTGAGCAATAACTAATGTGGGGGCGCCATTTTCACACTTGCCCCCCTTGCTGAATGAGCCCCAGCACGCCACTGATGCTAATGGGGGGGTCATAGGCAATAAACTAAATGTTACGTTTTTTCGAGGGGCATTTCACTCATACCACAAAGCGTTCGAGATCTTTTTACAACAAAGGGATTTTTACGGAATTTTGAAGGATAGGGATTTTGACAAAGGCGAAAAGGGGTACGAGATTTATCTGGACTGAAATACCTCTCTGCAGAGTTAACTCTGCTCTCGGTTTATTTCATGAACATCGATAAACACCAAGCATGCAGTCCAACGGTTGGCGGATATTCTGCACATTGACTGCTGATGAAATTCAAAGAAATTGAGACGCTACAATCAATAAAAACCTACTCTTAGAAAAAGCGGCCTAATTAGACAAGGTGGCCCAGAAACGGCCTAATCCGACCAATCCGACAAGGAAATATACTCACTACATAAGTATCAATAGTATCGCTATTGAATTGGATGCTTTTCGCTCACTTCGTATGAGTGAAAATAAAATATCAGGAATTAATATCAGGTTGAAAATAATGAAGACCAATCCGACAAGGAAATATACTCACTACATAAGTATCAATAGTATCGCTATTGAATTGGATGCTTTTCGCTCACTTCGTATGAGTGAAAATAAAATATCAGGAATTAATATCAGGTTGAAAATAATGAAGGCAAGGAATCACGTCGTCAGTCTAACAAGGAATTAATTCAAGTGGTTTAACTTGTCTATTTTATGGAAGGTAAAAGAAAGTTGCAACTGCTAGGGTTAGAAAATACAGAATATTCTCAAATCTTTCTCCATAGATAACCATAAAAATCGATTTACAACTTTTAGGTGAAGTTGCGGTTTCAGCGCCAAGAGCTTGGATCACAGACGTAGCTAAGCGCAAAGCCCGTCCTCTGGACCAATCACATCACGTAATTTGTCGGCTCCTTTGCTGAGCTTGTACTGGGCGAAAACAATATGATTTCGAATGGAATTCGAACTCTTTGAATGGCCAATCATGAATGTGTGACATGCGGATATGATCAGAGAAAGGATTTAAAGCAACTTTTAGCTGAAGATCTTTGTGTGTTGCCGCCATTATAACGGTGTGAAAATAATTGATTTTAATTAAGTTGTCGAACAATTGTACAAAGGAAGTGTCAAACAATTTTCACTTCAAAGATGATAGGATGCTACCGGCTTTGATATTGGAATGTGTGAAATGACGTTTAACATGACAAAGTTCATTGTCAATAACCTGTCATTCACAGCAAAACAAATAAAGCAGCTGGAGAAGCAGCGCACTCAGTTGAAACCTCGTTCATTCGTGGGTATTGCGGTGTTCCAAACAGTTCACAGAATATTTGAGTCAAAGCAGTGTTTCAAGTTGAGCTCGAGATCAGTAGACAAGCGCGAAGGTTCCCACTTCGAATCAAGAAACCAAGATGTCTCACAAAGTCGCATTTTCGTTCGCTGTCTTTTTGGCCGTTGTTGGTTCGTGTCAATGTCTTGTTGGTTGCAGAAATTTCCCGTCAAGTCAAGGTATGCATTTCAAAATATGTTTCTTCTGTTATTAGTCTTGATTCTAATGGCTTTGGTGTCCAGTTAGGATGCCTCGTGGAATTGTGCACATTTGCATTAGAAACTGCGCTCTGATTTTATAGTAAAGTTTCTTTATTATACGTAAGAGCATATGGTAAGAGTAAGACCCAGTTCTTCACAGTAAAAGTTTCTTGTACCTGTTGTTCTGAAAATGTACACGGGAATTGATCTGGTTGGCTCCAACGATGTGAATTCTGTACTCGATGGCTATGTAATCATTTTCAAAAATTTCCTTCTATAGTTAACTTGAACAAATCAGTACCTTCACAAATAAACCCTTCTTTGCAGGTCTATTTACAGTTATGAATCTCGAAAGCTAAGATATGCATCTACTTGCAAACCATGGCTAGAAAAGGCACGGCAATGTGTTTTGGCCTAAACTAATACTCGAGACACAACGAATAAATCAACGTAAGTCTTGTTAAAAATTGGAATAACGTTCGATCATATATTCTGTTTGCCACAGTCAACTCCCCACCCCCCCACCCCTAGTCACTCATTTTTTTTCAAATGTTTTATCAATGTTCAAGTCAAGTTAACAATTGATGAGAATTTTGAAAGTGATTAGCCATCAATTAATGCTAAACTCGCGTCGTTGGAGTCAACCAAATCTTATACTTTTTTGGAACACGCGTTAGAGTTTCTTAATCATTATAAAACTGAATTTCACATAATAAGAGGATCGCTTTTCGAACTAAGATTTGCGAGAAAGAGCAAATCATAAACAAAACTTTAACATTTTAGTTTTATCTTAATTTATCCACTCTCTGTTTAAATACACTCAAGACAAAGATTGAAAAAGTTTCTTGACTCTTAAAAATTACCTTTGATCGTCTTCGGTAGATAGAGCTTCTTAATTATCTGACTCCATTTAGGCCCAGAATCTAAAATGGTTCTCAAATGTATGCGATTAGCGAGTCATTATTTTGTGAAACATATCTTGCAATTTCTACTTCAGTCGGTTTGCCTTTTTTCGAGGGTGTATCACGAAGGGGAATGCCGTACACCCACGTCATAAATCCAAAAAGAAATCCGGAAATCCTTTAGAAATACTTTAAATCCTAAAAATCCCTCTTCAACCTAGAAAATCCCTAGAAATCCAATGAAATCCCTAGAAATCTGAACAAATCCCCAAAATCTTTGAGAAATCTGACAAAACTCTTTGAAAATCCTTCACAAATCTCGTAGAAATCGTAAAAATCTCCCACAATTAGGAGCAATCCACAGAAAATCTTCACATGTTGGCGGTCTCCAAGTAGATCATATAGCTATGAATGCAAAAAGTAGGACAATACTAAAACCTCCCAACGGTATGGTCACATGACTTGAGATGGGTAAAATAAACCTTAGCGGATTAGCCGATTAGGTCTAATATGCTACTTGTTGCCTGAATGAGAGGCTCTCAACAGATCATTTATATGACGTCATGATATCTTTCTTCAAAACGAGGCTAGTTGAAAAGAGATACTTTGTACAAAAATACATCAAAAAGTAACAAAAACTGAACAGAAATCCCTGAAAAGCGTTTAGTCATTGTTGTGAAAATAATAGACTTTACAAAAAGGCCTGTTTGAAGCACACATCTTTCATTATTGAAATTCTTGAAATCCTACAATCCAGGGAAATCCCACTAGAAATCTAGCAATTCCTTCTACATTTCGAGGGATTTGAGAAATCTGGGAAATTTCGTACGCTATATTGGCTAGTAATACACCCTTTTTGATTGTATGATAAGGCAGAATGAAGTCAAACATCATATCAGACACATCCCCTTAATGTCATTTAGAAGATTTCGCAAAATATTGGCTGGTAGTTGGAACCCTAATTTGTGATTTGAGATTTTTTTGAAGGGAGCACAGAAAAGGCGAGGAATTGGGAGCGGGTATTTGTATCTTTGTAGAACATCGTCTAATCACTAGCCTTATGCCTTTTCGCCCCTTTCTTCACTTCCTAGACTTGCTCCAAGTCTCGTCCGTTCGTTTTCGGGCCACTCGAGACTTGGAGCAAGCCTATTCACTTCCCTGCGTTCTTGGATTTGCTGCATATAACTTAGACTGATTGCATATTCGTAGTTACCGCTATAGACCTTTGCACGAAGTCACAACAATTAACAATCCATTGAAATACTGACTTGCCGGTTTCGCCTGGACATGCAACAAGCCTCTCTCTCTTTTTAGTCTAAAAATATCTAAAAAGAGAGAGAGAGGCTTGCAGCAAGTCCTGGTTTCGCCTTGCTTTGGAGTCACCCAACAGCGTGCGTCTTTAAAGGCAACCCATTCAATTTGTTATGCAGCACTAAAGTGAAACTTTCGTAGGGTTAATTTCACCACCGCTAGTTTACCGACCTATCCCGCCATGCTTTGAGGAAAAACTTCCAATGTAAAATGATCTCATGATTCTTACAAACAGTACAGCACAGATCAGTGTCCAGGGAAAAGCAGAACATTACTTCGCCTTTCCAGGCTCCGTGGGAGATCTCTGGTCTAAGTAAACTGTGCTGCGATGACTAAGACCACATCTCGCACCTTAGTGGTATAAGGGGATTAAAACAATCAAGTAGAATCTGGCACTGAAACTCGGAATAAAAAGGATGTTTCTAATGCAATGAACAATTTCTTTTGCACTATAGGTAGGGAAATAGCAGATAAAATACAACCTGCCATTAATCCCCTTCTATCAGGTGAATATGAGATTAATAATGATAAGGCCAAGTTTCACTTTGAGGCAGTTGAGCTAAAAGGTATCAGGGATGCATTTGCCAAGGTTAAAACAGCAAAGAGCTTTGGAATTGACGGTATTTCTAGCTACTTTATGAAGCTTGCTTTGCCATATATTGAAAACTCTCTGGCTTTCTTGTTTAACACATCCATTGAAACTAGCCAGTTCCCAGATTCATGGAAAGTAGCTAGAATTACCCCGATTTTCAAAGATGGAGATAGGACTGAAAAATCTAATTATCGCCCCATATCAGTCTTGCCTGTCATCTCAAAGCTCTTTGAAAAACTTGTTTTCAACCAGCTGTACCAGCATATGAAAGATAATGGTCTCTTTACATCTGATCAATCAGGTTTTCTGCGCCTACATTCCACACTAACTTGTTTGCTTAAAATGAGCGATGACTGGTACAACGGGCTTGATCTCGGTAAGCTCGTTGGATTAGTATTTATTGACCTGAAAAAGGCATTTGATACGGTCGACCACGATATTCTCTGTAAAAAGCTCGAACTTTATGGCGTCCAGCAGCGAGAGCTGTCTTGGTTTAAGTCTTACTTATCTAACCGCAAACAATTCTGTAGGGTTAACGGTGTTGATTCAGATATCGGGGAAATAGAAGTAGGAGTACCACAGGGTTCATGCCTTGGCCCTCTTCTCTTCCTCATCTATATCAATGATCTTCCTGAGGCTGTCCAAGGTTCCTCTGTGACTATGTACGCTGATGATACCAGTCTTTGTCATCAGTCTCGCGATTTGACTCAGCTTAATGAGGCTATAAATAGCGATCTCAGTAAATTGGAGACTTGGCTTCAAGGAAATAAGCTTTCGTTGAATGTGGCAAAAACTCATTCAATGCTCATATCCACCAAGCAGAGACACAACTCTCTCAAAAGTCGAAATGAAGCCTTGGTACTGAAGATACGCGACAATGAACTCGAAGTTGTTCAAAAGACAAAATACCTTGGAGTGCAAATCGATTGCTCTTTAGATTGGAAAGAGCAAATTAAGGCAGTTTCTACAAAGGTCTCCAGGGCGATCGGCTTTTTAAAACATGCTAAATCTTTTCTGCCTCTGGCAAGTTTGAAAACTCTTTACACAGGTATTGTTGAGCCCCACTTTCGATACTGTTGTTCTGTATGGGGTTGTGCTGGATCTACATACATCGACCAGCTGCAAAAGTTACAAAATCGTGCTGCTAGAATCATTACAAATAGCAGCTTTGATGCCTCTAGCAGACCACTTATTGCAAAGTTGGGCTGGCAGACCATTGAAGAGCTCATTAGCAATGAGTCTAAAACAATGGTCTTCAAGTCGCTCAATGACTTGGCTCCACAATACCTGTGTAACCTCTTCACAAAAAACTCAGCATGCTCCTCCCGCAACCTCCGGAACACTGAGACTGATTTGAGATTGCCAAAGAAAAGGTCTGCTAATGGGCAAAAATGCTTTTCTTTCCGAGGTGCTAAAATATGGAATAGCCTTCCTGCTGAGTCAAAGACAGCATCCTCCCTGAATAGTTTTAAGAAACTGATAAAGGGTTGATTTTTCATTTCTATTGTATATATTGTATAATTGTAAATAGGCTTTTAGGGTATGGTTTTTTTTTTATTCTAGTCATATTTAAGTTTAACTGTATGCTGTAATTAAGTTTTTTACCGGAGGGCCCCTTGAAAAACGGCTTCTGCCGAAGGGCTACCCTCCTTAAAAAATTCAAATATGAAATATAGGAAAGTACCTGCTTGTGGCTTATGAGTACCCTCAGAGAACGAGGTGTTGGGACTACCTCAATAGGGAAAGTAGTAGACTGTTTGTGATTACATTGTGAAGTAGCAAACCATAGTCTATGATTACCCAGGCGAGGAAACCTCAACAGGGAAAGTAGTAGACTGTCTGTGATTACATTGTGAAGTAGCAGACCATAGTCTATGATTACCCTGGCGAGGGAAGTACCAACTTTCGGTCATGGTGTATCGAGCAAGGTCTCTCTGACTGCCGCAGTTGCACTTCCTAACCCCCACTTAAACTAAACTTTTCCTTTTCAGGTGACCGTAGAAATGTAATAGTTAGGGCCTGTTCATATGGAGGCGAGCCAGCCCGCTTACCGGGCTGGAGCTTTTTGCCGAGATCTCACCTCATCCCTAATTGCAATACAAAATTTGATTTCTGTTCATATGAACAGGCAGGCTGGCCCGCTTAGCGAGATCTCACTAGTGCACTGGCGAGATCTCGGTAGGCGGGATGAAAATTTCCCCATATGAACACTCCATCCCGGCTACCGAGATGAAAATGTCGCTTTTGCTCATGCGCTGCTTATCTAAACAATGGGCACGTGTCTCATTTTTGACCCGTGTCAAATTTCTGTCTCGGCAGGCGGGCTGAAATTTCTCCACATGAACACAAGATGAAAACTGTCTCGCCTACCGGGCCAGCCCGGTAAGCGGGCTGGCTCACCTCCATATAAACAGGCCCTTAGATAGTAGATTGTAATCACTTCTTGCCCAGTTGATATTAATGGTTCTGTTGATATTGTGACAAACTCGATTTCTTTGCTTCACTCTCTTTCTTGAAAAGAGGACGAGGATGGAGAAATCAAGCAATGTTTAGATTTGGAAACAGAGTGCATTGCTTGCAGTCAAATTTACTTCCTTTTGGGAATGCAGACTTTATCTCTATTAGAACTTTACTTTGTGTAAAGGTCTATTGACAGGCTGATGAACGATCCAACTACGACTTATGTCATTTTACGCTTCTATCAACAGAATGACCTAAATCACCCCCAGTTTTTTTTTCAAAATTACCAACCCTGAAACGCCAAAAAAGCGGTCTTGAGTGCTGCACTAATGTAAAACAAGCTATCGGTACTTAGATGGATGTTTCTTCGAGCTGGTCAAGCAAAAAACTCCTACCTACAAGTGATATTTTGCTTGTTTGGGGACACAAAAGATCCTCTAAATTCGTTTAGTTGCGACCGTTCAGCCGAACGGGCTTTTGTTTGCCTTTGGGGCAAAGTATAAACATTAAGGATAAATCAGCCAATCCCATCACGTTATTCGTGATCTTCCATTCGGATTCTTCGGGGAACAGATCTGTGCTCCGTAGGAAATTTTTATCCGTTTTGAGAACAGTAGGGAAGTCAAAGGTCCTCACTGAAGTGATAGCAACAACATAAATTCAATTCAATAAGATGAGCGTAAGTTGAGGGCCCTTATGGAGTGAGGCTAGATATCACTTAGTCAATGGGGACTTATGATATTGCGCTTAATTAAAAAGTGGGCCCCTTTTAAATAATGCCCTAAACAAGTGGAGGCTCTCACACACTCAACAAAATCGCTTCAAAATCTGGTTTGAAAAGCTCAAACATTTAAAAACAAACTTTTAGTATAAAGAATGATGTTGTCTTGACCTACAAATCCCAAATGCATACTTTTCAGGTAGTAATCTTCCTCTGAAGAAGCAAAATCGATCCATCGAAGCTGCGAGAATTCCGGCTTAATCAACCATTCTTTAAATGCAACAACAACAACTTTCT
Source organism: Aurelia sp. 4 Dawson et al 2005 (assembly GCA_964019985.1). Classification (NCBI taxonomy): domain Eukaryota; kingdom Metazoa; phylum Cnidaria; class Scyphozoa; order Semaeostomeae; family Ulmaridae; genus Aurelia; species Aurelia sp. 4 Dawson et al 2005. Next base: position 389,064 of record OZ026492.1, on the reverse strand, counting down.
GAATAGCGTCTCCTGATTGGTCAAAAACTGAATTCTAGCAATTTGATTGGTGAATACTTAACCACTCTACGCGGGCCTAAAGTGCACCCACTTTTAACCGTGATTTATGAGTCCCTGTCGACCAATAACCTCATGGCATAGTCCAAGATATCACAACAGCAACAACAATAACAACAACAACAACGACATTTTTTATTTTCATCAGTCTAGTTGACCAAGTGATAACAGCAAATCAAAGAACGCAGGGAAACAAAGGACGGAAAGGCATGAGTCTATCTAATCACCACCAAATCCACACTTCTAATTTCTGCGTTTACGAGAAAACGTAAATCATCATCAGCTTGAAAGAGCCACTGTCACCAAGAGTTCTTTGCTGAAACCCTGAAATTTTAGACTGTCTGGAAACCAAGTGTGACCTAAGCGGAAAGAATGGATAAACTGCAGTAGTAGGAAAGTTTGGTAATAGAATAGTAATAGGAAAGTTTACTATCCTTGAACTGTTCCATCAATTCTACCATGGTTCAACTTACCTGCTTACTGCAAACAATCTACTACATGCTGGATCTTCAGTTTCCTCATAGGCCAAGTTTGATATTAAAGATAATCTACGACTATGGCTATCTATGGCTGATTTCCATTCGGTAGAATTTTCTTTTACGAGTGAACTGAATTTAACACAGTAAAAAAACATGCTTGAAAAGGCAAATGAAAAAGACACCGACGTTTCAAAATCATTTTCTATTGTCATATTTTAAAACAAGTTTCACTTTCTCTGCAGGTAACCTCTCAATTCTATCAGAATCATGGGATGGTAAAAAGGCTGCATATTATCGAGAAAGTGTTACCTTCAACTGCACAACAAATGATAAAGATGCCACTGTTTCCCTTCAATACTATGACGTCGGTGATTGGGTGGATATAATGACGCCTACTTGGTATTTTCCAAAAGGGAGTGTTGTACAAAGAGGACAGATTTTTGTATTGAAGTCAATTGAATATTTTGATCAGGCAACACATTACAGATGTATTGCAAAGTCACAGCAAAGACAGGTCTGTTTGTCATTGGGATCTGTAGCTTTCTTTGGTAAGTAATGTTTGCATTTTTGACAACCCCCTGAATAGAAGTTCATTTCGCTACCGATTCTAAGACAGGCCTGTCACTCAGCTCCATTTTAGACCCTAATCGAGATAAGGTAATAATGAAGCCAAGATGACGTCATCTACTCTCATTATGTTATATGGTTGACGTTGGAAATTTAGGAAAGGTCTCAAAAATGGACCCTTTTCTGCGTTAACTCTATAACTTGTAGATATTACAAGCAATTGTAAAGACATGTGGATCAAAAAAGGAGTGAGAAGATCAAGCACAATGAGGGGACGTACTCAAAGAACGAAGTAAAATAGAAAACCAGTTTCTCATTTTCCCTTACATTCACTCAACGATGACGAAATAAATCAAATATGCTTCAATGTGAAAAGATTAATTTTTTTCAGTTTTTGTATCCGAATCAGTGGTAAGGATGTCGCTTAAAATGAGAAAAAGCTACGAACAGATTCTAAATATTAAATTTTCTGGTTTTGTATCTCTTGCTCATTTCATTTAATTCATAAGCTTTGTGGTCAGCCACTCTTCCACTCTACACTGTATCATTGCAGGAAACTATAGAAATAGAAGTTTACTGTCATGCCATGATTTCTGATGAATTTCTTGTTATTTACAGCCAATCCAAGTTGGGTACCGTTAAATATATTTCCTGAAAAGATCACGGTGGTAGAAGGACAAACTTTCAAGTTCATTTGCTCGACAAGAAGTTATCCTAGCAGTTATCTCAAATTGGTCAAAAGAACGAAAGGTGGATATAAAGAATTGGATTCATCATTGGTTGAAAGAAAAGATCACACGTATGCTACATGGCGTGGTGAGATATCGGCAGAGATTGAAAATGCAACGAAAAGCGATGCTGGCACATATGTTTGTTGGCGAACTTTACCATATTTTGTCAGATTTCCTAGACAGGAGAAAACAGTCAATGTGGTCGTTGAAGGTAAGTCTATGAAAACGAGTGATGTCATCATTCTATGATGGCTTTCCATAATGATACCCTAGATACCAGACTCTCTAAAAAAATCAACACCTCAGATTTTTCGAGAATCTGCTACCCAGGGCACTATTTCACAGGGGCCATATTACAAGAGTCAAATGACAAGGGCATGAATGTTAGGTCTTTTAGTTTATCCCATATTTTTTGGAATCATCATTAAATTTTATGAGTCAAAGGTGTTTTATTTCAACCCTTTTCATTATCAGCCATACATACTAACTTCTTTAGGTTTAATTGGAGAATCTTGAGTAATCTCTTGTATTGTATATAAAAGAGGGGCTTAATTCAAAATTTTACCTCCACAAGGCATCCAAACAGTGTCAATTTCCAAGATGTTGGTATAAGAGGACGAAAGAATAATTTGCAGGATATGCAAGGGCAGTTATAAGCTGTTTACATTACATTTCAATGTTATTCTTTAAAAACATTGTGTTCTTTGCTTACTTTGTAGCGCCTACGAGACCACTTATCAAGCTGAAACCTTCACAAGATGAAATCACAATCCGAGAAAGGAAAACAAGTCTGGTGAAAATAGTTTGCAAACATATCGGAGGTCAGCCAAGGCCTGTCTTTAAATGGATAAATCCAAAGGGGAAAGTTGTGCATGAATGCGACCAGTACACGTCTCGATGCACTCTTTTTATCAGAAATCCTACATATGAAAACGATCACGGTAGATACACATGCATAGCTTCAAGCTCTGGTGGAACATCCAACCGCAATATCTTCCTAAATATCCTTGGTAAGAAATTGGATAAATTTTAATTACTTTGATTGTGAAGATGGAATTCCATTCAAGATTTTATCAATCAGTACAGGTACAAAGTTTGGTGGATGAAAACTGACATATTTCGTGGACAACGAGACTATCAGAATGAATAACCATGACAGATACGCAAACACACATCTATTCTTTTTCAGAAGCTCTAAACTTTTACGATGAACATTTCCAACATCTGAACTTTTTTGATTTATTTGCCCTTTGAATAATCTTGTGAGAAGTTCAAATTTTCATTTTCAAAAACAGTCTAGAATAATATGAAAGTTAAATTAGTGGAACAAACTAACACTGTGATACATAAGAGTGCCATTCACACACAAGACATAGATGTGTTCTGCATAAAATGGAAATCTCATATTTTTAATCATTAATGTCATTTTCTATTCTGATTAGTAAAGATTTGATTTTCTCACCATAGTTCCTGTTGAGCTTAAGAGAATGAACCGATTTCAAGGTGCAACTGTCACAGAAACACCACAATTGGTATGCAGAGTAAAAAGAGCCAATCCCTTGCCAGTTATCACATGGTTCTATCAACCTTGGTCATGTCGCAACAGCAAATGTCTTCCTGTAGAAAATCAGTGGACCTATACGTTTCCTAAGGTAAGTAAACGTTGTCATTATAACTGATTTGTATGGTTTTAGTAGATATAAATTCAGTTTTGGCACCTTGGGAAGACTTTCCAACAGCTTTCTGGTCCTTCCTTGCATTTGGACAATGCTTCTGATGTGTGTGTGTGTGTGTATTGGGGGTTGGAATTTGCAACAGGTTGTACGCTTCTGAAGGGACAATAAAATGGGGGTGCCATGCCTGGATGTGCCATGCACAATGTGCCTAAATTAACTCTGAATAGCTAGAGATCTGTCCAGCGTACTTTGAATGAATGAATAAATGATAGAGCTGGTGTTGGGAACAAATAGATATTGAAATTGATCCCTGCACCATCTGTCTGTGAGCCAATGTTCTTGCATATGACTAACATCTGTATTATTTTCTAGGTATCGATCAAGCCAGCTTCTGACACAGCTACAATTGAAAGCAGGCTGATTGTTCCTGCTTCTAGACTCCCCGCATTCTATCGCTGTCAGGCTTCAAATAACATCTCAAGCTCAGTGGCACCTCATGGCAGTCCCAGACATCAGGCTGGTTTGGTGATAGATTTCTCAGACACAGTTTTATATCGCACTGGTAAGTTTTTTTACCATAATCTTGAATCTTGATAAGAAATATCTTAAACTTTGATAATCTAGCACTAAGATGGCAAAAAGTTTAAGAAACCCTGGCACTCTGTCTGAGAAGCATCAAGAATCTTTCTAAGCTAAATTGAAGGACATTATAGCAAATAGATCGTTGAACCAGTTGAACTCATAGTATTGGGTAATTTGATCTAGCCGCAAACACACATGCAGCAGTATTAGAGAGAGACCCAACTGACAATTCATGCCTTTTTAAAAGTCATAGCCTGACAGCCAGCCTATCAACAGGCTAAAAGTTCTGTGATGCGAATCTTTAGACCAACTTGAATATTGTCATGAATGCAGAGTTATCGGATCCTAGTCTTTAGTCTGCTTTCATAAGAACTTCATTTATATCACAATTTGTAATATAATTTCCTTTCTTCTCAGCGGCTCCTTGAGGTACAAAACAAGAAAATCTTGGATGGCAACTGAAATTCAAGACAAATTAAGAAAATACGATGCAGAGTTGGAAAAGACAAATAAAGAAGAGAACAACGCAGACCTCTCATCTTGGTTTTTTGATGGAACACTTGATTCTTAAAAGCAGTATTAAAGAGACACTTCGTCAGATTTCTTTCTTTTTTCACATTGTAAATAGATTAAATAAGCAAACATTTGAACAGATGGCATACACGTATATTTTTTGTAAGAAACCGTTGATAAGAAACTTAACACCCAAATGGTTAAAACAGTAAGAAACTTAAACTTAGACTTTTAAGAGACTATCGATTGGCATATTTTAGATTTGTTTTCACTTGTTGCTTGTACCAACCTACTTGCAAGGTACTTGAGGACAAATCTAAACTTTGGAAAGGCTTCAAAAAATTTCGCCTTGAAATGTTCACCAGGACACAAGTCCCACACAAGGCGTAAAAAATCACAGAGATTGTTATTGAACCTTTAAGAAACTTGTTAGCAACTAAATAGAACAATCTAATGATGCTAAGAAACTTGGAGTAATGGCCCTAGTTCTAAGCTTTTTTTTTGAAAAATATGCGTGTATTGTCACTCTAGTGTGATATCAAAAGCTGTTGTGGGAATTATATATATGATTTGTGTCGCATTATGTGATGATTTGAAATGAATGTGATACATACCAAGAGATGTTGGTTTTCCTTTGAAGCCAGGTCTTATTCAAAATAGTCTGTGCCTTCCGACCGCCAAAGTACTCTCAAGCTGTCGCCCCTCTCGATAAACGTACCAAAAGACCCTTGGGAGACTCACGGACCTTCAGGAAACTTTCAGTCGTAGTCGCAATAAATATCCTCATTGCCTCAGCCAATGCAGTGTGAATAAAAGTGTTGGCACATGTAAGTAGGGACACCTACCTCGCACGAACTGTGTTTATTCCTAATCCTGTTTTCGTAACATAAAACACAGAGAAATTTGATTCTATCTCATGTGCTCAGTGGACAGTGATCAAGAACAATGGAACTAATGGAAGAGATAAAAAAAAATAGAACTTGTGATTTCTACCCACTGATGATACCATTCCAAACTAGATATATTGGTCATCAAAATAAAAGAAATTTCGATGAAATCGGACAAGCAAGTCTAGAGAAAATCAGGGTCAAAGTCTCGTGAGATTAACAAGTGTCATTTCCATGGCATTTTTATCAAAATTTTCCCTGATTGACCAATTAATGCCAAAATTCAAATTCTCATGTCTTGGCTCAACGATATCCGACTTTCATGGAATGAACTTTATCCGGTAGATAAGTATCGCACCTTTTGACTGATTATCAGCAAGAACAGATACAGTTTCTGATTTAAGTTTTAACAGACATGTTCAAACGTTGCCTGACTTCGGCATTTTTTGGCATAAAGTGACTCTATTAGGTCAACTTGTTTTTTTTGTGAAAGTGCAACGTTCCAGCTGAATCTCCGCCAAGGGGATCGTACAGAATCGTGCTGGAAAAAAGTTACAAGCAATAAAAACTGTGTTGCGTACCCTTTTATTTGAAAGAAAAATTGTGTTTTGATGGTATTTTCTGATCTGCATAAGATGAAATTGACTTGTTATACGTAACTTCTAGTGAATTCTTTTCAATTTTGCAAAATCCAAGTAAAAAATGTTAAGATACACTGATTTACTGCTGCGCAGAGGCACTTAAAATATACTGAAGTCCATAGAAAATCCGTTTTTGGGCATACTGAGCGATGCCAAGTTGACCATAATTAGTTCCTTCGGAATTCGACTGAGATCAGAAAACGGGGGTTAGTCCCCTGGGAATTTAAGCAACGCTTTGTTTCAAATTTTACGGACATCAATTTTATGAGATCTGGGAGCTTATATTCTCTGAGCTGCTTAAATTTTGCCACACTTTCCAATCTTTGTGGCAAAATTGTCTGATTTGTGTCGCAGTTTTTTATATTTTATGGACAAATCATGCTATGAACAACAACCATGCGGTTGCTAAGAATGAGAACATTTGCTTCTTTCCCTTAGGGGGTCTGGTACCCAAGATACAAAATGAGATACATTTAGGACGATAGTTAATAGCGATTTGTGTTTCATATGAGTTAGAGGAGTAAATAGAGAGGACATTTCTATAATTTCGCCTTGAAAGGAAAGGGTTGGTTAGGGAGGGGATGAAATAGAGCAGCTGAACAGAGCTTCTCTTTCCTTCATAATCGTAATGAAAGCAAAGTACGAAGGCGGGCCAGCACGGCTCCGCAGGCGACGAGCGGCAAACCTAGTATAATATAATATAACACAATGTAATATAATGTAGTATGGTGTGGTATAATGTAATATGATACAATATAGCATAATGTAATAAAATAAGACATGATATGATATTATAGTAGTATACTAAAAGTAGTAGTAGTAATAGCACTAATGATAACAACAACAACAATAATAATAATGATAATACCTTAGTCCCTTCAAATTTCACCGGCCATCAATTTTTTGCTCCCTTTGATTTTGGCCGGGGCGAAAATTAAAGGGAGGCAAATCTAAAGGGACTAAGGTAACGCAAATTAGCCTATCCTACATATGAAAAAGTGCCTTTGAAGTGCGGTGTTGACCCAAATTTAGGCCGGTGACAAGTTCAGCTTAGCTGTTTACAATGGTTCAAATTCATTGCAGGTGGATCCGAGGGGTAATCCCTTACTTTCAGTAGTGGAGGTCCATGTCACGTTTTCCTTGCTGACCCTTACAAATTGAGTCTAATGTTTTAGAGACCCCAAATATTGCTATTCATTTCTGGCTGACAATAACGATATGTGCAGAACGTAATTTTTTCATTGAATGGGTAACGGTGATGAACTGCACCAAGTTGCACGATTTCTCCGTTCTTCAGGTTCGTGGACCCCAAACACTGAATCTTGATTTTGTAGTTATTCACAGACCCCAAATATTGATTTGATTTCAGATTTCAAACCCAGTTTATTGGCACGGACCTTCCTGTATTGAAAGTCAATGAGTACCCCCCCCCCTGAAGATGGACTGGGTTGTGCCTGTCACATGCCCGATTGATGCTTAGCTTCTTCTGCGATCCAATCCAAGAAACTTTTGCTGTCAATGAGAGGGATGAAAGCAAAGGATCGTGGCTGGTTGTTGAATGCAGTGAATGAAAAAATCATTCTTCATTCTGTGTTGAGCCTTCATCAGTGCCAAAGACAAGTATTGCTTTTAATCTCGAAAGATGTCCTTGATCATAATGAAACATAGAAATGATGTTCATTTATTCTTTTCTTCGTTCTTTAAATTTACCGTTTTACCCGTAGTTTTTTCTCCAGAAATTGCAATGTTCCAATTTTTTTATTTCTAATACATAGCAAGAAATTTGATTAAAGAACAACAGACCTACTTAGTCTACAAAACGTACATCCACCTAACCTTCATTTGTCTACAAAATTTTTTTTCGAAAAGTCCTGACGTATATTGCATTGATTCTCAATGCTAATAAAGTGTGTCAAAGTGTGTTACCATGTCATGTTGCTGCGTCAACGAAACAAGGTCGAACGAAGTATCGGAAAAGGGATAAAATCATTGTCCTGGATAGACTCAAGTCTTCTGACGTAAAATGCAAAGTGTGAATTGATCTTGTTCATGACCTTCAGATGATTTCATTTTCACCTAAGCAAAACATACAAAAAACTAGCCATCATTACTACCACATTGATGGCAACCAAACGTGTGTTGTGCAAGACTTTCTGAAACAAATCTATGATTAACGTTTAATATTGGATTTATATACAAACATAAAACTGACTGAAGCAAGAACAAGAAGAGTTATTTTCTGCAACAAGCAATGTCTCAAAGAATGGCATTTTGGTTCTTTTTCTATTTGGCCATAATCAAGTCATGCTATGGGTTCAATGTTTGCAGCAATATTCCTTCCAGTAAAGGTTTGTTCCTGTTTATTTTCTGTCAAATATAAGTTGATTATGAATACGGTATTAGGTATCAATGTACAGAGTTTTAAGCGTATTTTGGCAATGGTATTTTAAATGATTTCCTTATTAGCCTTTGTATGCTTGTCATTTTCCAGCCTTCCAGCCTTCAAGCCACGGGGGGGGGGTTCTCGGCTAAATTTCGGGTAGGGGTGTGCCGCCCACAGTTTCAAAATGGGACCGTTGGCTAGACCAATTTTTGTGCAAATGATACCCTTGGCTAGACTAATTTCTCAATCAAAAGTGCCCTGAATTGGCGTTTTCTAGACAAAACTTGCCAAATTTTCTCATTCTCGGGACAAAAATTTTTTTAAAATTAGATTTTTTGCAGAAATTACCAAATTTTTACAGTGCTTTGACCAAAATTGCCCTTGCCTAGACTAAATTCGACTAAAATTGCCAAAAAGTATACCCTTGTGGGCGGCACATCCCCAGGTACCTTTACAATGGAAGAACCCCCCCCCCTGTGCTTCAAGCTCGTTGCTTCATTTCAGTCACTGCATCGCAAGCATCAACAGATCAGATAACTGCCAGGCCCTGGACATTCTTTCCCACCAAGCGTAACCACCAAGATACCACCACACCAAACCTAACTCTACAAAACTAGCAATTTCTGAAACTAAATACGGGAGGTCAAATCAAGAGGCCTTCCGATGAAAGGTTCATTGCTTACTGACATTTTGCCCAGTTAAGGTTGGATTTTGGGGGGGCATCCCAGCCTTTGGTTCATATGCTTTAATATTCTCCTTGATTCAAAATTGACATCAATGTCCAAGATGCATATGGTAAGGCTTTCTAGGCAGATACTCGAGAAAGTCTGACCACGAAAGTAATCCCATAAGGTTCCAAGTCTCATCTTCTCTCTTACAATCTTGCTCATAAATCATAATCACAGCTTAACAAATCCATCTTTCTTGCAGGTAACTTTTCAATTTTGGCAGAACCATGGGATGTAAAAAGGTTGCATATCATGGTCAGAGTATTCTTTTTAATTGTACAACTAATGATAAAGATGCCACTGTTCTCCTTGAGTACCATGAGATCGGTGATTGGTTGGATGTAATGATGCCATCTTTATATTTTCCCAAAGGAAGTGTAAACCAGACAGGGCAGATATTTCTATTGAAATCACTTGATTCACGAGACCAGGCAACTCATTACAGATGCATTGCAAAGTCAAAGCAAAAGCAGATTTGTTTGGCACTGGGATCTGTGGCATATTTTCGTAAGTAATTTTCTTTCGCCTCTCAGATAATAAGGGAACGGTTGCCAGTGCAGTCAAACGAGAGCTGCTTCAATGTAAATGGTTTCAGCCTCTACCTTAGTGGCAAAAAAACCACAGCATACGGCAAACAGTGCTAGGACTGCTCCCAAAAATTTCACAGCCCAGAATTTTTTTGGTTACGGAAATCTCATTTTATTGGGACTGCAATAAGATGGGGGAAATTTGGTGTCCCTCAAAAGAACTTAGTAAGTGGAACTTGAGTCTTGCAACGGTTGTGTGATAGTTTGACGACTTTAACGAGGCTTAATCTCTTGGGAATTAGCTGGAGTTTCATTTCCAGTTTTGCAAACCAACTTCAGCATTTTATGAAACGGCAATGCATGTTCTGATTAGGAATCTTTGAGCAGAATAACGCAACAGTTGCTTCTTCTTAAACTCTGAGCTCCGCAATAGGCTATGGTCAAGGTTTCTACTGTCCACTCTTGTCAAGAATGTAGATGAGCAAAACCTAACCACAGTAACAACTGCAAAACCAGTCACTCTATGCAACTGATGCAACACCTTGCTTCATGGTACTAACTACAAAGAGCTGTACCTCAAAATGCTTTGTCAATGGTCGGAAACCTTCCTGAATTTCTCGAGGAGCATTTGCAGGCTCACGGGCCCACTGGCACTCTCAGTCAGTCGTTGTAGACGAGATAGACAAACTTCCCATGGAAAAAATTTTTAAACGGTCTATAGAAACGCCTTTCCATCCAAAAGTATCGTTTTACCAGTGCAAAAGAGGGCGTGATCCAAGAGAAGTGGGGGCATAGTCCAAAGAATTTTCGGGGTCAGGGGCCCCTTCTGCACCCAGTTCAGGGGCCCGCCCAGTCTCTCGACTGCCCTGCTACAGACTCATACAACAGGAGCGAAATGTTGCAGCAGCACATCTCCAAGGACAGAGATTGCAACACAACAGCATCAACTGCTTTTATTTGACATCGGCATTCAAAGTGATAAGCCGTCAACGTTAACCATATGGAGTTAACCTTAAGGCTGTAGGGCAAACTATCGCCATGTGCGCGCGAAGGCAGTTTTTAAAACAGTCAATGAGTTTATAACGAAAGTAGGAGGATAAATCTAATGATCATATTCACCAGATTCAGATTCATGTTCAGATTATTTCATTTATCAATCAATCCTAAATACAATTCTGCACACAACATTACACCTAAATACATACAAAAAAACCCGTTCTACACAAAAATTACATTAGAATTACAGATAACAGAAAAAAGAAACTCTACATAATTGTATTAAGATTGATTGATTAATGAGGAGCTCTCTAAATAGGTTAACTAATCGAGATAGAGCCCCGCCCAACCGTAGAAATAATAAAACTACAACATATTTGCTTAAAATAAAACCAAAACAAACTACTTGCCAGATTTTCCTGAATTCACATTTAACCATTTAATCAAGAAACAAGGATGATTTTATGAAATGACTGTTCAGTGTGAGTCAAGGAAATGAGTTTTCAATTTGGACCGAAAAACTGTAACGGAGTTAGCAACACGTATGAAAAGTGGAAGAATGTTCCAAAGATTGGAGCCAAAATATTGAATTGTTTGAAGACCATAAAGTTTAGTATTCTTAAGGGATTTAAAGAGATCACCTCTGGTTGCCTGACGAGTTCCAATCTTACGGATAGTTGAGTTTCGTTGGAAATAATTGTGAAAGCAAGAGGAGATAACCGATTTATTGCTTTGTAACCAAATGTAAGAATATACCTAATGTAAGAATATCACCATACAACATCTGCCTGGCAGCATAGTCTATTGAATAGACTATGCTGGCAGATTTGCTTCTTAGATTCAGAACTCGAGCAGTCTTTCCATATCTCTATTTGATGCATGTCAGGTGCACCTTCTCTCTTTTTTTGTAGGTTACATTCTGTTTGTTTGATGATTCGTTTTCTATTACAGCAAGCCCTGACATGATACCGATGGGCACTTATCCTGTACACAATACCAAAGTTGCCGAGGGTGCTGATATAGCGTTGATTTGCTATACAAGAACATATGATAGTCGTAATCTTAAATGGTACAGACGAACAGGAAAGGCTGACAAAGAATTTAAATCTTCATTGGCAAGAAGGGACCAAATTCACGCTGGCAAATGGCATGCTGAGATATCTGTGACGATACAATCAGCTAAGAAAAGTGATTCAGGCATTTATGTCTGTAAAAGAGTTTTGAAACACCTGGGACATACAAAGGAAGTTACTGTCAATGTATTTGTAGATGAAGGTGAGTGCCATTCAAATTTTGACAGTTATTATGAAATGTCAAGGACAGTAAAGATGATGATGAGGTTTATGATTTGCCATACCTTTCCTTTCTTGTTAACACCCCCTCCAAGGATATCCATTCACAGTGAGAATATTGTAGTATCCACTGTCTCAAAATGTTAAGCCCCGGTCAAAAGTGCTGAACATTTCACCGAACAATCTTCAACATTGATGTTCTGAGAAAGTTCGATTCGCTTGACCACCTTCTTCGGTGGTGAAGATCTTGTTCCAAAATATTCGACGTTGTTTGACGGAGTTCAAACACTTCACCGAATTTTACCATTGCTCTCAATATACGGTAAAATGATCTTATCATATTCGACGAACAATCTCATTCATTTTTACATCCACGCAGGCGCACTATCGAGCTTTTGTGCGCAAAGAAGTCATTCACTGATTCTGCTAAGCACAGGTGGCGGAGAATGGTTCAGTAATACTTACGCGATTCAGTAATACATACAAATGTATTAAGATTTATTCATAACTGCCAGTTAACTGTCGTGTTAATTTTCTCTTCAATCCTCTATCAGTTATACAGATTTTTCGTTAGGCCATAAATTGTGTCATGCTGTTGCAATTATATTGAATATAGATGTAAAAAATGCCATTGGGAATTTTCTTGTTGCTGCCTCGAAATCCATCATTTTTCTCACGAAAAATTTTTACGAATTTGGCGCTCTTTCCTCATTGCATCGTTTTGTTTGCCATGCCCTTGTGATGGCGCAATTGGGCATGTCGCAATGTTCGATGAAATGTTCGATGCATTTGACCACCCTCGATCGAACATGAAAAATGTTGGCTTTTTTTCCAAATACAATTTTCGGTGAGATTTTTGGCATGTTTGACCGGGGCTTTATTTCAATTTTATCTTCAGTTTCATATATTTTAAAGTTGCTACTTACAACAGGTTATATTCCTGACTATACAAACGAATAACTAAACAATAAAGATAAAAGATAGCATTGCAGAAAACTAATACATTGGTACGCAAAATTGCTTGTTACATAGTATAACTACGAAGAGGAGCTGAATTAACTGTATGAAGGGAAATACTCAAAGGAGGAGCTCTCTCAATAGGTGAGGAAATCGAGGAGAGAGCCCCTGTCCTAAAATATTATCATGCTAATTTAGTTGAATTTAAATGATTGAACGCTTTCTGCAGTGCAAGTATTCAATAAATGAAATCTCAAAGTCAAGCACCAAAATGTCGAATGGACTATAGATCATACTGAAGACTGCTTTTTCGAGACATATATAGTTCAGAGAATGGTTGATCTTTGTTTTACTTTTAGTGAAAACAAAACCAGTCGTCAAGCTTATGCCTTCAAAGACGGAAATCCGTATTCTCGAAAAATCTGCAAAAGAATTGCGAATTGCTTGCAAGTATGTCAGTGGCCTGCCAAAGCCAGTCTTGAAATGGAAAGATCCGCAAGGAAAAGATGTGAGAGTATGCACTAATTTGGCACATCAATGCGAGCTCACTATCAGAAATCCTATATATGAAAAAGATCATGGTAGATATACATGCATCGCTTCAAGTAAAGGTGGAAATACCAACCAAAGCATATTTGTTAATGTTTTGGGTAAGGATATTAACACATTGTGATTCATTAAAGAAGGAATACAGTACCTGCAAAGCTTAAAGGTGGCCTCAAGCGAAAATTTTTATTGTTCCAAATGAATAGCACTTGTCGAATGATAAAAGATCCCGTTTAAATTTTTTTGATATCTCATTTCGTCTTGAAGTTTTCAACTGATTTTGATTGCAAATTACTATTATATACCTGTATCCCTTCTTTGTAAGGTTACAGATGCGAGGAACTTTGCAGCATAGAACTTGGCAGCAAATAAAATAGGAGTTGTCTCATAAATTAGTAGGATGTTTAGAAACGAATGTAAATTGAGACAAGTATTTTGATTCGATTTACCTTTGGAAGCACAGTCAACCTTGTACTTAGGTGGGAATACCAAACAAAGCACATTTGTTAACTTTTTTGGGTAAGAATGTCATTCATTATGAAAGTATTGTTGTTGATTTATCAAAATAGGAATTCAGTACATTGACAGCTTACGTCTACGTGGAAATATTAGCGGCACTAACTTAAGTGTATTTCCTATGTTCATTTGTGAGAAAACGTTGTTTGAAATTTATATTCTAACATTTATCAAATTCCCTAAGTTATGTAAACATATTTGTAGAAATATAACGCATGTATACTGTTAGAGTGGAAATTGAACTCGATGTGTGTTTGTTGGTATCATGGCAAGTATCGCTTTGTTTTTCTCTTCACCGGAATATGTGAAATGCTCTAAAAATAAAATTTATTTAGCAAGAGCCAGAAACTCACCGTCAGTTGAACCCGAGACCTTGTATGATTTCATTGGTTAAAATTCAAGAGGTGTATGAAAGAAGCTGTGACTCAAGTCATTTTTCATCATGATTGATTCTTCTAATTATATGAAAGAAGAGGATTTCAAATCTTAACCCTTTTAACTTGAGATCCAAATATATTAAAACAATGGCCCGGTTACGCATCTCATGTTTCCAATTGCATTCTCAAAAACATTCCCATTGGAGGGCGTATTTCTCCTTGCAACTCTGAAGCCACCTTACATATCTTCCATGGCTGTGTAGCAATTTTTCACAAACTTCATTATAAACTTGGTTTAAGATATCTTTCAAATCTTAGTTGAATTTTCAAACCACTTATGGGTCATTTACATCTTTCGATTGGTCAAACAATACCCGGTTGAGTCAGGGAAAAAAGTATCCATTTTGAATCTCTTGACTTAATTTGCAGAATTCTTTGATTCCTTGCGAAATTTTCAAAAACTAGCTTCTGCAAGCTTTGCCTGAAACGTATTAGTGATTGGTGCCATCCATGTTAAAACGATCAAAGTAATGTTTTTGTCAGGCCCGGCATTACCTTCTTATCAATCGTAAAATGGTGTACGTAAAATGCAATAGACGATGGCAGCGAGGAACTAATTACGCTAAAGATGGCGGCGAGGAACCATTTTCCAAGATGCATTGCGTTCTTTAATTGAATTCCTGTAGAATCGTTAAGGATTCATAATTAGGATGTTCCCCGCTGCCATCTTAAGCTTAATCGTCTATTATACCTTCTCGTCAATGAACAGACCATTTTACTTGTTTATCAAGAAATAGGACTTTTGACTAATTTCTAATTTTCAAAGGAAATCATCCACCTAAGATTGGAGAGAAATCTTGGAAAGTTAATTTGAAGCCTTAGTAAGATGATAGAATTAATACTGCACAATTGGTTGAATAGCTTTTCTTCTACGATTTTTCAAACAGCAGATACATTCCTCAGATTTTTCCAGTATATTCCAATTAATCGTTATTTGAACTGTTAGATCCAAGGTCTTTTACTCAATTTTGCTGTTTCCATAACAAATAAATTCAAATTATATTCTATATTCTCATCATAGTTCCTGTTGAACTAAAAAAAATGGACAGGATCTCACTAGCAACTGTTCACGAGTCACCAGAATTGGTATGCACAATGAAGAGAGCTAATCCACTACCAGTTTTTACATGGTTCTTTCAATATTGGTCATGTCGAAGTGATAAATGTACTCCACTTGAGCGACTATGGATGTCGAACTTTCGAAAGGTAAATTTATTACATTTTACTGTCATGTTCTTTTTGTCTCAAATATGTTGCTTGAACAAGATGGGATTTTAACACTCAACTTTTTACTTTATGAAATGAGACAGTTGTTTTCCTACAGTATGTAGTTTTTCTTCCTTCCCAGTCTGCCTAAACCTGGTTTCCCTTGAATCCCTGTTTCCTGCATAGGTAACAATCTCGACGGGTAAAGGGCATAAGGCTACTGTTTTGAAAAAGTCTACTTTGCTTATTGGCTACACACAACGTTGTTTTGAGTTAAGCAACAAAGTAAATTGACGTAGCATTTGGAACATGAAAGGGAAATCAATGTACTTTAACTTTCGAAATACAACTATGTTTGTAATTTATCGTTACATTGCAACATTATTTGAATGATGTTTTTATTGTGATTTACTCACTTTTTTCATACAGTGGCCAGTTGTACGGTTTTACTGAAATATCGCACAGTTTGTTGCAGGTTTTGGGCAATTTTTCGTTTTCTAGACCCTCAAAACACTCCTCTCTTAGCAGTGAAGCAAACAGGACTTAGTCACTGGGCCGAAAATAGTGGAATGGACATGACAGAAAAGAGCAATGTGTTCTGAAATATATTTCTAGCCTTCTTCGCACTTCTGTTTTTGAACAAATAAAAGTGGATGTCTGTCCAGCACAGTCTAAAGCTTGGCAACACCATTGCAACACAGTATACTCTATGAACAAGATTGATTATTATGCATGTATACAGACCTTATCGAGTCTAGATTTCCCATACCTTCTCACCATTTTAACGCGAAAAACTGAACTGAACTCATACCTCATGTCGATAAATTTTTTTGAAACAAGTAATTCAATTTTAAACTTCAAGTCATAACAATAACTTGCTGCATTGACTTATAGGAGCTACACCAAACTAGCTTGTAATGGTTTCAATAGGAGCGTCATTATATTTTATCAAACCATCAGCATTTTATTAGTTAAGACTTCCATGAGCAGCAGTTATTATCATATTCGTCTCATTTTTTAATATCATTTCTTTTTCACAGGTTTCCATCAAGCCATCTGCTGGTACGGCCACAAATGAAAGCAAGCTGACTCTACCATCAGGCAGATACCCTGAATTCTATCGTTGTCAAGCTTCAAATGGAATCGGGAAAGCTGTTTCTGACACCGTTCTTTATCGCTTATGTATGTGCATTACATATTTGTATTATTGCCCAAAATATGACCAACATGTCAAAGAGCTATATTACTTTCCTCGATGTTCCTTTGAGGGCATGCTGGAATTGAAAATTTAGACAGTCTGTCAGTAAATCAAACTTAGCTTTAGCAGGAGGCATGGATCCACGCTACAGTGGTTGAACTGACAAAATAGTTTTATTTTAGTTGTATTCTATCAGTCTGCAATGTGGATTTGTAGGTGGGTACACTTTCGCATAGGGACACTATAGCATGAAGGACCCTGTTTGACAGTGACTCATTGCCTGCCTCCTATATTCTTCGAATTTGATTAGTTTCTTTTATATATTATATATAATTAGAAGCTATTTATTCATTCGAAGTAAAGTAAGTTGACAACAACAACAACATATTGGGAAATGCGTTTTCTGCTTGATTGAACACCACTAGCGAACACCCTGCAACATACATTGTAGTCGTTAGTTTGAAATGGCTCTGAATAGGAAAGTGAACGTTTAGATTAGGATATCATTTTGGCACTTAGAACTTTCTGCTGGTCTTTGGTACCACATTTTATTAATCTTTGGTTTTAATCATATTTGGCGTGAGTATTTACTATTCTGATCTTACCCCGACGAAGATTCTTTATTATCATATCCTCTTTATTTGCCTTTGTCCACAGGCTGAAACTACAACACTAGAACTTTCGAAAATTTTCATTTTTTGGGGGGGAGTGGGGCTCATCACCATGATTTGGGAGCCTTTAAGGCCTTCACCTCGCTTGCAACCTTGAAGAATTAGTGAACAAGGTGGCAAGAGGATTTAAGCTTGTGAAGATGACTTACCGTTAGAACATGCATGAAGAGTGTTGGAGTGAACTTAAAAGCTGAGGGCCGAGCCCCTTCCGTCTATCATTTATGCGTTGGAATCATTGTTTGATCCACATCTATCTGTTGACATCACTCGTAGAATCATTGATTGCAGAATAAGTGATATTTATGTTTCAATTTTTTCGTAGTACCACGAGGAGGGAAGTAATGGATGTCGATGCATGCTTCAAATCTCAAGCAAGCAAGAAGCTGCTTCAGAAGAATAGCGTTTATTATTTCATTGTTTTTTTGTTTCTTCACATTTCTTTCATTTGAAAGGCATTAGAAGCGAAAGATTTAGGCCTGGGCTAGACGATACCGGATTGCTTTTGGCTTCCGATGGGTTTCAACCAGGGAGCCCGGGGGAGGTACTCATATATTTTTCCGTACGGGGACGTGCCGCTGAACAGGGTATCATTTTCAGGATTCAGACTCCGGGACAGGTTCCCGGGGGGGGGGTACTCCCATTGTGGCCTGACAGGGGGTCCAGTCAGGGCTAAAGAGGGTCAAAGCAAAAATTTTGAAAAACACCCTCAAATGGCAGTATGTTTTTACAAAAACCCTCAAATGGTAGTTCACGAACTTGAAAACTGGATCATTTGGTAGCATTTAGTAATGAAATTTTCTACGGTTTTTCATAATGCTTTATTGCAAGACCGATAACTTTCAAAATTCATTTATCATTAATGCTGTAAAGACTAAATTGGCGTCCGAAGGAGCGTACCGGGTTGAAACATAATAAGTGGCTAGGAATCTAAGAATATCTCCAATTGGTAGTTTTTGGTTGACAACTAGCGTCATTTGGTAGCCATTCAGTAAAACCCTCAAACCGACTGGACCCCCCTGTCAGGCCACATTGAGAGTACCCCCCCCCCCGGGGACAAGTTATCATTTTTGTACAAATCGGCTCCATGACAGGGTCCATATTTTTCATTTTTGACTCCGAAAGGTCGTTTTAGGCCATTTGTACTCTGCGAATGTGATTCAAGTCGCTTTGATGGCAATATTTCCACAATTTTCGATAGATTTCGTACAAGTTTCCTTGCAGAGCACAACTTTGTCCAAGGAAACTAAAGGACAGGGTATTGTTTAAGAAAATTTTACTCCGGGACAGCGTATCATTTTCGGGAATTTGACTCCGGGACAGGGTAGCATTTTAGATTTTCCAGCGGCACGTCCCCGTATGTTTGTAGGCCAAGTACCCCCCGGGCCAGGGAGCGCCGGTTTCAACCCATCTTCGTCCCAATCGCACCGTTTTCATTGCACTTAAAGGACACCAGACTGCCACGAAGCCGCTTTTGATTGCAGTTACACGAAAACGAGGCACCTCGCACTTCGGTGTCCTAATTTGTTGTATTTTGACAATTGCGAAGCCCAAATGATATGGGATTACACCGGATTGGTACAGTTCGCGAGCTGGAATACGGAGTGGAGCGAATCGGTTTCATTTTCACCTCGCCACTAGACCGGAGTGGTTGTCTTTCTGCGAAAACGGGGTGGAGAAATTAAAAATGTAATCCGATGTGTGATGAATCCGGTATCGTGTAAATGTACTCTTCATCTCTTTTCCTAGAATTTACTTGTATTCAGGTCTTTAAGAAATGAAACCGAGAATTGTAGTGAGTACTGAAAGTTTCTTGAAATTAGCAGATTCTTAGGAGTTTCTTTAAGGAGGAATAACATCTTCATGTTTACTCTTATTGTTGTTTTGTTTGGTTTTATTGATTTTATTGATTTTGTTTGGTTTTACTTTTTATTTCTGCCATACAGTATATATTACCTGTTGTTACCTGAAATCGTGTATGAAGTTTATCATGATTGTCACAGTGCCATGGTGTACATTAAAGAATAAATGATCAAAAACCTTTGTTTCAAGAGCGAATCTAGATGTTAGATGGAACAGTGACAAACGCAACTGTTGATCGTTGACGATCCATGTAATCTATGATGTAAACCAGATGCTCAAGAAGTTGGGTTTCTAACAAGATATACTCAAACTTGTTTTTATAGAGCCAATGTCACCAAGTGTACTTTGCGGGCACATTACAATATCATAAAATAAGATTGGGCCTTAGTAGAAAAGTATGTATCTTCACTGCAGCAGCTGAACTGACAGGAAAGCCAACTAAAATCAACTTGGAAGTTGAACTTAATGGGCCAAATCCATTTTTCAGATAGTCTGAAATTGAAGCGTGCCCGCAAAGGGCCCTGGGTAGCGATGGCTCTTTAGCCTACTTTGAATGGCTTGTTGATGGTGAATGAATATTTCTAATCACAGCGGTTGATTCTTGTGTGTTTACTGTTTTCAACTAAACGTGAACGTGAAAAACAAATTAAAAGAATCAGCCAATGATAGAAGCACTTGGTGAAGCATTATTATGTGTTCCAATGATGATGACTGTTTTCATCTTCTCTTTTCTGCACTTACCAAAACAATCATAATTGCAAAACTGATATGCATTTCGAATTGATACGGATAGTCAGGTACTATGGTCAGGTATACCGTCGTAACCGTGTGTTGGACAAGCAGATCATTACACATTTGACCAAGCATGCCAATTTTGGGTACCAGACGCTGTAAACGATACTTTTTATTGAGTCTGCTCTATGAAGAAGTATAAATCAACCTGGTAGGCCCACCCCGGTATCGTGAAAAAATGACCACGTACGGTGCCACTGCCACAAGATAATACAGAGCCGAAAAGCCGCTGAAAGCTTCAGTTAAAACCACTGCCACAAAAATTATATCAGATACACATGTAGTGATAAATTCGACAAACCTGTGCGAAAGAAATTGTAAAGCACCATTTTAACCCGGGGGGGGGTGTACCTGACTTGCGGATGGACGGGGTCTGCCGCCTGGTTTTCAGAAAGCTACCTTCCTCTAATTACCGAAACTTGCCTTCACACCCACTTTTATGATGAAGTTTGGTGGAAACCTCCCCATTTTTTACATTTTTTTGCCAATTTCTGGGGAACCCATCCATATGTCTAAGGAAAATCTGCCGAAAAGGGACTCTTTTTAGAGAATTTTGGACCCAAATCCCACCCATATGGGTGGCACATACCCGTACCCTCAACATGTTATGTGACCCCCCCCCCAGGCATTTAAACCGCCAAAATCAGTAAAATGGCAAAAATGGCTGATAACCGTGAACTGTCCATGAACTGTCAATTGATAATGGTTTGTGACAACAACAACAACTTTGATGTAAGTGATTGGTTATTTCATGAATCACTGATCATGTGACATCATCATGATCATTAACTTCATTCTGTAGCCTGATGATATGAACACGTAAATCATTCTGAACATCAGGCGGGAAAGCAAACCTGGCAATCAATACTGACGGGCGATCTGAAGACAAAATAATAACATCAAGAAATACATCGAAGTTCACTTAGTAACGAAATGGCGAATTTGACATTTGGTGTCATTCAATGAGGACCTCATCAATTTACTACGGTGAATGTTTTGTATCATGCATGATGGCCTAAAATTTAGATATCATAAAAAGATCAAGACATCGTCAGTCAAGTGACGACGGCCTACCACACCCATTCCATCTTTGTGGTTTTATGTTTGTTTCCGGGCAGCAAGCAGACCATCCTGGCGTGAAAAACGTAGATGAAGTGCTGAAGTCCTTTCTTTGTGGTTTGAAGAAGTGATCGAAGACTTATCCACTGCTGTGTGTAATGTAATAAGAGATGGAGGAAAGAGCATGGTGGAGGAGAGCGTTGTTTAGTTTGCTGTTTTGTTCATCTACATTCATCTGCTCTTGTCATGGATCTATAAGTCCGTCGTCTGTCTTTTGTCAAAATGTCCCTCTTACTAAAGGTTTGCCTTGAAATTATTATTTAGTTTCATTTGTTTTTAAAAAGTTTTGATATTTGACTCCTTGAATAACAATTGAAACCCAGGGGTGCTCCCTGCTTGAACTAAGCCCTTAACAGGCAGTAACTCATGCCACTCCAATAACTGCATAGGAGACAAGGGGGTTGGGAGGGGGGATTACAACCTAAATGCTGGAAAACTTTGCACACAACTAGGCCATTAATCAGACAGAAATTCGTCTTAAAATGAGCAAAATCATGCATATATTGCAATGATGATCATGCTTGATGTTGGCAAGTTGCATGCGCAGCAGTTCAAAATTCATACTTGAACCAAGATCTAAAATCAGAGATGGTTTCAAATATGATAACAATACAGCATGTTTTCAATGTGCTTCTGGATACAGCATTCACGGCTGAATCACAATTGCAGGGGCGGATCTAGAGAAAATTTTCATTGGGTCCAATCCTAAGGCAAGCGAAGCTAGCTGAAGAATCATGGGGGGTCTGGGGGTACTCCCCTGGGAAAGTTTTTGTGTCCACGCCCTTCAGATTGGCTTAAAACATTATCTCAGGAAAAGGTTCTTCAACTACGCCCTTAAGGTTAATACATTAAAGTTACAAGGTTATGATTCCAAGACTAAATAAATAAACAAAACATAGACAAAGTTGATGGTACGAATTGCAGAACCGCCATGTATCTCTTACATCTAGGCCAAACATCTCCTCGGAAACCATCTCCAGCTTTTATAATGAACTCTGTATGCATCCGTTTTAATACTTTGCATGCGACCTCTGATTTGCAATGGTCAGCACATTGGATGCTGTTGAAAAGTTACTGTATAAAGTTGATGTAAATCTGGTAAATCATCTTTATCCTTCTCCTATATACTCCTCAGATCCTACCAGTTGTTTGCCTTTCTTGTTCCGCCCTCTCTAATCGAAATGTCATTTGATCTGATATGATGCAACTGCAGCTTTATTCATTCCAGTGGACCCCCACAGATATTTATAGCTACATTCATTGCTATTGCAACCTAAGAAAATTTCCAAATTTAGCTCGTTCTGGACCCAGCCTCTACCGAGTCCACTGCAGGGGCTGGGTCCACTTTGGGCTAAATTTGGAAATTTTCTGATGTGGCAGTGGAGATGAATGTAGCTATAGATATCTGTGTCGGTCCATGAGCATATAACAAAGAGGGACTGATATCGTATTCAAAACCATTGTGCCTGCATATTGCCACCCAGAGACCATCATTGCTGATGATAATCACCGACAGGCATAATCACTGAACCATTGACTAAAGCCCTGGGATCAAATCCAAAAGACACTAAAAAGAACGTGATCTGCTTGCACTTCTTGGTGTAAGACAATTTACAGTCTCATCTTTCAAAATACATCTCACTCAGAGGAGATTGTCATGACTGAATAAGTTCTCTTAAATGGATGATGAACAATCTGTTAATAGCCCAAATTTGATTGTTTGACTGGGTCCTGTGACCCAGTGGACCCACCATGGATCTGTCACTGCAATTGTAAGGGAGGACACATAGTTTTAATAGAAATGGTTATATAAATTCTTAGTATCAAAAATATGGTTTTAATAGAATATGTCAAGATGATTTTCTTATCTTTTGGAAAAAATTATCTTTGATCTTGTGTTTGAATAAGTTGATATTATTAATAGATTTTACATAAAGATTAGCTTCTCCATATTTTTGGCCATTGTTACTTTTTGTGAAATGGGATGTTGAATCGAAATGTAGACCCTTGACCCTTGACCCTTGACCCTTGTGTCACTTGACTTTGGTTGTTTGGGTGGAATGTTTCATCAGCATAGGCTGGAGCCGTTCCTTTGCAAAGTTTCATTATGCAGTACAGTGTGTACGTATGTTGTTTTTTACTGTGTCATAGGCTGCCTCAAAGGCACAAGGTTAAAGCAGAATTTGACTTTGTAACATAAACTGATTAGGTGAACTGTGAAAAGAACCAAGCTAAGTACCAGGTGAGTCAGAAAAAACGTGGGGCGTTTGGCGGACTGTGACATCGCATTTAGTCACCCGATTGTCGTGAACTAAAGTTTTGCATGTAGCCAAGAGTCTAACTTAGATCATAAACCTTTTCCCATCGAAATCGGCCATTTGATGAATTTTTTAAGAAAGATTTTCTTCGCAAGAGCTTGTATGGGAGTCTTACAAACTGGTGAAATCTTTTGCCAAGCCCCTTCCGCATTTTATTTTGGCAAGAGTTACAGGCACACCTGGTATTTGCAGGGGAAAATCAAATTGTTAGGGGATAATATTCCCCCCCCCTGGGATGTCTTAGCATAACTTGTCCTACATGGAGAATATGTTTGAAAGACATTAAGAATGCATACTTCTTTGTCTTGCGAAGAGGTTCCTTTCAAGCAGATCAGCGCCCTGTAAATTGCAATGGGACTTTTTGCCGACAACGCATTTCCTAAGGCCTGGTCCACAATAGGTCTTTTGAGTCGCTCCAGTCGTACAGAAAGACCCAAAAGTCAGAGGATTTAAACTCTGAGTCTCTGTCTTTTTGTTCTTTCTGCACGATCTTAGCGACCTAAACGAGCTAGTGTTAACCAGGCTTAACTTTTTCAGTATCCCCTGATAATTCCACGTGTACCTGCAACTGTGGCAAGGCTAAACTGCTGAAGAGGCTTGGTTTAAGATTCCATCAGGATGCAAGAATCCCATACAAGGCCTTACGAAGGAAATCTTTTTTTAACAAATGCATTAAGATTAGGGCGCTCGACCGTGGCGGGGAGCGGTACGGCTATCGCAAAGCAGCCGTATTAATTGCCTTTTGTCGCTGATAAAGACCACAAATCTAGCTCAAAGACCGTTCCAAGTAGTTCTGAAGCACTGCTGAATGAAAAAAGGAAAGAAGATCTGCTCAAATAACATCATATCAAGAAATATTTATTGATTTATGCTGCATGCGGAGCTCAAGGCTTTCTAAAACCGATGGGCCTAACAACACAATGCAACAAATGAATAGAATCACTCGACCATGAGAAAGCAACATTCAATGTCAGAGGACTGATACAAAATCACAAGAAAACGTCGCTTGCAGATGATCTACAAAAATATAAGATAAGCCAGTGGCGGCTGGTAAGGAAAACATTTGGTGGGGCAATTTTGGAAAAATTATAGGGGCCTGAGGGGAAAGACCTCAGAAATAAATGGCATTAACCGCGCCCTTCAAACTCTCGGAGAACGTTGGTAACGCCCTTTTTGATATATGTATTTCTCAAAGCTTTCTGTATAACTTTTTGCATATGGCTTTGCTTTCAAGTTTCAGTGAAAACTTTGTTTATTTCTCTTTGAAGAATGCAATAAACATATCAAAACAAAGCAAAATAGCCATCAAATGGTTCTCGGCTTTTCTGACAAACGTTTCTAGTCGCTTAACACCGGACTGTGTCCAAGCCTCTTCTCGTTGAGTCTCCCTAAACAAGGAAACAGGTCTTCTCATCAGACTTGCAGCCACATGTACTGTAAGCCACATACCTTGAATACAAGCTCCTTGCAAATCTACACGATGGTGACTTCAGCCGCCATTCTTGGCGATCTGGCCACAAACGTTTTACTTCTGATCTCCCTTCATTCATGACTTAGGCTATCATATTTCGTTCGATCGTTTGTTGACAACAACACTAGGCCCTCGAAATGTCTGACGCACCAAGTGGTGTTGCTGTTGTTGACTGGGAAGGGCAAGTTGAAGTTTGCCCAAATGTTACGAAAATTGGCCAATCAGCTAACTTCATGGCATGAAGAAAACGACGAAAACGCCTTAGTGCGCATGACAATTCCAACCTGAGAGGGGCAGAAAACTCTTTGCCCTGAAACCACAGAAACAATGAGAAGGAAGTTCATAAGGTCATAGAAATCTGATAGCCTCAAAAGAGGCGAATTCTATCAATATCGATAAGCTCCAGACGTCACTTATCAACGGAAGAAGGAGGCCCACAATTTTGATATGGCTCATACAACAATCCCATTACAAGCCCGCTGTTTTATTCAAATCACACACAAAATCATTAATGGATTTTGTGAGAATTTTTCCATAGAAATATGATTTTTTTAAGCTTTTCTTTGAGATTTTCAGGTGGGGCACTGCCCCAAGTGCCCTATAGCACCAGCCGCCACTGAGATAAGCCTAGCCTGCATCCAAGAAACACACCTGAACCACGATGGCGTCATCAACATTAAAACGTCAGACAATTCCAAGACATGCACTTTGTATTACGTCAGTTCGCCTAATAGTCATCACGGTTGCGGGATTATGATTGACAGTAACACAGAATGCGATTTCACCAGAATAAACGATCGAGCATGTTCATTAACCACACATGTTTCCACGATGAGATCCAAGAAGCCTATAATATTGATCTGTGCGTATGCACCAACACTAGATGTGTCAGAAAAAAATCCAGAAATCAGAGAAAACTTTTACAACGACCTACAGTCATATATTTCAGATACCCCAAGTAGCTCACTGATCATAACAGGTGGGGACTTCAATGCAAAAACTGGCATCTCACATAATGACCACCCAGAAACAATGGGAAAATTTGGAAAGGGAATCACAAACACGAACGGAGAAAATCTCTTAGAGTTTGCAAGATCAAACAAGCTGGTATTATGTAATACACTTTTCTATCATAAAATGGCTCATAGAACTAAAATGGCTCATAGAACTACATGGGAATCCCCTGGCAATAGCCCAGTTAGAAATAAAATCGATTACATCCTCGTAAAACAGAACGCGCGAAAACTAGTAAAAAACTGCCGATCTTACAATGGCACGACAACATACACTGACCATCGAATAGTAATATGTGATATAGAACTCAAATGGTACAAAATGTTTCAGAAAAAGAAAATCAAATCAAATAAATTTGACATGCAAAAACTGAAAAACGAAACGATCAGACAAAAGTACATAGAAAATGTGAAAGAAAAGCTAAATGATAAAGCCGAACAAAAAAGCGCGCAAGAGCAATGGAACAGCATAAAAGATGCATGCGTAACGTCCGCTGAGACACTTTTGAGAAAAGACAAGCCTGAAGAAAAATTTACCTCAATAGAATTCCAAACACTATGTGAAAAACAACAAAAAATGAGAAAAGATATTAATTCCCTTAAGGACGCCGAGAAGAGAAAAGCAATGAAACAAGAAAGAAATAGAGTACAAAAGCAAATAAAAGATTTAAAACGAAAAGAAAACAATAGACTTTCAGAAGAGCAAATAGGCGAAATAGAAGCGTGCAAAAATGACTCCAACAGACTCTTTGCAACCATGAGAATTTTGTACAGAAAACATCCAAGTGAACTTCTCATAGAAAAACAAGCTGCAAACAATCAATCAAAGAAAACTGTAACAGCGTGTCCTAGGCAACAAGTACAACTCATCACAAACCACTTCACCAACGTTTTTAGCAAACAAGATGAACCAGAGATACCAAGAGTCAAACCAGTCAAAATGAAAACTCCCTTCTCAGAAGAAGAGGTACAAAGAGCCATAAAATCAATGAAAAACAATAAGAGTGCAGGCATAGATGATGTAACAAGCGAACTGATAAAATATGGACCGCTGAATGAAATATCGAAAAGAATTGCATCTTTACTTAATCACATCGCAGAACACGGAGACACACCGGAGGAAATTCATAAAGGGATACTCGTTCCCTTTCAAAAACCCGGAAAACCAAAAGGACCCTGCACAAATTTAAGACCTATCATCCTGCTATCCGTAATGAGGAAAATCTTCAGCATATGCATGGTCGGGAGAACAACTGAAAAACTCGAGACCATCATCCCACTATCTCAAGCTGCCTACAGAGGCGGCCGAAGCACAACAGAACACGTCTTTGCATTAAAAATGTTAATCGAAAAAGCAATCAACAGTCCAAAATACAACATATTTGTGACCCTGTTTGATATGTCCAAAGCTTTCGACACCATCAGAAGACCTCAACTTATTCAAGATCTAGGCAAAATATTAGACGACGATGAGCTACATATGTTTTACATATTACTGTATAAAATGCAATACACGGTACAAGTAGGAAATGCAAGGGGGGAACCCTTCGAAACCAACATAGGAGCACCACAAGGAGACTGCGCAAGCGCTCCAGAATTTACTTTCACATTAGCAGTTGCACTCATGCTTCAAAATCCAGATGCAATCACATTACCAGACCAGCCCGAAGCAAATCACAGCCAAGATAAAGAAAACTTCAGCATTGATCTTCAGTATGCTGACGATATTGGCAATGTAACAACTGACAAACAACATAAGGACACTATAAAGCAAGAACTCCCTTTGAAAGTCAAACAAAGAAACCTAAATATCAATACTGAAAAAACTGAAGAATTTTGTGTTGGCACAGATGGCAACGATGAATGGAAGACCATAAAATATCTTGGAAGTATCTTAGACACCGAAAAGGACATAAAACGAAGGAAAGGACTATCGATTGATGCCTTCAACAAATATGAAAGAATTCTCAGCAACAGACAGACATCCATAAAACTAAAAATAAGAACGCTCAATACATTTATATATCCAATGCTGCTTTATAACTGCGAGATCTGGACCTTAACCAAGAAACTGGAAGAAAGTCTCGATATCTTCCAAAGAAAACTGCTACGTAGGATGCTACACATCAAATTAACAGATAAAGTAAGAAATGAAGAAATATATAAAAGATCACATCAGATACCCATCACAACCGAAATAAAGAAACGGCGATTAAACTGGCTTGGGCACATGCTGAGGTTGCCAGAAAAAGCACCAGCAAAACTAGCTTTCAGAGAACATTTGAAAAAAGCGAAGGGCAACCGAGGAAGACCAAAACAGACATGGATCAAACAAATAAATAAAGACCTGAAGCCAATAAATAAAACAGTGGATGAACTAACTGAAAACGACTATGAGCGAAAGGAATGGAAGAAAACAGTGGCAAGGCTAATGTCTTGAATAAGACGGAAAAGCCAGTAAGAAGAGAGAAATTAAGAGACCGATTTCAATGGGGAAAGGTTTATGATCTAAGTTAGACTGATAGCTGCTTGGCAAAAATTAGTTTACGATGATCAAAAGACTCAATGCGACGCCACAGTCCGACAAACGCCCCACGTTTTTTCTGACTCACCCTGTATATAACTTGAAGATCTAAAAACAAACTACAGTAATTCAACCTTTCCAAAAGAGGAACACAGGACTGAATGGTCTTTTGCATTTAGGACCTAAATTATGGAACAGCCTTCCCTCAGAAGGAAAATTTGCAACAAACATCAACAGTTTCAAACACAAAATCAAAGACCAATTTAGAAAAACCAACCAATAACAATTGCTTATCATTAAAATCAAAGATTTTATTTCCAGTCTAGTCAAAGTTCTATTTTACATCAAAGCTTTTTATTTCTTTTCTCAAAAACTTTTCTTTCTTTTTCCTTTTGAATAGTATTCCTTGAGGGACCATTATGGAAACAAGGTTGCATTGACCTTTTGATGCTGTCCCTGCCGTCTCTAACAGGGGTGTTGTAAATTAGATTATTAAACTAGATATGTAGTTTTTGCCTGTGTAATCATTCTAAATTTATGTATATTGTAATTAGTTTTCTTTTATAAATAGTTATGTTTAGTTTTTGATGCCAAAATTATACAAATGCATATATGCATAAAACAGTTCATGATAGTTTTTCATCCATTTGTGACTATTTGATTTCAGGCAATTTCTCAATGTTTGCAAAACCCTGGCCAGCAATGACTAAGACAAGCTATCGTTATTCAAGTGTGGTTTTTAATTGCACAACAAATGATAAAGATGCTTCTGTTGTACTTGAGCATCAAGTAGGAGGTGCTTGGAGAAATGTGATTGACCTCTCTTCAACATTTCCAAATGGCAGTTTCATACAAAGAGGACAGATGATTGTCTTGAAGAAGTTGCTTGACAGCCAAGCAGGTCTATATAGATGCATTGCTAAATCACGGAGACAGGATGAGATATGCCTGTTTTTTGGATCATTGTTTTCTGCACGTAAGAAATTACTCTTTTTAGAAGTGTTTGTCACTTTTAAAAGCTTTTACTGTAGTTCTTATGCCAGACATACTGTATGCTTTCTGTTCACGAAACCCTCTCCAGCTGTCCACCTGCACACAACAAGGACAGATTTTGTTTTGAGCCAATCGGTGAGTTTGTTAGATAAACCAGTAAAACTTACATCATCTAATATTATATATATACGATACACTGTGATTTGGCAGGAAATCAGAAGCTGTGGGGAGTAATGCAAAAATACCTTCCCGCAAAAACTGAAAAAGTTCAAGTGGATTTTTGACATCAACCATATATGTTTTAAGGACACCAGGTAGTTACTAATTTTAAAATTAATGTGGAGCAATGATTTAGGGATGCCTGTTACAAAACAACTATTGTATTGATACCCTCTACAAAACGACTACTGTAGTTTGTTGGTGCAAGAAGCTTAT
Source organism: Aurelia sp. 4 Dawson et al 2005 (assembly GCA_964019985.1). Lineage (NCBI taxonomy): Eukaryota > Metazoa > Cnidaria > Scyphozoa > Semaeostomeae > Ulmaridae > Aurelia > Aurelia sp. 4 Dawson et al 2005. Next base: position 358,949 of record OZ026492.1, on the reverse strand, counting down.
TGACCAATGAAAATCTCAGAATCAATAATATTGATTTTGAGACTGCCATTCATATGTTTTCATTGCACATACAGCAACACATTACTTCCAAAGTATTTCTAAATTTGTGCACCTTACAGTTTAAGAATTTAGTTGCACTTTGGAGGCAACAGACACTGCTACTGATTTGGCATTAAGAACAATACAGTATATTAGTCAAAGAGGCATGAAAATAATCTGGTGTATATATCTGTTGAATTTTCAATTAACCATATTAAAGCTGAGTCAGTTGTTGTTATTCGTTTTATGCAGCAAAGATTGTGAACATTGCAATCTTTCCTCCCGAAAGACCTATTAAAGTGGCAAAAGGAGAGCCATTGATATTATCATGTCAAGCACCGGGACTCCATGATTACTTAACATGGTACAAGAGAACATCAGGTATTGATGAAGAAATCGATGGATCAGTTATCACCAGATCAAATCAACTGATTGGTGAATATCACGGAATACTAACTATCAATATTCGCCATGCAAAGTTATCTGATGCTGGTACTTATGTTTGTGTAAGATTCTTGAAACTGGAAGGAATTAAAAGAGAAAAAGCCACTAGTGTCCTTGTTAAAGGTAACTTCTCTTTAATTGTAATATTTTCACACTCAGGGAGGGGGAGGAGTATCTTGACTTACCATCTAACTGGGGCATAACATTTTGCTCAGAATGTTTACACCCATTATTCTGCAAAGTTTAGAAGATTTGTGCTTTTCGTTTTCAAATCTCTCTGCCATGATATAAAAGATTTCCTGTAATTCCTACATTGCTCCAAATTTTTGTCAAGAATAGGTTGCATTATTCCATAAAATGTCTGAGAATGATACCTCAATTAAATGTCTGAAAAAGACTTTTTGGATGATTTTGTTGGAAAACAACTTTTAGATTTTTTTTTTTGAGCTGATATAATAGCAACAAAAACGATGCTAGAATCAAAATACAAAGAACAATATTTGACCTGCCAAAAATACCTTTTGTAAAACAGTTTTGGATATTGGAATGACAAAGGGAAGGCATTTTCAGGAGGAGCTGATATTTTGAGTTTTCCCTGATGTGAACAAAATATTTCGTTTAACATTTGAAACGGAGATGTTTATATGATCAGAAATCATGGCAAGGGATTGGTGTCAGAATTGTCCTTACTTAAGTAATATTGAGATTTCTGTTTGTTATTGAGTTGTTTGCATGCATCGGGAATTTCACTCCAACATGCCTTTTCCCAAGATAAGACGAAATGCATCTCTTACCTTTCTGATCAAAGTATACCATGCCATACTGACTCTCGACTAGTTTTGAAATTTTCCTTGTTTCGCTAAGACTGATAATTGCAGGCTCTCAATGTGGATTTCAAAAGTAGCACTTCAAAAATATTTTGTGTTACAGAATTTAAAAGCAGCTTTAAATGAGGGACTCATTGTAATATCCCCAAAAACCGAACATTAGACATCATAATATGTGGAAAGTCAACTGTTAGCTCCTATAAAGGAATAAAAACAAACTGACGTGGAACTGGGAGAACACTTTCAAAATCCCGAACCTTCGTGTTAACAACGTATTCACTTGGAATCCCTTAAAGGAGAGAAAAAGATAATAGCTGCAATAACGAGCAACTTAGAATAAGCAAAAACATGTTTTTTCACACACTTGTCAGGTGGATTTGTGCGAAGACCAAATTAACAATAAAAATAAGCGTATTCTACGTCAGAAGAAAAAAGAATATCCACAGTCATACCCAAGCCAATGAATGGCTAAACAAAAAGGAAGCCTTCAACAATAACAGAAATGTAGCCAAGCCAGTTAAAACAACGTTTAATCTTTTTAGAACTGTAAAACAACATTTGATTTATTGATCTCGGTGTATTAATCTAGTTATTGTTACGGTTTCTTGGTCAACTCATTGTTTTGATCATGGGGTACTAAAATTTATGAGAAGTCATGATATTCATTGCGTCTCTTCTACTGTTTAGATTTTACAAAGCCAGTGATACAGCTATACCCAGCTAGCAATAAGGTGGACGTTATAGAAAAGACTGGTTCATTAAAGCTGATTTGCAAGTATGTCAGCGGTGACCCACAACCAACCGTAGAATGGAGAAACCCAAGAGGAATATTACTTGAAAAGTGTTCTAAGTTGATGGATTCTTGGCCTAATTGTACACTGACTGTGACAAATGATGCATTTGCCAATGTAAAATATACATGTATAGCTTCAAGCCCTGCTGGAAATTCAAGCCTGAGTATTGATGTTAATGTTTTGGGTAAGAATTGAGTTCCTTACTGTTATTGTTATTTTGAAAACTAGATAATGGTAAGCTTATCTACTCTCAAGTACCGAATAAGCGCCCCCCCCTTATCAATTTTTGAAAAATTTCCAACCCCCCGCTTTTATTCCAAGCCCCCCTTTTATCAACTTTTGGAAGAATTAAATGATAGTAAACATAATTTCTGAATAAACGCAAGAAAAAGTCTCAAGAAGTGCATTCAACAGAACCAGAGCTCATCTGTGCATATATCAATAACATCACTGTTCACATAAATATATAAAAGATATGTGTTTAGCTAAGAAAACGACTATTTCAATTTCTCAAAGCATCCCCCCCGATTGTTCCAACCCCACTGATTATTGCTATATCGAACCATTTTGAACCCCCCAATTATTCTTACCCCCCCACCATTTTTATTCAGTACTCGAGAGTAGTGATATACAAGCCCAAAGCTAGGTCTCCAAGCAATTCACCTGGAGGAGAATTACAAGCACATGTCCAAATGAGGTACTGCTTTTTTATATTCTTTCAGTTTTATGTTTCTTATCTGTAATCAGCACAAAAAGCTTTCCCAGTAACACACATAAATGAAGTAATTATTAAATGTCAAAATCAGTAATGTTATATTTGCAAAATTTTGGCAACGAAAACTCTTTGCAATATCTTTAGCAGCACAACGATTTTGCAGAAGAAATTATCAATGTAAAATCAAACATTTAAAATATATGTTAGGAATTTTCTTATGAACTCCTTTATTCGCAACGATTCGAGCTACTGCTTGCTTTCCAACTCTCTGATGACTTAACCAATCCAGATCCAACTTACATCAAACGAAGCAATTAGAGCAATTTCGAAAGAAAGTACTACCTAAGTTTTATATGGTCACCCAACGGACCAATTTTGCAAAATCTAAACATGAAATGAAAGTGCAAGAGCCAGGCGTCCAGACAATACGTACCTCTTCTATGTCTGACTTCGTTCCAGAGCCACAATAACAATAACAATATTTCGGCCACATTAACAATTATTCGTTCTGTTATAAAGTCTCTCTATTTCCCATTCAGAATTATAATTTCATAATCTTTATAGCTCAATGGGATGAAGCTTTCCTTCTTGAGTTCCAGTTTTAGCAATCTCTTGCTTGATGCATCATTTTTGTTTGAGTTGTGAGCAATGCTTTTTGATCATTTACATCATTCACAAATTGCTTAGCTTGGTATTTATATACCGGGTGCGAAAAAATAAACTACGCACTTTGACAGGCCACGATAAATCGTATACTGAACCAGTTTTGAAGATTTATGGGTTAATTTTTAGCTAAGATCCTCAATTAAATGCTGGTATGTTTGTGCTTTTCTTAATCTTCAATTTTATTGAGCTGAAAAAATGTCAAAAAAACGTTGATCAAATTTTCTAAAAACTTTTTTTATATCAATATAAAAAAATTTACAATACATGCTACAATCTACTATACTCTAACTACTATGCAACACTACGATGACGATACCATGAGGAGCATAAAGATAGACAACTAAATAAAGATATATAATTAAGTAGACAACTAAATAAACACGTACAAAAAAAGGTACACATACGATACGATACTATAAATGGTGGAAACTGTTTCACATTAGCTGCTAGGTCAGTGGAGGCGAAAATTTCACTGCTCAAGACATCACCTCTAAGTTTTTAGGGTTTATAGATCACAGAAAATGCAGGTAAAAAATGTTTGAAATTTTGTGTGGAAGAAATTCAGGCCTTACACCCAATGTGAAACAGAAACTAAAGACGGGAAAAACAAATTAAAGGGAAAAAGAGGCTTTGCGATCGATCAACATGAATTGACAAAGAGAGAAGGTTTTCGTGCTGTTTTGGGGATTTAGAAATTGAGCAATTATAATCCAATGCACGAGTGTTCATTCTATTTTGGAAGGAAGGTAAAAATACTTTTGATGATGCAAAGAAATGTATTTCCTGCTGAAATTTCATTGAAATTCATACTTTTATGCAGGTACTGCGTTCCTGTTCCAGGAGGTTAAAAGACAAACAATAGCGAAGCAACTTGATGAGGTCCAATAAGCATTGAATTGTAATTCATTTGTCCAATAAGCAAGTCCCCAAATCAACACGAAGGCGTTCTCTTTTTGTCTAGTCATCTTGAGTCTTCAGGAAATTTGATTAACGTTTTTTGACCGTTTTTCAGTGCTTAGAAATCTAAAATTTTAAGAAGCTCGCTTATAGCTCCAAGGCTAAAAAATGTAAAAAAATATTAGCATCTGATTGAGGATCTTAGCTAAAGATGAACTCATTGCAGTGTACAACTTATCGTGGCCTGTCAAAAGGGCATAGTTTATTCTGGCGCATCTGCTAGTTATAATTATTTAGATTTATATGTTTATATTTCTACACAGTTGCTGTTGAACTTGAAAAACAAGGTGGAAAAAAATTTGTAGCAGGATTTCATGAAAAACCAGAATTGATGTGCAAAATAAAGAGGGCTAATCCTTTGCCAACGATCACGTGGTTTTATCAAGATTGGTCCTGCCCGAGTGAGACATGTACCCCTCGTGACGATTCATGGGTGTCTAACTTTCCAAAGGTATCTATTTCTAAGAATGTAACAATCTTATTGAATATCTAACTACAATGTAACGTGTCTGTTATTAATCTGTTGTTTGCTATACCAAATATTAGTTTTCCTTACATTCAGTTAGTTTTTTGTAGCGATAACCCAGTAGCATTTTATTAGGTGTCATGTGCCTTTGCAAATGAATACGAGACGTGTGCGAGAAATGAATGTGAGATATATATGAGACGTGGTATATCGTACTAAATGTGACACAAAGCATGCTGCATGTGCTGTTGTATGTTACTGTATGTTTAAACATCAAAACAACGCATTACTAAAGAATATATTCATTTGCAAATCTTTTATCATACTGCCATCATTCTTCAGAGAAAAGTTAAGCTTCTTAAAGGGACCAGACATAGTTACATCGACAAGTTGCTATAAATAGTTTGAAGAAGTTCCCACAAACCCATTGTTTCCTTCACCACACAATGAAACCACAGGCATTAAAGATTATTGATTACATGAGGTTGTACTTTGAACCAGGCCCCTGCCAGCTTTTAACTATATTTATTCCCGTTAATATTTTGTAATTTTTCAAAATTAGGAAAAATTGAGATAGCAAACTTGTTCTCATTTTTGAAGTTTGCAACTTCGTTCAATGTGAGTTTGTGGTCTTGCTTATGAAATCTCTAAAATCCCCAGTATACCTACACGCTAGGGAGAATTAAGTCAGGAATATCAAACAAAATCTACTCATAAGTCTGGAAGAGTAAACATAAATTCTTACTCATTAATTATGGGGCAGATAAAGCAATTCTCGTAAAACTGGATAAGTAGCACATATCCCACCCTATTTATCCATTTATGGATTTCGTTCCTATTTTTCGTTTCGATTCGCCTATCAGGGTTCTTATTTGAATACTTTTATTTCAGGTTTCTTTGAAGCCAGATGCCAACATAGCCACGAATGAAAGCAAATTGGTCGTACCTGCCTCTAAAGTTGCAGCATTTTATAGTTGCCAGGCATCTAATCAAATTGGAATGGAAATTAAAAAGGATTTCTTCAATATTACTTTACATCGTGTGGGTAAGTGAGCTTGATTTTGATTTACTATGTTGTTGTCAATGCTTTGAGAACGACTGAAACATTTAAAGTCAGAAGAATGCCTTGCCAAGGTAGGGCGACATGAAAAAAATTTGGTAAGGACTTTCATGATGATTTTTGCATCAAATTTTACATCCATTGCGTTGGTGAGCTGATTTCGAATTTCCGGAAACTACCAAAGCTTGTCGAGATGCAATGATACTAAGCAGCATTAAAGAAAGTGAAAAGGAACAAAAAAATGCTTATTTGTGAACCCAGTTTTGTCTCTTTTTTGTGAACCCAGTCTATCTTATTTGTCTCTGGTATGTGTTAGCTGCTTTTCTAATCTAGTATACAACGGGCGGTACTGCAGTTTACGTGGTCATTTAGATTACAACAAACGTAAGTTAATTTCCGAGTAATTTACATGTTATTTATTTTACTTCCCCATGTAATGAGAGTAGAAGGACTGGAAAAAGCATGCTAAGTAAAGTGGAAGGGAGTGGACCAAAAGGCAGGCAGCGCACAAGATAGATAGAAGGCATCACAGAACCGACCGGGATGATTTTGTTGGGCCGAAGGAAGCTGTGGGAGACCTGAATTGCAAGAGACGATCTATCCACGAATCATCATCATCATTGATTTATTTAAAGTAGGCTAAAAAGGTGAAAAACAAATAGCTAAATTACAGCTAATTAAGGCCTACTGTACATAATTTTTACAATATCTAAAATAGCTAAATTAGGAAAAAAAAATTTTTACAATGTATATATATATAAATATGAATTACAGGATAAAAACAACGATCCTGTTAGGAACTCAACTTGCGGAATATATGTTTTGCAAACTCTGCAGTTGCATTCACCACCTTTCCAACATTTAATTCTTTTTTTGATTATAAGAAGGATGTTTGATTGTTTTATTTCTTGCGGCAATAGTTGCCACAATTTGCTACCAAGATATGCTATGGTCTCAATCCCAAAGGATTTGTTCGTACCATTGGGATTTGAGCATCATTGCCATGTCTTAGACTGTAGTTCATACTTCGTTCCTAAAAAATGTCCTTCATAAAAGGTGGATTTAGATGGGATTTTGTTTTGAAGATTTCCGTCATTAGCAACTGCAGGTTCCGTATATGGATGGGCACCGAATTGCTCTGCTCCAGGAGATAACCAAAATCATTTCCATGATCTTTATACGCAATGCGCAATGCCCTTTCATGAACATGATTTATTCTATGATTTATGGTTCTATCATAAAACATCCACACAAGTGGGCAGTAGCTGAAGTGAGATAAAACAAACGCTCTCATTAGAAGCTGCAATTTTTCAGTGTCCATGTAGCAGGAGACACGGGCAAGAGCATGTAGTTTTTGGCCGGCTTTTCTACACAAGGTCTTGACATGTTCTTTGAAAGAAAGTGATTGATCGAAAGTGATACCAAGAAGATTTTCTTCTGTACTTTCCTTCACGCAAGCCCCACCTATTTTGATTGTGATTTCGTTACCTCCCCTCGCACCAAAAACCATTAAATGGCATTTGTCTTCACGCAAGCCCCACCTATTTTGATTGTGATTTCGTTACCTCCCCTCGCACCAAAAACCATTAAATGGCATTTGTCTTCATTTAGTTTCATGAAATTATTTGGGAACCACTCAGTTATTTTAAGGGCATCATGTTCTAAATGCGCAATGACAGTTTCGATCTTAGGACCACACGCATAGATAGTCATATCGTCCGCATAGTTGCAGACTTTGGTTTCCTCCAGGAACATGAGAAGGTCATTCAGATATATATTGAACAAGAGGGGTCCTAGGACTGAACCTTGCGGTACACCCAAGAGGCTTTCCGTCCATGTGCTGAATGAACCATTGACCTTCACTCTCTGCTTCCTGTTGGTGAGATAGCTATGGATGAACAGCAAAGCAGATGCTGGAGTCGGCCTCAACGAAGTCACCAGGAGTCGGCCTCAACTCGGTGGCACTTAACAACGACATAAAAGGAAAAATGAATGTGTTGAACAATGAGACAAGGCATCGAAGTAACGTGACCGCATTGCGACTTATGGAAGACAAATTTAGCAAAGCAGGGCTAACTTGTTACATTTGTCAAATTGCAATGAGTCACATTGTTAAAATACAAGCGGTGAAATAAATGAAGTTATCAAATGCTGCCAAAATATTTATTTTCAGCCATCTAATTCCTCATTTAGGGAGTCCAACAAATTCTGATATATCACCGAGAATGAATTAAAGACTTAGGATTAATCTTTACAGTGAAATAGGCAGAGTTTTATGTTTGCATTCATCATGCCAACGTTCAATTGAAACAAGTCTTCGTGTATCATCTGGGGTCCTGATCAAATCATCACGCCACAAAATTGGCACATAGTATGATCTGAAAAACAGGCGGCAGCTTTGTAGAGTGAATGGGGTAGCCTCAAATATGGAAGAAATAAAATGTGGAGTTCCTCAAGGCTCTTGCCTTGGGCCCCTTTTATTCCTCATATACATAAATGATCTGCCATTTGCTCTTAAAAACAGTGAAGTAACGATGTATGCCGATGATACCAGTATATCATATTCTTCTAAGAATATCGAAGAGCTTAATGAAACCCTTAACAGTGATCTAGACTCTTTGAAACAGTGGCTTGAAGGTAATAAGTTGTCTCTCAATGTAATCAAAACACAAGCAATGGTTATAGGCTCTAGGCCTAATATCAAGAAGATATCAGATAAATTAGTACCGACCCCGTCTTTCGCCATTGGCAACTCGCATATTGATGTTGTAGATAATGCGAAATACTTGGGAGTACAACTTGATAAACATCTTGTGTGGGATGAGCATACTAAGGCTTTACGTTCAAAGATTTCTCGCTCTTTGGGATTCCTAAAATATGCTAAGAAATTGCTTCCAAAGCATACCCTGAGTCAGATGTATAGAGGTATCGTTGAGCCCCATTTTCGCTACTGTTGCTCTGTGTGGGGTAGCTGTGGAGAATCTCGCCTTTTGATGCTACAAAAGTTACAAAATCGTGCTGCGAGAATGGTTACCAACAGTAGCTATGATGCAGCAGCAGCAAACTTGATTAAAGAGCTCAAATGGCCGACAGTCCACGACATGATCAAACAAGAGACGACTACCATTGTTTTCAAATCAATAAGTGGTCTCGCGCCCACTTACCTCTCTACTTTATTTACGAGAAACTCGACACGGGAGATTGTAAATTTGAGGAATCGTGAGACTGACTTACTTGCTCCACGAATGAAAACAAGTAATGGCCAAAAAGCATTTTCGTTCCGTGGAGCAAAGGTTTGGAATGAATTAAAACATGAGGTCAAGCTAGCCCCCTCTCTGTCTACTTTTAAAAGTAGACTGAAATGTAAATAGATTTTAATTTTTCATTTATTCTAATTTAACATTGTAAATATTCTTTTTTATTTTAGTAGTATTGTAATTAGGTTTTTTCCACGGCCCCCTGAAAAGCAGCCACTCTTGGTTGATGGGGCCACCGTGTATAAAAAATTTAAAATGAAAATGAAATGAAATGAAAATCTATTGTTAGACTTATTACGTTGAGTCCTAGTAATCGCTACCAACCACCCCCCCCCCGCTCATACTACCACCCACCCCCGCTCACCCTAGTAATCACTGCCACCAACCCACCCGGTGGGTGGTAGCTATTACTAGGACTCAACGTAATAAGTCTAATCTATTGTGGCGTTTTACATCAAATGCCTGTTAGATCCATCCTGTAAACGAATTATTTCGCGTGTCTAACCGAAGTAACCGAATGAGGTCATTTGTTGTGACAACTTTTTGATTCTTTACCTGTATCAACAAATAGAGTTCCACTCATCAAGCTATTTTGTAATTCATTGCCATCCAGACATTGCTATAATTATGAAGTCTGTTTTATTTGCGCATTTTCACCTGACTTTGAGTTTGACTCATGTATGTAGTATTTTTTTGTAGAAAAAGCGACAAAAGTTTTCAGATTATCTTCTGTTGAAAAATCAATCAATGAAAATGACACATTCTCACTGAATTGTTCAGCTGCTGCAAATATCTTTGACGAAATTAAGTGGATGAAAGAAGGAAAAGATTTTGTGGAGAAAAGCCCACGAATCAAAATCACAAACATTGATGCAAAGAATTATTTACGAGTCAGTGTAATTACATTTCAAAGAGTTGAATTGAGTGATGCTGGGACATATACTTGTATTGGTTTCGAGCGCAGAGGAGGCACTGAGAAAGCCCAACACAACCTCACAGTTTTAGGTATATATTTTGTTGATTTTCGTATAACATGCTTGGTTTTTTTTAATGTATATTAGGTTTCATGATTCTTCAAACTATTGATTAGTAAAGTCTGTTGTTAAGTATAGGAAGTTAGATTAAGCATTTGAAATCGTAAAAGTAGCGAGCATCGTGACCTTAGCTTGCGTTTGTCACTAAAACACATTATTTTTTCAGATAAGTTGGATTTGTTCAAGAATTCTCTTGTTCGTTTCTGGTAATAGCTGCGACAAATAGAGACTTTTTTCAAAAGTTATCGAAATTATTACTGAATTCGTTTGCTAAAGATATACTATCAACTGCTCTGTCATAATGGTAGAAATGTGTACTTTGCGCATATTGCTTCCTGTTTCAACTTAATCTATATCATGAAAACTGTGTAAATCATTAAGGCATTGCTTATGTAATTAGTCTTTGTCTTATTTGGTTTAAAGTCTTATTAGATTGACGACCAAATGAAAAATCTGTGTATCGCTATACATGAGTGAATGCGGTCTTACAGTGAATACACAGAAGACACCGTACTCAGTGAAGTTATTTGATAAGCCATGAGCTGTAGTTTCCAAATCTATATTCTAACTGATCTTTGCAAATCTTTAGGGTTTCACGCATTCACGTGATGATGCAGTATGTATGCAAAGCTGTATATTGTTACCTTATCAGGGCCTATTGAAACATCAGTCTTCTCATTATTTTATCCTTATTGGTCTTTATCTTATGTTTTTGTTTAATCAACAGCATTGAGAAGACCAAAGATCACAGGATTGAGAGATTTGGTGCTAAATCAGTCGAACCAGCATGCCATTCTATTTTGCAATGCAAGTGGAAACCCTATGCCAAGTTTGACGTGGAAGTTTAGAGGAAAAATGATAAATGAAAAGATGATCATATATGAAGTAAAAGATTGTCGAACAAGAACACCAGGGTTTTATTATATTGCTGGATCGCACAAGAGCAAATTGGTAATTTGTAATTTGAATTACAAGAAATTTCAAGGAGAATACGAATGTCTAGCAAAAAATAAACTTGACTTGGATGAATCAAAGTTCAGCGTCATCATTCATGGTAAGTTGCCAATGGTTTCAAATGTTTTTTTGGCCTGATATTAGATTGGTGATTAGACAGAAGAAATATGTTCCTCCATTGTCTATGACGGTTGCGCATCGAAATAAAATGCTTATTTGTTAGAAAAATATTGCGACACTTTGTATGGAACATTTGGGTATGAATAAGAAAGGGGAAGATACAAAAGGTGTTCCAACATCAGTTAAAGAGCGTGAAGTGTCATAGGTCACAGGTCACAGGTCTTGTAGCGTCTTTTGAAGGTTTTGTACAAAGCAAATGACATCTTTGACCAGCTAATACACAAAAGACTTCTAATCGTAATGGATCGTCCAGCATTAAATCTTCAAAACTCCGCAGTACCATTGCATTTTTTGGAGGTCTCCCTGGACTTTCTTCTCAAGTTAACATCTATAGTGACATAACTAGTACTATTAATTTCCTCGCATGTTTATTTTTTCAGCTGAGGACGAGACAAACCTTCCAAATTATTCTGATGTTAATACAACTTAGCGCCGAATTAGTCAAATGGCTGATTTTCTGCACAACCTTGTTATCAAAGTTCATTTTAAAGCTGCTTTTTGCCAACTGGTGTTTAAATTTTATAAAATTTGTAAAATTGGAGACTCTTTATTTTAGGGAAACTGAGATTTGAATTAAAACCATGTTTATCTGTTTAAATATTGACATCATCCTAATATTGTCAAGATGCGGATTTAAGAATCAAGTTTTTGAACATTGTGACCATTGTTGTTATTCAGTTGACACCTTTGCAGCTTATATCCGGAACCAGATACTAATTCACTAGCTGATGATGCAAAGTCCTCATTTTTATACATGTAAATATTTTTTTTCAGTAAAACCATCCATTTTGGCTTGGAATGACAAAATAGCATTCCAACCCGGCAGAAGTGCAGCTTTATTCTGCGAAGCTGAAGGCAACCCAGCCCCCAATGTGACAATCTGGAAGATGAAAGGAAGAAGTAAAATTGCATTGAAAAATGTGCAGAGATATGGCAATGGAACTGCCTACGTCCAATTGAAAACGGATAAAGATACAAAAGGACAATACGCATGCACAGCAGAAAATAGTTTTGGTGTTGCTGAAAAATTCACGGTGTTATCTGAAGCAGGTTCGTTAACTTAAGGTCTTTTTTGAATAAACAGCTGTCGTAAATATGCTTAAGTCCTTCTATTCCTAAAGTCTGTTGTAGATATTTTGATATCATTGACTAGTCGATGCTGTAGATAGTTCAACCGATTTTGACATTTTTTATCTCATTAAGACTAATATTTGGGAAATCATTCGTATTTGGAAAGTGCAAAGTGAATACCAAATCATATACCCGTTTCACATATTGCAAGTAAAGGCAGTGGTAACGCACGGCAAGAGAATGATCAATGAGACAAATAAATGTTCCTCTGCACCTGAAGTAAACTTGGTTTCCATCATCAAATTTTGCTTAGTTTACAGCAGCACCATGACAAATTTATTCTTAGCTTATTTGGATTGCTTGCAGATATAAGTGGCCATCACGTGACGTGTTTGAAATTTGCAGAATCATCACGTGACGTTTTCATTTTTGAGTTAATCACTCGAAGATTAACATTTGATTTTGAAATCTGGGTGGATCATTTAATTCACGAGGCTAGAAGGGGTAATATGCAAAAGGAAGAAGGGGCACATGGGGTATTTTACAAGCATAGCTTCCAAATCAAATAACAGTGCAGCGTGTGGCGACGTATTAGTAGCAAAACGATCGATAATACTTATCAAAATATACTTTAACGCCATAGAATAAAAGAACTAAGCATATCGGGCCGTACCCTTCGTCAGTAGTAAAGGAAATCGAAAAAAGCATAAAGTCAAGACACTTCCTTTACATTTCCACTGAGGATATTTACTTTTGTATCTTTACTGATCTTGAGGATATTTACTGAGGATTTTTACTTCTGCACATTTCCTCAAGGATTTCCGTTACCACTGACGAAGGGCACGGCCCGATACGTTTAGTCTATGGCGTTAAGTATATTTTGATAAGTATTATCGATCGTGTAACTTCCACATCTTTGAGAATGTTGATGTAAAACTCTAACATTGGCCTTTTAGAAACAACAATAACAGCAGATTCTTTTAAGCCACGCAATTCACAGATTCAGGTCATAGAGTTTTTATCGGTATTTTAATGATTTAGAACTGTTGCTCCTTATGGAATGCAATTGACCAGCCTCCTATGTTTGTTGTGTCAATATGACTTTTCATTACTTGACCAACTGAGGAAAGGAATTGTGTCGAATCAAAATTAGTTCTCAACTTTCTCTCTTCGTTTATGTCATTGTAGATGTTGCAACTCGTATTCAAGAAAAGCCCGTCTCGACTGGTGTCATAGCAACCATTGTTGTTTGCAGTGTATTGTTTATCATTATTGTTCTTGTTGCTGCATTTTGTTATAAAAGAAAATTGGATGAGAAATATGCGCCATATTTAAAACCAAACAGATACTTTCAGGTGATGCTTTATGCTTTTTTGTATGATTGCCAAAGATTAAATTTATCTCTAAAGTTTGATTTTAGGGTTGTATCATTTTCTGAGAAGAAGGGAATTCCGTTGTTTACAAAAAATGCCAGTTTGAATTGGAATCAACCGTTTCGAATGAGTGACTTTTCAGTGTGTAATATTCCGCCATCTTGGGAAATTTCACTGGCTGGAAACCAGCCTTAACAGCTATTGAAAAGTCGTTGGAAACCTTCTGTATTTTGTCCTGGTTTAGAAATAACTGCGCTTTTCCTAAGTTGAAAATTTTTGATATAATCAAGAGTTCAACTTCCCATGATTAATGATATTGTACGCAGTTTGTAAATCATTTTCAAGACAACTTAGAAGTTTTATATTCAGATTAACTCAGCGTCCAAGTACAAAATATCTTCCTACGATTTACTCTCACAAATTCAAAGTCATCTCTGAACTTCTATTCTGTTCTTAATTTAGTTTGGTCCTAACAAAAATGTACAAAAATAGATTAAAGAGTTCTTTTCATGTTTAATTTTAGGTCATCCTGTAGAGAAGTTGCAGGAAATATTTTTATGAGACCCAAGAAAAACTGACGATTGGAATAATTGTTTTTGAACTTTAGATGGACCCAGATCGATCCTTGTTTGAACAGAGCCGTGGGCAACCCTATGATCCGGAGATTTTTCTGTTCTGTCTGGAACTTTTATTTGTGAGACCATCGTGACTTGGTGATTGCAACCATTGTTTTAAATTTTGGATGGACCCAGATCAGTGTTTGTTTGAACAGAGCAGTGAGCAACCCTATGATCCGGAGATTTTTCTTTTCGTCAGGAACATTTATTTGTGAGACCATTGTGATTTGATGATTGTAACCACGCTTTTCAAATTTTAGATGGACCCAGATCGGTCTTTGTTTGAACAGAGCAGTGAGCTGCCATACGATCCTGATTGGGAATTCCCTCGTGAAAAACTGAACTTTGTTAAGATGATTGGCTCAGGAGCTTTTGGTGAAGTGTGGCTGACAGAAGCTGAGGGAATCCTCACCTTAGAGCCAAGAGATAAAACTAGTAGTGCCTCGAAAAGAAGATCTAAAATTAGGCGATCTCAAAGATATACACACGTTGTAGGAAAAGATAGAAAGAAATCGCAACAGGCAGAAGCATTGAGTAAAAAGACACTTGTTGCAGTGAAAACATTAAAAGGTTTGTCTGACTGATTGTTGATTGATCGATTTATCGATTGATTTTCGATACTCTTAACATACAATGTGTGCCAAAAAATTTAAACTCCTGAAAATTCGCAGAACCAAAAAGTTTATTCAGATCCATCTAGTTTTTAGCCTGAAATACTGGGTGGATTTGAATGAATTGAATTTTGGTTGACAGTTGAACGACTGAAGTATTTTTATATGACTTTTCTTGTTTTTAAGAGATATGGAGATATTTGTTTATTCGACTTAACGAAAATCCATTGCTTGTAAATTGGCCTGAGAAAGGGCTTGAAACACTTGATCAGATCGTAGAAAATCTTCTCTCACACCCAGACAACAAAATGACAAGTTTTTCACGGTTATCGGATATCTCCTTCACATGCATTGCCATAGGATCAAAATTCGTCAGTATTTGTCCAGCCCCTTTATAGTTAGCTAAATTCTTACCTTGAAAGAAGACAAGTTTTTACCGGTGATCGGATGTCGTCTTCACATTTTTGCCGTGAATAATCTTCAGTATTTGTTTAAAAATTTATTTCCTGTTACTCTTGAGGGAGACTGACTGCCCTTGCGCTTTGTTCTGTGAGAAGGATTGCTTACGAATTGAAGGGGTGCTTTACTCCGTTTCTCAGCCATTTGCAACAAATTGATTTTCGTAAAGTTGAATTCAGCTGTCTTTACCTTGTTCGAAAAAATGCAGGAAAATCTAAAAGTAATTTAATCTTTCTACTGTAAAGCGGAGTTTGATGTATTCCAATCCATCAGGTACAACGACTGTTTCAATTGCCTAAATTTTTTTTGATACACCCAATATGAGCAGCACAGAGTATGAAAATGAAAATAGTTTTACGTTATCATATTCATATAAAGGGCTAAGTTGACGTGGTTTTGAAATATAAGGAAGATCACATTCAAGAACGTGCACAGGTAAAAGTGTTGCAAAAATGAGAAGGCAATCTCTTGGGACATGTATTTTCCACAAGATCTTCAAAAACATTGCAGAAATGTCTCAATAAGACGCATGAATAAGTATCAATGAGCAAGGAGCAATAAATTATATTTTTGTGAAAATTTAGTGGTGATAAATTGTCGATTTCTACATGTCAAGTTCTATTGTTCTATTTTGTACTTTTCTTTCTTGTTGTTTGACAATGTTGAGTTTTTTTAAGGAGATGCATCAGATACTGAATACAAGGACCTTGCATCAGAACTAAAGATTTTGATTCACATTGGAGAAAATAAACAGATTGTCAACCTACTTGGAGCTTGTACTCGCGGAGGAAAACTTTGTGTTATATTAGAATATTGTCCACATGGAAGCTTGCTAAATTTCTTGCGGGAAAGGAGAGACATTTTTGAACCAGTTTGGTTCAAACAAGAGACTGATATGGGCAATGAACTGACCCATATTGATTTGACAATGGTTGCGTACCAAATTGCAAAAGGAATGGATTTTCTTGCATCGAAAAAGGTATTCGATTTTTTTCTGTTCTCAACTGCTAAATGCAGAGTTTTTTATTTGAACAAGCTGTACAAACCCCTTAAGTTATTAAAGGTTGTGTGCGGTGGTAGTATTTCAGTGCGTTAACTGTGCTCTTTTCAATATTTATGCAGGAATGGTCATGATAGATGCCAATCAGTAAAACAAAACCTGTGCAGAGAAACCATCACTTTCTAGACCTGTATTAGAAAGGCTCCTTAAATTCTGTTGTTAGGGGCTGTTTATGTGATGAAAAACATCTCACCTGTCAGACCCGGGGCTAGGAGGTGAGATTTCACGTTCCCATGGAATCCTATGTATTTTCATTTTGCGTTTGCGGGCGCAACACCACCGGTATAGTGAAATCCATGGTGAAATCCCACATCACTAGAGTTGGGATCTCGCCTGGGTAAGATGAAATTTTTCCATATAAGGAAAACACTACCGGTATAGTGAAATCCATGGTGAAATCCCACATCACTAGAGGTGGGATCTCACCTGGGTAAGATGAAATTTTTCCATATAAGGAAAACACTACCGGTATGGTGAAATCCATGATGAAATCCCACATCACTAGAGCTGGGATCTCACCTGGGTAAGATGAAAATTTTCCATATAAGGAAAACACTACCGGTATGGTGAAATCCATGGTGAAATCCCACATCACTAGAGGTGGGATCTCACCTGGGTAAGATGAAATTGTTCCATATAAGGAAAACACTACCGGTATAGTGAAATCCATGATGAAATCCCACATCACTAGAGTTGGGATCTCACCTGGGTAAGATGAAATTTTTCCATATAAGGAAAACACTACCGGTATGGTGAAATCCATGGTGAAATCCCACATCACTAGAGGTGGGATCTCACCTGGGTGAGGTGAAATTTTTCCATATAAGGAAAACACTACCGGTATGGTGAAATCCATGATGAAATCCCACATCACTAGAGCTGGGATCTCACCTGGGTAAGATGAAAATTTTCCATATAAGGAAAACACTACCGGTATGGTGAAATCCATGATGAAATCCCACATCACTAGAGGTGGGATCTTGCCTGGGTGAGATGACATTTTTCCATATAAGCAAAACACTACCGGTATGGTGAAATCCATGGTAAAATCCCACATCACTAGAGGTGGGATCTCACCTGGGTGAGATGGTGAGGTGAATTGAAATCATTCGTTGATTCTTATTAGTCAGTTCCTTATGATTTCACAAAAGAAAGATTACTCCACCTCGCCTGTTAGCCCCAGATAGACAAGTGAGATAAAAATTGTCATATAAAGTGGCTGAAGTTTATCTCGCCTGTCAGCGCTGGGTCTAGCAGGTGAGGTATTTTCCTCATATAAACAAGGCGTTAGAATGAAGAGAATTTGGAAGGAATGTACTATGCACAAAGCATTTTAATGACATGTTATGTAAAATGTCTAATCTGATGTAATTTTAATACAGTTTTGAATTGCCTTCTTGTATCTTAGCCTATTATTTCGTAAGGATAATGGTAGGTATGTGTTGATTATGATTGTATAATGAAGTTTGATGCTTTTTAGATAAAACTGGTCATTTATCCTCATAAAATTTTCGGTAGCAAATGCAATGCTACAAAATGATGGTACAGGGAGC
Source organism: Aurelia sp. 4 Dawson et al 2005 (assembly GCA_964019985.1). Taxonomy (NCBI): domain Eukaryota; kingdom Metazoa; phylum Cnidaria; class Scyphozoa; order Semaeostomeae; family Ulmaridae; genus Aurelia; species Aurelia sp. 4 Dawson et al 2005. The sequence continues at coordinate 340,812 of OZ026492.1, read as the reverse complement.
ATGAAAATACCCTGTGGTCATTAAAAAAAGACATGGGGTTACGCTAAATATAAACTTAATATTGACAGTGAATGAAGATGTTGAAAACAAGAACAGGTACAAGAGCATTTATAATGCGGTACATGAGAAAGTAACTTATATATTTTTGTATTTGCATCCTCTGATAACCCTTCTTTAATGATGGTGATACTGAAAACAAGAATACGTAATTCTGAGCATTTTTGAGCAAGAGGCAACCAATTCATTTTACTACATTGTATTATCATTTTCACAGTTCATGCTTGGTTTTTGCATATAATTCTAAAAATCAAAATCAAATGAGAATCCATTTTGCGATATCAAAGTGTTCGCCTCGTTGCTCAGTTAAGTGGTCAATTTGTTTTTTTATTTTTTTGTGCCTGTTTTTTTGTAGCAAACATTGTAGCAAGCATTGTAGCAAACATTGTAGCAAGCATTGTAGCAAACATTGTAGCAAACATTGTAGCAAGCATTGTAGCAAGCATTGTAGCAAGCATTGTAGCAAACATTGTAGCAAGCATTGTAGCAAGCATTGTAGCAAGCATTGTAGCAAACATTGTAGCAAGCATTGTAGCAAACATTGCAGCAAAATTTGTAGCAAACATTGTAGCAAACATTGTAGCAAGCATTGTAGCAAACATTGTACGTTTGAATAAGCAAACATTTTCATTTTTTCATTTCAGTGTGTTCATCGAGATGTGGCAGCGCGTAATGTATTGGTTGGTGTAGATTACATTGTGAAAATTGCAGATTTTGGATTAGCACGTGATATTTACAAGGATGAATTCTATATGAAATCAACAAGTGGACTATTGCCAGTTAAATGGATGGCTCCGGAATCTCTTTTTGATAAAATTTACACTAGCCAAAGTGACGTGTAAGTATTCTCTAATTTCTTCAATTGATTTATAATTGTGATCATTAGTATTCTCTTTCTTTTGAAATTGATCTCTGATAATCATTGCTTAACCTTTATGTATACTGGTTGAGTCAAAAAAACAATTTCCGTTTTCGAAATGGTCAAAGCAAATAATATTAAAAATTGTCGTGTTTCATTCCCAATATGCTCAATCATATTCGTTAATTACTCGGCCTCAATCGGTCATTCCTCCTTGTTGATATGGGAGATTTGCAGACAGCCTGAAAAAGACGAACAGATTTCCTTGATTTTCCTTCCTAACAACGATGTGTTAGCAAATGTTTTCCAGGGGGAGGGGGTTCATGACTTCCAGGGGTAAGGTATACACGAGTGTCTATCGCCTGATTTTCAGAGAGGTACCCTCATCTAATTACCAAAGCTTGTCTTCTATGATGAACACTAATTACCCACTTCTATGATGAACATTGGTGGAGAACTATCCACTTTTGACAATTTTTTTTGCGAATTTCAGCCAGACCCATCCATGTCTAAGGAAAATCTGCTGAAAACAGGACCGTTATTTAGAGAGTTTGTGCCAAAAATCCACCTATATGGGCGGCACATACCCGTACCCTCAACATGTTGTGTGCCGCCCAAGGGAATTGTTTGTTCTTTTGGGACAATGTAATCCTGATTGAGATTTTCTTATGACGATTCTTGCATCGTCCGAAGATTATCGCATGTGCTAAAGCGAGTTGAAGTCGTTGCTCTTAACTAGAAATATTAAGTATATGAATTTGCTCTTGATTTTGATATATTTTTGAAAGTGTGTCGAAGAGACATTCTCTAAATGCACAGAAACGTTTCAGTAAACCGTTGTTTCTGAACACAAATCGTATTTTATTTCCAAAAGATTCACCATTTTCTTGATATCTAGAATGTTTTTGCAGAATTCATTTTGTAATATGTGAAGATTTTAAATTCGTATCATTTGATGTTGGAGTATTTCATCATATGCAAAAGTGCTATACATGCTAAGAGAATGAATGTTGTATATATTTGTTATTTCAGATGGTCATATGGCATTGTATTATGGGAAATCTTCACTCTTGGTGGTTCACCTTACCCTGGCTTGCCAACAGAAGACTTGTTTAGCTTTTTGGAACAAGGACGTCGAATGGACCAATCAGAATTGTGCCCTCTTGAGATCTATGCTGTTATGAGAGATTGTTGGGAAAGAAATCCTAATGATCGTCCGTTATTCTCACAAATTGCGGACAGAATTGGCCAGATCATATCCAATCATTCTGGACAGGTAAAATCTCCATTAACCACGTTTCGCGTGACTGAATATCTTTACATTTGTTTGCCGCTTAGAAGTAAGTTTGGGGTGCTGCTGTAGATTGGCAGATCTCAATTGGAACTGATCGTTCCTCTCATTCACCGTTAGAATGTCATCTTTGCTTTTGAATTAATTCCTAAGCTGTAACGTAACCCGTGCATAATGCTTGAGTTTACATTGAAACGTAAACTCATGCATTATGCACGGATTCAAATGAATTATAAAATCATTCTGTAATGGAAAAACTAAAATTTGTGTTGTTTTACGGAATCTGTCTGATTCGCTTACAAGGGATGGCCATCCTTGTCAAAATTGCAGCTGTGCAATAAAATCGGAGCCAGCTGTTCAAGAAGTGATCTCCTTATCAAATAGCGGAGATCTTGCAATGGAGGGCTGGGAAATTTCGTCTGTAAGCAGCAAGCCTTCCTTCTTAGGAGGGGTTATGATATAGATAGAAATAACTCAGGACAATGATAATCCAAGAATTGGCGCCATTATCACTAAAATAAATCATACCGCTGCTGCAAAATCATATAGGCTTTGTTGTGTTGCTTGATACCCTATTCCTGCAACGTTTTTTTTGCTTAAGGGCTTTGAAAAATGCATTTTGCCTGTCTTCTCAATGGACTTTGCTTTTTAGCGCTTCAAAAGTTCATAGAAAATTATTTAGCTGCACGTTTACTAACTTTTAAATAGAATCTTAACTTGTTTCTAATTTCCGGTACGAGTTTGTTCCAAATTCAGTTTTTACTTTTTGACCATGATACCGAAAGCCGAATAACTTTATTTGGACAACGTTTACTTCTATTTGTGTACGAAGCTACCTATGTAGTTTCGGATGCCTTTATTCGGGTATAAGCGCATGTGCCTTTGGGGGTATGCCTTTATTTGGTATGTGCCTTTATGTGAGGAATAACAATAGGTTTTCGATAATAGGAAATCGGAATAGAAATATCGATAATATTTTCCACTTTGAAACGATTTGGCAGTCATGATTTTCAAGAAAGAGCAGCAAAGAACGAGTATGTCTTTTAGCATACAAAAGTATCTTGGTTGTTTAGCTAAGTTTCCTATGCGATACTTGATGCAGCTATTATCATTCTGAATTTTGATACCAAGCCAAATTTGATAATCTTTTCATGTTCTTGTTTCGCCCTCTAAAAGTGTTATTACTGGCGTAGTAATGCAGCCTACTTGCCTTGGCATTCTAAATGTTACTTTGTAAAAATATGCAAATAGATTTTAAATTCTTGAACAATTATTTTAGGACAACCCATATTTGGAATTTGAAAAAGAAGAGGCTGGTGCACAAGCGAAAGATACAGATTATTTAGTTCCTGTGATAGAACAAAGTGGTGCATCAGATTCAAAGCAAGAAGGTGGTCATGGTCATAGTTCTGATGAATACATTGGAATCGTTCATGATATTGATGCCACTACCAAGCGAAGGTAATTAATTTTGTTCTAAATTGCCACAAAGGAATAATACAGATAATTTAGTGCCATATTTAGTACCATGAACAATGAAGATTATGTGGGCATAATATAGTATAATATATGTGGGCATAATATAGTACGAGGAATAACAGACTGTGGAGGTAAACAGAAAATACAGAAAAGTGGCACGAGATTGCTATTGTAAAGGCCATTGTAACGACGAACAGGTTCATTTTGACCCTCTCAGGATGACATAATGCAAAACACAGAATTTTGTTGGACCTGCATGTAAATTGAAATACGAGACCAATCAAATTCTGTTTTTGCATCATGTCATCCTAAGAGGGTCCAAATGACACTGTTCGTCGTTACACTGATTTTTAGATTCGTTATCTGGCTGCGTTTCCCAATCATGTTCCTATAGCTGTCCTGTCCAATGATGTAACAGCCCCGCCTTTGAAGTTTTTAAATTAGGTATTACGAATCCTTGGAAATTGCAATAGTATGATCAGTAATTTAGTTGACCCAGAAAAGCGGTACGAAGCGAAGCTGAAATTTACTTGCATCGATGCAGAATTCATTTCTCTACAACGTATACAAAGTCCGTTAAATTCGCTTGGGGAAACATTGCTGGGGAAGTTTCATCAATCGCACTGTTACGGTTATAATTGAGACTCTAAAATGTGTTAAAATCCCAGTAAGTGTTTGAAGAATTCGGATGTGATGACGAGAAAGAATACGGCGAGTAGAAGCTGACATGCATTTGTTTGCATCATGTGATCATATTGAATATTTGTGATTGGTTAATTTGTTTTCCCACTTTGGAATGAAATATTGAAGTTGGTAAAACTTCCCCTGAAAACTTTGCTTTCAAGCTGATTCAAGCGGATTTCGGATGTGTTGTAGAAAGTTCGCATACAGTATGCCAATTGGAAATGGGCATACAGTAGATAAGTTGGTGTAAAAAAATTCTTTAATGTGTAAAACGGCTTTGTGCAGATCAGTGAAGTAGATTCAGTAGTACTAAATAATACCCAAACTCCAGATTCATTTTCTACCACATTGAAGTTTCAACTAGTCAGTGACCTGTCATTGCAGCATGCTTCCAATCATTTCAGCAGATAGAATTTTAAACCTCTATTTTTTCAAACTTTGATTGTAAGTGTTTCAATTCCCCTGTTCAGAATTTGTTATTTCATGCCTGTTTCGTTTCAGTGGTAGACCTTCAAATGCAAGTTACGAAAACGAGGATGAACTGAGACTGAATCTTATTAATGGCAGTACTTCCACTGATTACGCCAATACGAGGCCATACCAGGATGAAGATGAAGCAGTAGTTTGATTTTGAGAAAATGCCATAGGTGAGAGAAAGACAGAGAAATGTGCAATTACAGTTTTTGCGTCAGTCGGAAGGAAAAACATAAATTTGTCATCCCGTGAAGGCATTTCAGAGCCAGCGAAATTCGACGAAAAGAAGTAACGTTAGAGAAGGCTCCCGGAATGGAAGAATCATTTTCTTGCCGTCAAATTCACCAATGAATATTATTAACAGTTTTGAAGACGCTATGGTAAGGATAGCCGTTAACAAATCTTTAGCCTAATTATTAAACTGGTCATCTAAGGATTTTCTCTAAAAATGAAATTAGAGTAGAATTCATACACATAGTTTGGCTTTGGCTAGTGACTAGAAGATCAAGAGTAGTGTTAAAGCCCAGCTCAGTTGGTTTTTAGCTTGTTAAGTCATCTTTTATCTTAGTCTTCAATATAGTCATATATGTATTCTAACAGAAATGCTCATGATGATAATAACAGAATTGAACTGTTGAACGTTAGTTCAACTGAATTGGTATTGTTCCTTTTAGACTATTGATCAGTACCAGCTATCTTTGAACATAATTTGAAATGAAGATGATTTGAAATGAAGATGATTTGAAAGCGTGAAAGGATAATCCCAGAAGATATTTTGCAGAATCTTCTGGACTATCACTGCAGGGCCGCCCAGAGCTTTTCGAGGCCCAGAGGCAAAACTGTGAATCGAAGCCCCGCTGCGAGCGAAGCGAGCAGAAAATTCTTCGATCGCCCCCTTTAGATTGGCTCAAAATGCATTTCAGAGCACTTCCTGTTGTCAAAATGCCAAAATTCTCCACTTTTGAGGCCCCTCAGACCCTGAGGCCCTGGGCAAAGTGACCCCTGCCCCCCTCTCGGCAGGCCTGTAGCACTGATCAGTACAGTAGTGTCACGCGTATAAGAAACAATATTTTCAATATGAGGTCTGATTTGTTTCTTGCAAAAGAAGATATAATGGTCAAATCAGGGTTAAGTTTCTCAAGTTTCTTATTAGAAAAATTATGTACTATCAATGAGCAAGTGAGACACAAGCTCTATTGTCATATAAACTTTACTATTTTGATTTTTATTTGCAAATTTTCAATACCAAGAAAAGGTGCAATTATTGCAGGAAAGTGCTTTTTGCTTCATTTGAATGTGAAATTCTTGTTTTTCATTTGATTATGTACAGCCTGATTCAACTGCAAAGCTGAATTTGTTATGCTTTTCTAATTTCTAATACATTCATAGTTTTTTGAATAAGAAGCAAGCCTTTTTCTTTCAGACCTACACCAGTTTCCTATAAGAGGGAGTATTATTTTAAACATCAAGGTTTGGTGTTACTTAAATTCGTGTTTCTTATATGCAGGACACTACTGTACCAGCTATCTTTGAACATAATTTGAAATGAAGATGATTTGAAATGAAGATGATTTGAAATGAAGATGATTTGAAACCGTGAAAGGATAATCCGAGAACATTTTTTTGCAGAAGTTTCAACTTAGCGATCGTTGGGAATGATCTGAAAAAGATACCCCTTTTGTTTCTATCTGATGCTGCCATGTGTTCCTGAGGAACAGTTCCTCCGATGAGATTTCTAGGGTGCACTTTTTCGCTTCTTCCCCTGTTTTTTGTGCTGGTGCAAATGCTTTCTGTAGTTTAGGCATATGGTTTAGGCTATCATTAACTGAATCAGCAAATTCACATAAAGTTTTCTTCTGGATACCAGGTACATGAAAATCCACGGTTAACTGTCGCTAAATACTTCGCGTTAAATTGAGTAAGCTTGTTACTTTTGACTCACTTCACAAAAAATTATTAATTGCAGAAGTATAGCCATGACGATGATACTCATTTTCAAAGCAGTCGAGTAGGAAGACACACAAAGTTCAGATATTTTCAATCTTGTTATGACAAAAGAATTAGTTGTCCATATTTGACAAGATCAGTTGTTAATCGTTACAAAAAAGTCAGCTTACCCATATTTGACAAGTTGATTTTCTTGACTTTTCAAACATTGCAATGCTTCATCTTCAGGCCCCAAAAATTACGAATGATCGAACCACGTTACAAATAGATACGAAATAAAGGAAGCGTGCTAATAAACAGCCTAAATGGTAAACAAAAACTAACAACGGAGCTGGTAACAACTTGATGATCAAATTGCTTCTACGCAAGTGGCATGGTGTCCATGATATCCACATTGATAGTAAACATTCATTGTGTTTGATCACTAAAAGAACTTTGTTTATTCCTTTCAATCTTAATTTTAAATCAGCAAGCTTTCGAGTTTAAAAATTAGTTTTGAATCATTTATAATTACTTTTTTAGCATTTTTTATGATTTTTATCTTGCTAGCATGTACATTTTTCTTTTTAGAGTTCTTATTTTTTGCAAAACGATCAACAATTTTGCGAAAAAACACACGTTTTCATGGAGTAGTTTTCACTTTGTGGGTTTTGATTTGGCAAAGGATGACTTACACCTCATCTTTAAATGAATATACTCTGGGTATTTAAAAAAAACGCAACCAACTGTGTTCACGATTGTTCAGGAAATAATGATATTTCAATCACTCAGAAGCATGCCATTGGAAAGTGCAAGCTATCTTCTTTCAAATGATATCCAGGTTGGGCGTATCAAATCTAGTTTCATCATTTAAATTACTTTTATGTAAGTATGGCCTGTTTTAGATGCGGGGAATTGATAGGACATTTACAAAGAAGAAAACCACCCTTATGAGAACTTAGTTTTTCATAACAAAATGCTTTTCGTGTGCGGAAATTTTTCTTTTATGAACCATAGGGCCTGGCATCACTTCAAGTACTTCTAGTACTGACGTTTTTAGACAAAATCTCTTTCTTAACTTTTGGTGTCAAAGGGGTGTTTATTTTGCTCTACAACATGCTGCATTTGAAATTAGGCATACTTACTAAGATACTGATCAAATTATATATGATTAATTCCATTAATTTATACAAACTGCCTATCATTTGAAAGAAGAAAGATTGTACTCTTCAGATGGTATACATTACATCTTCTAAAATCCTTTCTTTTTTCTAAGATTTTCAATTATACCAGGTGAGTCAGCAAAAAGTTCCCACTTCTTAAAATTCACAGCATAAATTGTACTTCACAGATCTGAATGATTCGAATTCTAGTAAAAAGCCAAAAGATCAAAGCATTTTTTTATTTTTCTCGCCTCCTTACGATCACAGGAAATATAGGTGAATTCAATTTTACAGATATTTCATGGTTGCAAATTGACTGCAAAAGGGCCTAAAACATTGATCAAATTATAATGGACTCCACACGCAAAACAATGAAGAAACTAACATTTCTCATGGATGAGAGATATCCAGTGGACATTTATTACCATTGGACTGAAAATCGTTTATATTTGTTTAAAAATTGATGTCTTAGAATTCTTGAGAGAGGTGAAACGCCAATGGCGTATTGTTCTGGGTATAGAGAGTCCTTATAATTTGATCAATGTTTTAGGCCTTTTTTCATGAAACATTGTGCAACCATGAAACTTTTACAAAGTTGAATTTACCGAGACTTCTAGCGCTGGTATGACAGGGAGAAAACTTGCAAGAATTACTCATTCTTTCAGCTTTTAACTAAAATTCAAATCATCCTAATCTATGAAGTACTCTTGGGTCTATGAATTTTCAAAAGTGGAAACTGTTTTCTGGCTCACCCGGTCATTGGGTTGCGTTTTTTCTGAAACACCATGTAGAGCTTCTGAAAGCACAGTTTTACGCTGTTACGTAACGGCTTTACGCTGGTGCCGAACCTAGATTGTTGCAGCTTGGCCTCCAGGCTGTGGCATCTAAATCGTAAATTGTGTGTTTATATTTTATTTAATATAAAAGAAAATGCTAAGATGTCTAGAGAAATGTTTCTATTTCTTTGGCTAAATAAAGTGATTAAATAGTTGCTTCATGACAGTGAGGGAAGCATTTATGATCAATCGAAACCCATTCGCATTGCATATTATACGTATATTCTTGAATTGCATTATCGTTGAAAGTATGAGCAAATGTTTATAATGCATCTCAAAAGCAGATTTTCTATCTTGTTTTTAGTTTGTGTTATATTTATTCATGTACCCTTACTTAGTACAGTTCAGTTCTTTTTAGAATGAGCGGTTCTTCGACTCTGCTAGGCGTGCTCCAAATCTATTTTGTCAACTCAGTCAAAACTTGAAGAAAAAATTGTGAAAAAAGTGTTTTTTACAAATTTTCTACATTTTGATTAATTAGATAAAATAGACTTGGGGCATATTCAGTTCTCTCCTGTATTACAATATTGGTGGAAAAGAGAATCGGTATTTTGAGTGTTTGACTTTGGCAGGCATGTAATAGACCCCACATTTGTTTTACCCATTTAAAGTCATGTTACTAGACCCTAGGAAAGTTTCATTTCGAATCGGTATTTTGAGTGTTTGACTTTGGCAGGCATGTAATAGACCCCACATTTGTTTTACCCATTTAAAGTCATGTTACTAGACCCTAGGAAAGTTTCATTTCGTATTATTGTACTTTCACATTCATGGCACAAGATTTCATTATGAAATATGTGAAAGAAATTAGATGCTTTATCAAGGAAATTGATCTCTTTTCTTGAATTGGGTGCAAAAGTCTTTAGGCCCATTATCGCAGTGAATACTGACCGGCAATAGTTTGTTTCAGAATCGATGCAGAGAAGGCTCTTTCATTCATATTAGAAAGGTAGATGTGAAATTGTATTGGAAGCAAAATTATGTCAACATAGTAATCAGCGACTTTACCGATTATCTGTTTTGCAAGATTCTTGAAAAACTCCTTCTGACACGAGCACTGTGAGCTGAGCATGTACCCTGTGTACCTTAGCAAACAGAAATAAAGGATAGAATGAAAAAATAAGAGGGAGCGAAAGTTTTCCTCCTCTCCTTTTCGATTGTTCCTTTCCCAATGGGCCACGAGGAAAAATTGCCTAAAGCATTTGGTTCCTGTCTTGCATTTAACAACACGCAAACACGAAAAATTGTTTATTCTCAGGATTCGATATTTACGAGTCTTCATGTTTTTAAGGTTTGCTCAATCTCAAAAACAAATTGCTCTTTGCGCTTTCACTTTTTGTTTGCCATAAACTTGCGTCCAGTCTGTTTTTCCTCTCACCTATCATTTGATTCATTGGTGAAATTCTCAGTATTGTTGTCTAGTAATACTTGTTTGCGATCCATGGTTTGATTTTGATCCTTCGATATTTTGCAGTTTGTCGTCAAAAATTGTTGGCCAGCTGGTGTTGCTTACACTGTCCCCACCTTTTTGATGGTCTTTTTCTGACCAACCAATCATATAGTCGCTTTCAAGACTTTGAATAAACTGCCATGCCATGCAAAAAGAAAGAATTTGAGCTGGCTTTGAAAGGTTCGTAAAATTGCCATATTTTGAGACTTGAGTACTCAGGGTTTCTTACACGTCCTTGAAGAATTTTACAACCATCGCTCATGTTTACTACCTTGCCCTGGAAGACAACTGCTGTCTGAATGGTTGGCAGGAAGTAAATTTGAAGGTTGCAATGGAACCCTCAAGAAAGTGGCAAGAGCAAGAGACTCGGGGCTGTGCAAGTTTACGTCACGGGTCTATCCAATTCACTATTCTGGAATCAATTCAATTCAATATTCTAACGCCCACATTCATTACTCATTTTCAGCCATTTTACGTTTGGAATGCAATGGCGGTAAACGAAAAGAAGATGAAAGAAAGCGGAAAATTATTCATTGCATTTCCACGCGATCATCATGTTTAGTCATTTGGTTTAGGTTGAGAAGAAAGAAAAAGTAACATCGTAGAAATCAAAGTCAAATCAAAAGGAATTCACGATTTGATGTTTGGTTAGTCATACAACAAAAGGCAGGGCATTTTATGTCAACAAGAATGAGGAGGCTGGCCTGGCCTAACACAGACACAAGACAGGCAAGGAAGTCAACTCAATGATATTGGCGACTTGATTCATTTAGTTTAATGTTTGCTTCAATCCATCGACATTACAGCACAGTATTTCGATCAGATGGCAATCACTGGCTGAAAGAAGCACTCGCAAGGGCAAGCAATCTCGTCAAAGCAGCGAACGGATGACCAACAATCAGGATCACAGAGAGGTCACTCGAAGCGATGATTGTTTCAAACATGCAGCAAGAGATGAAAATATGGGGAAAGATCGTTTTGTCAGTTATTTTATGGTTATCGATGCTTGCAATTTCATGTCAAGGAACTGATTGTGGCAATATACCACCTAGTAATGGTATGTTTTATGGTTATGAAAATCTCGGAGAATTTCCCTTTTCACTCCCTTTTCCCATACGTTTTACATGTATATTGCTTCCTGTGTATTTACATCAGCTGTGCAAAGACCATACAACACACCTTGTAAAGTCTCGCATTGATAACTCTCTCCACTAAAACTTGGATGAATTGATGTGTAGGATAACAAGTTTAGCCAAGCTCTCAAACTGCACAGGTTTGGTACACACACATCAGAGCTTAAAATATCACAAACAGCCACTATAGAAATGGCCTGTGACATCAACTGACATTTTACTAATCAATTAACGGCTTGTGTAAAATGCAGGTCAAATTTTTGCAGGTCACTGCGGTAGGTCACCGCAAGGGCCAAAGGCTCATAGGCTGCACAAAGGATTTCTTCGTGTATGAGGTACTGAGAGCCGCTAGTTTGTTGACGTGTAATGTGTCAAAGTGAAGTGGCTACATGTGCCCCATAACTAAGCCAAGATGAAAAGGTCTTCAGCATGGGTGGCGGGATTCTTGACCAATTTTCGAAATGAAACCGTGACTGACTAGACTAACTTTCGTGAAAATCATACCCTTGGCCAAATTCCCCATTTAGAGTGCCATGAGATACCACTTTTTGGACAAAATTGCCAACTTTTCGCTTTACCTTGACCAAAAATTTTCCAAGGGAAATATGCAACTCTGGGTGTGTGCAATAAGACCGCTTTTGTCTTCCTTACTCAAGAGGACTTTATCACCAGTTAATTATGGAGAATTATAGCACCAGTTCTCTGATCAGAATTACATCACCTGCTGGTTAATGCTTTCAGTCGTTTGATTTATGCGCAGAGTACCGTCATGGGGTTAGGGCGGCTTTCTTCAATGTCAAGTTATCGTCGCTTTGTGTAACATGAAAATCAAAAGGATTTGATAACCATCTCTCACAATGTAACCAGACATTGTGTAATGACAAAAGCGATGCTAGGATTGCGTTCCCATTTAACACCAAAAGGAAGAGGCATTATCACACAGTTTTGTGAGCTTTCGGAGAAATAAAAAAATCATTTTGCCACCCTCTTATCTTTTGCGAATCCTGAAATTAACAAATACATACAACTTAAGGAATACGTCAATATACTAGCGGTTCGCAGTATCTGATACACAACAGAATTCCTTTGTGCAGCCTATGAGTCCTCGGCCCTCACAGTGACCTGCCGCGGTGACCTGCAAGAATTTGACCTGCATTTTACACAAGCCGAATCAATTAATTGCTTGTGAAAAGTCCGATTAATTGATTAATCATACAACATATGGTGTCATCATGACGTCATTGTATCATCTCAAAATTTTTAGGTAAATGGCAACAATCTGAATGAATTTGAGTGAAGGCTAAAGAAGAGGATTGAGCTTTGTGATATTATCAATATTATCATGACTAAGGAGGATGAGGATTGTGAAGGAAAATGAGCGAAATAAAAGCGGTTTTCTGAAATATATAACTGAAAAGGCAAACAAACAAATATCTGGAAAGAAACAAACAATGGGAGAAGAAAACTACAAAGCATGTCAGTACAAAATATCCAGTATAGGGAATGATTGAATAATTCTCTGCAAGACCAGGCACTGACTTTGTTTCCAAAATAGCTTTTTGCAATGCTGGATTACTCAGCTTTTTATGAATAAAAGTTGATAAGTTGCACAATGTTAGCGCAGAATTGATTATGAATGAAAGTCGAATAGTGACACAGATTCAATTAGTAAAGCAAAGTCAACTATTGCATGCACCAGATTTCAACATTAACGATTCTCCTCTGGAGAATGTAACAGAGTTCACTTATATATCTCATTACTATAAATGCTGCTTGCAACCAACCTCGAACCCAGGGTAACAATGGGCGGCCAGTTGTTACCCTGGTGCCTACCTGACCCTTTCTTCGTTTTCATTGGCTAATGCGAAGTTACTGTCTTTTTGCATAAATTAACTACGGCGGTAAGGCAGACTTATTACATTTACCATTACATCATAACACTTATGACGTCATGGAATTATTACCTGGGGAAACGTAAAAGGGGTTAGAGATTAAGCAATTGTAATAAGTCAACACGGGAAGTTTGTTTTCCTGCTGCAGTGAATGGCCTAGCGGTGCAAAAGCAAAAACAAAGAAAATGCTTGCCTTTGCAAACAAAGAATTAAAAGGTGACAGTTTGCAAAGCGGAAGATCCTTTCTCTTTTATTATGAATATCCTAAACTAAGGTGTAATTTCTAAAATATCTGCGCTTTGTACGCTAGGCACACACATCTTTGTTTCAGATACACAGAGCCGTGATTTTAAAAACTCAACTCTTGATATGAGCATCTTACAGTATCTGCTAAGAAATACATCTGCAGCTGTATCATATAAACCGTTTTACTCCCCTGTTTTTATCCAATGTATGAGTGCAACATAAATCAACCTGACCAGGGGCGCTCCCTAACCTGACTTGGACTCTCGAGAAATTTTCGATCATGAAATTACAGAAGCTCACAAGAAACTCACAGGTGATGCTCCACTCAGACCTCCTTTCAAAGAAGATACTTGTGTTTCTGCATTCGACAAAGTTTGGCTCACTGGGTGAACCAAAGAAGTCGCCTCTTAAAGTAATTTCACAGTGCTAAGTGCTACCCTGGTGCTACATGGATTGGAATGAATTCAACTTTTCAATCTTTCTTTCATTTTACTGAGCACTAAAAATACAGGTAAGAACGATATCCTGCAAAGCTAAGACCTTCAGAGAAATGGCCGGACCTTGCAATCATTTTGTGCTCTTAAAGTCTTGTCAAAACTACAAAGTATCTGTAGTGACAACACCAAACAATAACACCTTCAAGCAAGTAATCAAATTCGAAATATCATGAAAGAAATACCGAAGTCTAAATTCGCTGTACAAATTTTTGCAAGTACCCTAGAGCTATAAAGGTTTGCCAATCGAAGCCGAGTTTGTGCAAAGTACACAACGGAATGGCAAGATTGAAAGCTCTTCTAAATTCCGCACATTTGTATTGTAGGGCCACAACTTCGAGCACAAATTGAGGTTTTTTTCGTTGGGTTTGCCATCATGAAGTCTGAAGGCTATACATGCGACTTACTTTGTCACTATCTTTTCTGATTGAAGCAATGAATTTCCGACCATTCAAACCCCCACATCGAACTCACCTCTGCTTTGTCAGCAACAGCCAACGACTTGCGAACAATGTAGTTGCACTCTTGTCAAGTTCAGATCAAATTTCATAAAATCGTTTAAAAGGTCTTCTCATTCTTGCTTCCTTGCAAAATAACTTGTGAAACTTCCAGTGGTCGATTTTACTTTGAAGAGCAAATAAGACTTCGAGCGAAAGCTGAGAACATTCTGCAACCTCAAAATGCGATGCAAAGCGAGTAGATAAATGATTGAGTGTTTCTCATCGACGTTCAAATCTTGATAATCATTATTTAAATTTGTTCATGTCAATGAATGAAATTGATTTCATGTGAGACGTGTCATGGTGGTGCAACGGAAAGAGACCATTCTAGTGCCAGATACCGATGTTTCAAATGTCTAAATAATTGCAACATGGGCAAGATGTCAGAAAATCGTATAAGATAATTAAAAACATTGCAAGAATTAATTGATGAGAGAAATAATAGTCAACTGACTTGACTTGTGTAAAATCAAGGCACAAAGCAAACTTACCGGCCCCTTACCGGGTTGCGTGATGTCTTTGTTTTCCCTCAGTAAATATTTTCTACTTGTAGCCCACTCCTATCAAATTCTAGACATTGCTACAATGCAACAAACCAATCTTTTCTCGCTCACGCCATCAATTTGCAAAGCGCGGGAAACAGCTAAATGACCTCCGCAGCTTTCCAATCTGAATATGACGCCATTACTGTGAATAAGGCTTGCATAATTTTTGACACAAATTAGGATACGTTAACCACGAATTGTCAGGTAGGAACCAGGGGTATCATTTGTGCTGAAGAGGTGAGGCTGAAGATAATGATAGCCCTGGAATCGAGGTTGGCTTGCAACTGCAAAGACACACTACAGCTCTAAAGCTAACCGTGTCCTGTTAGCCCACTTTAAAATCAAATTTCTTCCCATAAAGCTTCATTAAAATTGTTTGATTCGACCATAACCCCCATTCTACAGTACTCCATGGTTCTGAAGTCTGGGGTCCCTACCTTTACTAAAACCGTAATTTTTGGGATAGTTGCGAAGTTGAATGAATACACACACAGTTTCTAAAAAGATTGCTAGGAGTTAATAGATCAACCACAAATACCTTAGTATGCGGTGAATTAGGCCGCTACCCCTTAAGCATGCCTTTAAACTGCAGAACCAACAACTTCATAAAACATATCCTAAATGAATCTTAACCGCACTCCGTAGTATCTCAGGCCCTTGAATACAAGAATTCAGTAAACCATGAACAAACAATAGTCTCCTACACGAATAACCTTGCTGATGACCGCAAAAAGAATGGCTTCAACACTGACTCAATTATATACATTTCTTTCAAATCATGCTACCAAAGATGCTCTCACACAAAACCATCAGACACATTGGAAAAGCAACTTGGACAACTGTCCAAAAGCTTTATCATATAACACATACAGTATAAATCTCAATTTACGTATGAAAATTATCTCTCACTGATCACCAACAGATCACAGAATCCTCTCAAAATTACGCCTTATCAGAGACCGTTTCGTTGCAATAGAAAAAAGAAGGCGTTTTAAGCCCCCTTTAGAAAGAGAAAGAAGATTCTGCAGATCCTGCCAAAACACACTTAAAAAGGAAACCCACTTCATCCTTTCATGCCAAAAATATACCTCTGAATGCACAACGTTCCTAAATAGAGCTCAAGTTCTCTGCCCCAATTTCGGTAATATTTCAACCAATGAGCAGAAGCTTAGTAAGCTTAATGAGCTTAGTATACTTAATGTCGAATGAAGATGAACCCCTTCGACAAACATTTTCTGAATTTCTTCATGATATTGATATACCAAATGCTTGGCTTTAGAAACAATAATCAATAGGCTTTCTCCAATCTAGTGTAGGTTTGAGCAATTGAGCTGTAACCTCGTAACTTTTTACTCTATGTTTTGTATTTAATCATTTTTCGTTTTCTGTAGCCGTAGTCAACCATGTATCAAATGATATTGTCTATGATGAAAAAACATTAAGTGCAAACATTTTCAGTGTGACTAACTTTCGGACAAAGACTTGTCTGAAAATTTATATGTACGAAGTACCGGGTGTCCCAAAAAAACGCAACAGATGTAACAAATTCTGACACAAGCTTTTTCTCCATATCTGCAATGATTACTTTCAATTTTGATATATTTTTCAGAAGTTTTGGTGACTTGGTTGCAGAGTTAAAAATCAATAAACTTTAAATTTGTTGTCAGGGCAAAACCAGAGCTGTGAGCAAGTGCAAAGTATACTGCAAAATTACAATCATAGCATGCATGCAACTTCACAGGATCACAGGCAAGCACAAAATTTGATCAAGAAACTGTGACAAAGGGATCCCTTGCTGATTCATGAGTTATCTAGTTTTGAGGGAGCTTTCAGTGCTCATTTCCAGTTAAAAGTATAACTCTAATGATGGCCTAGTCATTCAAGAAAAAGCAACTGTGCTTTGACCGAAATCCTTTTAAAAAATATCTGTTAAATGTTCAGTTTACTTGTGTGTTGCGTGCTTGTCAGCAGTCTTCGGTAGTTGCTTGGATTGCCATGTTTTATAATTTGACATTACAATTCACTTTTGCTAATGCAGTAGTTCTGGTTTTGACGAAGGGGAAATTTTGAAGTTTGCTGATTTTTAACGTTACAGTCAAGTCCCTAGAAATACTGGAAAATACATCAAAATTTATTCTACGTAATTATTGCAGATTCAAATAAAAATAATCCTGTGATAATAAATATGAAACTTTTGCCATTAGAATTTTTCAAATATGTTGCCTTTTTTCTGGGACACCCGGTATTGTACTGTTCGAAAATTGTTCATGCCGAAAATTTTTTAACGGATATCTGCATATGTAGCGTGAATTCAATGATAATATTTTCCTTGCAGGTAACTTTTCAATTCTGGCAGAACCATGGAGTGGTAAAAAGGTTGCATATCATGGTCAGAGTATTCTTTTTAATTGTACAACTAATGATAAAGATGCCAAGGTTCTCCTTCAGTACTATGATGTTGGGGAGTGGTTGGATGTAATGGTGCCTACATGGTATTATCCACCAGGAAGTGTTAACAAGACAGGGCAGATATTTGTATTGAATTCCATTAATTCACAAGAACAGGCAACTCATTACAGATGTATTGCAAAATCACAACAAAGACAGATCTGCTTGGCTGTGGGATCTTTGTCATACTTTAGTAAGTGTGATATTTGAAGATATATCCAATTCTTAAGTGATAAGAACCATTCATCTTTTGACATGCTGAAAGTTTTCATATAAAGCTGTTCATTCATTGGTTGAAATTTATCATACCGTCAGGAGGCGAAGAATCAATATCAATCTGAATTAGTATTGGCATTGTGTCCAGCACCCAAGCAAAAATATGGACCGTGTCCAGCTATGCATTGAGTCATCTCTATTGTTCACATATTTTATTGTTTGGGAATGCTGTATCACATCATGGGCGGGCCACTTGAAAGTCACACACTAATCTGAAGGGTACTCCTAAGAAATATGTCACAGTAAAACATTGTTTGAGCAAAGTAGTGATCGGTGTGGCACTCCAAAGTACTTTGTGCTGCAGAAATACCACTGCTGTTAATGTGTTTTATGAAAAAAGAGAGCCTTTTGAGCTTTTGTTAAGATACGAAAGCTGAAAAGCAATTGAACAGACCCTTGTGCCATGGGACAACCACTGCTCACTCAGACACAGGACACCCAAGGTATTGTAATGAGGGGGCCCTCAAATATTCTAACGCATGATTTACCAAGATCTTTCCTTTCTTCTGATAGAATATCTTGTTGAAAATACTTGCAAATCAGATTTTCTTATCTGTGTCTCATATAACAGTCATTTCATGTTTGTTTTGCTTCCTTGCCGTTGATCAATCCAATACAGCGCCTCCTAGAAGGCTAGCTATCAAGGCATAATGATAATCAAAATGCCATTTGATTTGATTTACGTTAGTATTGCACTGTTGTATCTAAGTACTTATAAGAGAAGGAACGCAAGTTATTTCCAAACAGATCAGCAACAACTGTTTTCTTTTCACCCTTGTTGCATTTGCAGTATATTTGTCCAAACATGGAAAACAACACATCCAAACGTTGCTAATTTACCGGGCAACATTCTTAGATAGCTTTCTGTTTGAATGTTACTCGACAGTACCTTCTGAATTTGACAAAATTTATCACAGAATTCTGAATCAACCCCTGTTAATCTGTGCAATCAAGGTCACACTTGCAGATTAAAATCCCGTTAGAGTAACGTATTAGGCGGTGTATCATGGGAAAATGTGCTAGGTCCATAGTTGTTTGTGCTGTACATAAATGATTTACCTGAAAGCTTAGATGAATGCAAAGTGAAAATGTTTGCCTATGATTTGAAACTTTATTCATTAAGTGCTAGAAAAAGTCCAAATCCTGGCTGATAACACAAGTGCTTGAAAATGGTCTTGATAATAGAATAAATAATGATAGAAATATTTTTATACAAGTTAAAACCTTGTTGATGCCAAAGGCACCGTTATCAGCGAGAGTCCTATTTTAAACACAGGTGTTTGAAATTGTTGAAAGTGAAAGTAATTGCATATTAAATTGAGAAAATATCAACTTATCTTATCTTCTAGATCTTGAAGTGTACAACAAAGAGTTAAAATGGTCTCTGTAGTGAACTAGTTTTTTTCAAGACATGTTCTTTCAAGTGATGCTTGAACAACTATCAACTTTAATTTGCAAATATCAGTTGACAGCAATGACTGTCTTGCTTTTCGAATTGAAGCAACCAATACAGGAGTACAGAAACTAAGACTATTTAAGACAATAAAAGGTGCAGCTTTTTTTATTCATATAAAATAATTTACAACAATCTTTACGCTCTACTATACTTATCCAAAACTACTAGACAACACCACAGGGACAATACCAAGGGGAGCGAAAAAATAACGCCTACCCCAAGGCCAAAAACATAAAGACACACAATATTAAGCTAAAACTACAGCGTTACACTACCAGATTCTGTCTCACATTAGATGTCGGATCAGGGTTGAGATGAAAAATATAACTTAAACGTTAGCTTAAACGTTTGTAAGCATTTTTCAGGCAACCAGTCATTAATGACTAGAACAACTTGTCATGTGAAGTCATCAACTGTTCGACAGTGGAACAATCCAAGCAAGCACAACCATCAACTAAAACACCCCAAAATATCCACTTTCACTTAGATTATAGGATAGGTCTGACAACCCTCCATTCCTTTAGCTATCTATATCATTATTATGTTATTACTGTAAGTTATGAGATATTTAAAGATCCTAGGAGGTTCAGATTCAGGGTTTTATGACTCTACAGAACTGGTCAGATGTCAGATTTTGTTAGTTTTGCTGGTTTGAGGGAAGTAATCTAGTTGGTTGTTAGGATCATTTTCATTGGATGCAACTGGTCACAGTGATCCAGACCATAGAATAAATTGAAAAAAATGAACTTTCGAAAATGAAAGTCTGGTGTCATTTTCTTAAAAAAGGATACACTGAGGGTTAACACAAAGCAAACCGTTTGAAAATCGGGCTAATATGAGCGGAGAAACATGCTTCCAAAGTTAACCGAAGTGGCAGTTGTTTGTTTACATTGAGACTTCCGGTCAGACTGCCACTACAACAACAATTTTCAAACTACCATAGCGCAGCTTTCCGTTGTCCGATTTTCAAAACTTTTTTTTCAGTTGATAGCCTCTTCTATCTACTTTAAGATCATGTAATTGCTGAATCGATACAGCAAATGGTTTCCCCATTTTAAAGCATCATTTCTTTTACATATTTTCTCAAAAAAAATTCCCTGTAAAAATTCAATATCTCAATTTCAAAGCTGAAACAAAAAAAGCAAGCGTTTGCAAGCGTTAAAATCCATTTTTGCATTAAACTTCAATATCTTGGCAACGTATCTTTCAAATATTTCGTTTTAATTCGTTTTAAAAAGTTGCAAAAAAAATTTTTTTCAAAAGTACTACCACTTTGTCTGAAAAATATGATGATTATGATGAATATACTAATTACCCATGTCATCCGGTTAAAGATCCAAAAGTCACTAACAAAGTGAAAGTAATTACTTTACACGGCTTTTTAAGGCTTGGGCCGAGTTAACACACTGTATGATTTTTTTTATATTTCATCCAATGTGACATATCTGCTTTGCCATTACAAGCACCACAAAATTCACATAATAGCCAATGACAACTCCTAACATCAACCGTACTTTTTCCAACTATTTTTAGATATCTGACACTAAACATTGCACTTGTCCTTCCGACGTGTAAAAGTACCCCTTGATAAGATACATCCTATTTCAAGATCTTGATCAACTACAGTTGTTCATGCTTCATATTTTTCTTGAAACTGATCTTGATTATCAACATTGACGTAGTTCTTAAAGGCAGTCTGTCACGTAAATGATTAGCCGCTACAATCAGAGATCAACACAACGGATTTCGTTGTGAATCTGTGTATTTGTAACAAAGGAGGGCTAATCTTCTTGACTTCCTACGGCTGTAGAAAGTCAGGGGATCATCAGCCATTCAAATTTCCTATTATTTGTATTGTCATTATCACCCAATAAAATGCTTGACAGACTGCCTTTAACCTTTGTAAATTTCCTCAAGTCTCTGGGGAAAACAAATGGAACAAACCAAAATTTTCTTTTTGAGGAGAAAGTCATAGAGATGAACCTTAGTCGGTAACTATCATCATCGCCTTTCACTCTCGAAATTCTGATGGATACTAAAATGGCTGTGGAAATAGCCAATAACAATTTGCTTGATCAGACTGTTGAAGAGGAAAATTTCTCGGACAGAAACCTTCCAGTGGCAGCAAAATTACGAGCTGTAGCAGAGAAGCTAAAGTTTGAAAACAATCTTTCCACTCCAGTTAACAAACTACAGGATGTTTTAAAACAAGTATACAGGGTTCGTCACAAAACCGATGAATGGCGACAGAATGTGCGTAGGTTTGAAACTGTTATTAACAGAGAACAATGAAAATTGTTTAAAAGTAGGTTTCTCAAAGGTGTGTGAGCTCGGCCCAGGCCTTAAAAAGCCCTGTAAAATATTTACTTGCACTTTGTTAGTGATTTTTTGATCTTTAACCGGATGACATGGGTAATTAGTATATTCATCATAATCATCATATTTTTCAGACAAAGTGGTAGTACTTTTGAAAAAAATTTTTTTTGCAACTTTTTAAAACGAATTAAAACGAAATATTTGAAAGATACGTTGCCAAGATATTGAAGTTTAATGCAAAAATGGATTTTAACGCTTGCAAACGCTTGCTTTTTTTGTTTCAGCTTTGAAATTGAGATATTGAATTTTTACAGGGAATTTCTTTGAGAAAATATGTAAAAGAAATGATGCTTTAAAATGGGGAAACCATTTACTGTATCGATTCAACAATTACATGATCTTAAAGTAGATAGAATAGGCTATCAACTGAAAAAAAAGTTTTGAAAATCGGACAACGGAAAGCTGCGCTATGGTAGTTTGAAAATTGTTGTTGTAGTGGCAGTCTGACCGGAAATCTCAATGTAAACAAACAACTGCCACTTCGGTTAACTTTGGAAGCATGTTTCTCCGC
Organism: Aurelia sp. 4 Dawson et al 2005; assembly: GCA_964019985.1. Lineage (NCBI taxonomy): Eukaryota > Metazoa > Cnidaria > Scyphozoa > Semaeostomeae > Ulmaridae > Aurelia > Aurelia sp. 4 Dawson et al 2005. The sequence goes on along the minus strand of OZ026492.1, from coordinate 318,716 downwards.
TCATATTAGCCCGATTTTCAAACGGTTTGCTTTGTGTTAACCCTCAGTGTATCCTTTTTTAAGAAAATGACACCAGACTTTCATTTTCGAAAGTTCATTTTTTTCAATTTATTCCCTAATATTCGAAATCTGGAACACTGTGTGGTGGGAGGGGGGTGGTGTGATTTCAAATCATTAGGAGCTATTTTCAGTAATGAGTATGTCTGTTGTAAATTCCTTCATTCGCATTTTTTCATATTAAATCAAATTTGAATGACATGATAATGCTTTCACTGTGTTTGCCTTTCAGACAATCCAAATGCCATCAAAATCTACATCGAGCCGACGTACAGGCCTATCACTGGTATTGAAGGTGCCATTCTTACGTTCAAGTGTTTTGCAAATGGATTTAGTAGTTACCTGAAATGGTACAAAAGAACAGCAGGTGTTGACACAGAGCTTTCTCCGTCACTGATTAAAGAGGAAGATTATTTTAGCAATAACCAGCCATTCGGCAGAAGTATAGTTACAATAACAAAGGCCAAAAAAAGTGATGGCGGTACTTACGTTTGTGCAAGAATCTTAACAAATAAAATCAGAAAAGAGGAAACTGTTGCTGTTCTCATTGAAGGTAAGTTTATGTCATGACATTCTGTGCGTATGTTTGAACCAGAAATGCTGCAGTAATACCAAACACTGAACAGAGATAATGTAATTCTCATGCATTGCATTTTACCTTCGCGATTCATCTCTTTATAACATCAATGTCTAAGCTTTTAAAGATATATATATACCGGGTGAGTCAGAAAAAACGTGGGGCGCTTGGCGGACCGTGAAATCGCATTTAGATACCCAATTGTCATAAACTAAGTTTTTCCGTGCAGCCAAGAGTCTAACTTAGATCATTACCCTTTCCCCATCGAAATCAGTCATTTGATGCATTTTTTCAGAAAACATTTTCTTTGTAAGACCTTGCACGGGAATCTGGCAAACTGATGAAATCTTTCGCTGAGCCCCTTCCGCATTTTATCTTAGTAAAATTACAGGTACACGTGGGATTATCAGGGGAGAATGAAATGATAAGGAGGTAGTATTTTCTCCCTTGGGATGCCTTATCATAACTTTCCATGCTTGGAAAACACATTTGAAAGATATTAATAATGCGTACTTCTTCGTCTTGCGAAGAGGTTTCTTTCACGCAGATAAACGCTCTGTCGCAATGAAACTTCATACAAACACACTTTTGCGTAAAGCCTGATTCACAGAGTCGTGCAGAAAGGCAAAAAGACAAGGGATTCAAACTCTTAGTCTTTGTCTTTGGTTCTTTCTGCACGATCTTAGCGACTTAAGCGACTTACCTAGTGTGCACCATGCTCAAAATGTTCAGTTTCCCCTGACAATACAACATGTACCTGTAACTCTGGCAAGGCTAAATGGCTCAAGGGGCTTGGTCGAAGATTTCACAAGCTTGCAAGACTCCCATACAGGGTCTTACAAAGGAAATATTTTTTAACAAAGGCATCAAATAACTGATTTCGATGGGGAAAGGGTAATGATCTAAGTTAGACTCTTGGCTACACGGAAAAATTTAGTTTACGTTAATCGAGTGGCTCAATGCGACGCTACAGTCCGTCAAACGCCCCATGTTTTTTCTGACTCACCCGGTATATAAATATATATATCTATATATCCTACTTTTGTAGGTTGAAAAGAATCTCGTATTAGATTATATTGTTTATAAGTTGCTGGGTTCATTGTAAAACAGTTTCTTGCTAAACGGAATTGTAACCCAGGGTAAGGAATCTTAAGAGAGATCAAGATAAATCAGACAGTGCTTCTCATTTTCGGTGTCAACAAGCAACCATTACAAACATTGTTAGCACATCTGTATGCTGCAGATAGTTTGATTGGGAAAATCAACTTGGGCTGGACTCTTCATCCAGCATCATAGCATTATCACTATCAAATCATCAATATTTACAGGCGAAATCATAGTCACTCTAAGGTGACCATTATGGAAATAAGGTCAACTCGATCTTTTAATGCTATCCCTGCCACTTTAATTACGGGTGTTTTTAACTTGTTTTTATCAAATTTGCTGTCTAAAGTGTATTGTAAATATTTTATTTATTCATTTATTTATCTTTTCCTTTTCTTTTAACCATTGTAAATTTTTTCTTTTTAATTTGTGGCAAACATATACTTACTTACTTACTTACTTACTCACGTGCCAGGTAATTCAAAAAGTTATCACCTTCTCTATTAATCATTCAACATAGACGACTAACCATTCGTAAAGTATAAGGCTCATTGTGAAATGGCTTTTCAGCACCAATTAGGCAACAGTCATCTCCTTCCTTTGCCCATAAAAGGAGAGTCAAAGCGCTCATTCAGATTTTGAAGTTCAGAAGTTTCACATTTTTAATGGAATACACCTTTCAAATAACGGTCTCGTTTAACATCTCGTTTACCGAATTTTCAGGAACGTACACCATGCAAAGATACTGTGGTAGGAAGTTCTGCTGAAACAATCTTTTTCTAGAATGAATGCATCATTAGCCAGTTATCAATAGTTTTCGTTATGAATATAAGTCAACGTTAGAGCATGATGCAATTTGCCTGCAAAGAGGTTAGCGTTCACAGCATCCCCGAAAGGAGAAGGACCCCTTCAATACAGCTACAGATGCAAACATGGCAGTTGAAGCTGTAGAATTTTAGCAAACAACGGCGCCTAGGTTACTGCTTTGTCTAAAATTAGATGCCCGCGAATAACAACACTTGTAGTGGTTTACATCTTTGATTTATGAACTAGTCTTACCTTCAACCGAAAGTTGATGCGATCATAAGCCTAAGCTATTGAATGGATAAGTTGATGCTAAAACGCTTTGAATTTAGGAATCTTAACTCACATGAGAAAACTGTGTCATTTACAAAATTAGCTCAAAGTTCCACGCAGTGTTCTTTCAGTGTGCAGGCAAAGTATACCAACAGAAAATAGCAGTTTAAATTCGCCTTGTTTGGCCTTCTCAACAAACAATTGCATAATCCATGATTCTTTGTTGCATTCATATTGTTGTATCGATATGTAAGTTCAGACTGAGGAGCTACACTATGGTGACTGTAGTAAGTCTACACTCGGTCTACACAAGAAGTACACCAAAGTCAATAACATTTGCATCTAATAACTTTTTATTTATACTCTACTTTTACTTCAATTTTAGCTCCCTCAAGACCGGTTATTAAGATAGAACCTTCAACTCGAGAAATGAAGATTCAAGAAAAGGTGAAAACAACGATAAAATGCAGTTATGTTAGTGGACAACCGAGACCGACGATGAAGTGGACCAATTCGAAGGGAACTGTTTTAAATGAATGCCACCATACATATCCAACATGCACCCTCACTCTCGCTAATCCAATCTTTGAAAAAGATCATGATCGGTACACTTGTACAGCTTCAAGTTTGGGTGGTACTTACAGTCAAAGTATATCTGTCAACATTTTAGGTAAGAAATCCTATTTGATATCAGTGTTTCAATATTCATTAAATCATGCCAATTAAAAAACATGATGATAAACATGAAATACTTTTACTGTACCCAGTTCCTGAGTGTCTTTGATTTTAAATATTTGTAAACGAATATAAGACAACAACGCCACAGTTTATGGACTGAGGCCCTATGGAATTGTGTCCTAATCTGGGTTTGATCTAGATAATTCAAGAATGTATTACGACTTTTTAAAACTTTTCTATTTTCATCTTCTTCTGTAGTCTTCTTCAGTTACTGAATAAGATGGACATCGAAATGTTTCAAGAGTCATAGTATATTTTTGAATTATCTTTAAACGATTTTATATGCAAAGGTGAATTGGCTCTTGTATTATTGAATTTGATCGGCTAGATTTAATTTCTTCTGTCCTTGGGAAAAAATAAACAGCGCGTACCAGAAGCGACTAGAGGTTAAGTGATTTTCTCGGTAACTTTAACATAAATATACCTTGTTGATTTGTGTTTCTTTGTGGAGAATTGAGTTTGACCTTAGAAAGTGCCTTCTTGAACAAACCAGAGCATTTCGGTCTTGTTGCTCTCCCGAAAGTTCTTGGCATAGGCATTAAGTGCAGCATGACATCGGCATGAAGAAACCAGGTCGTTGTTTGCGATGCGTAAAAAGTGAACAAGCTGCCTTTTGCTGAAATGTTACTTTGCATTTCAGTTATTTTGCATTTCAGTTAATGAAATTCTATTGAATTGAATTATTTTCAATCACAGTACCTGTTGAGCTTGACAAGGAGTGGAAAATGGAGGTTGCAACTTTCACTGAAACACCAGAATTGACATGCAGAGTGAAGAGGGCTAACCCTTTACCCGTTATCACGTGGCTTTATCAACCTTGGTCATGTTCAAGCGAGACATGCACCCCACACGATCATCAATGGTTATCAAACTTTGCAAAGGTACAAACAGCCCTTTTTGTTTTGCTACATTTGCTATATACATTGAAGTTTTAGTGTTTCTGTGCACAGCACATGAATAAAATCTGCTTACCTGACGTATTTTTGTGCACCGTGTTGTTTTGAGTGACCCCTTAACCGCCTGCATGATGCTGCGCAGTGCTCTGTGTTTTCACAGATATTGTGATTTGCTAAATTGTTTACTGTATGCATAGCACTTGCATATTACGGATGATGTGTAGTTCGTACCCTGTTCAGCTATATCAGAGGCTGTCAAGCCATACTGAAGGCAATCTACAAATATTGCTAGCTATGTTTTATATTCAGTTTTCTTTCTATGTTTTAATTCATTTTCATTTTCAGATTTCTTTGAAGCCAGATGCCAATGTAGCCACGAATGAAAGCAAATTAGTCGTACCAGCCTCCAAAGTCGCAGCATTTTATAGTTGCCAGGCCTCTAATCAAGTTTTAAATGAACTCAAAAAGGACTTCCTCAATATTACTTTGCATCGTGTTGGTAAGCTGAGTTTGATTTCCTACGTTTTTTCCCATACCTGAAAGTGGTTGTATAAGCTGGACTTTCAAAAACATTAAATTTCTTCCTAATGCAAGCAAACAGCAGTAGATAAACTGCAAACGAAGATATTTTCGGCTCATATATATGAATTCGAATTCCATAGGAATGCAATCGGATTCATCACACTCTCGAAGTGCCGAATAATCGTCTCTCCCCTCCCCCCGCTTATGAGTTTTTGAATAATTTTCCAACCACCCTCATTTACTCTCACCCTCATTTTATTGATTCTTGAAAAGTTGAATTGACAGTGAACGTAATTTTGGAACAAATATGTTAAAGATATAGACGCTTTTAACTATTTGTTTAACTTAGAAAACGACTGTTTCAAGTTTTCCGACCGCCCCCCCCAATCATTCTCATTCCCTCGTTTATTTGATACTCGAGAGTACCATCCAATATTTTGCAGCTACCACTTGATTTTGAGCAGCTGAAGCTACAGTTTTAGATTTGTGTAGTTATCCCCCCAGAAAACTCATTGCAAGCTTAAGAAATTCTGTAACACGTTCCCTTTGCTCACCAAAATCTCGAATCCCAAAACCCCTTTGATAACGATAGAAGCATTTGAAGTGAAAGGAATTCCTTACAGACGTAGGCAGGCATTATATCAGATTGGAAAGGAATTTTAGAATCATTTTTAAAATCTAGAATTTTTACCGTGTGGTTGAGTGACGTTATTTTTAATTAATAAAGTAACCGTAGACACAAAGTGATATAGTTACAATGACATAGTTTCAATATATTGCTTCATTATAGTTTCAATATAATGACATAGTTACAATGATTTCAGCTACTGCTTTCCTAAACCAATATCACCCATCACTTTAGAATTGTATACGTTATGAAAATAGACAACATGAATCTCAACATCTGGAATAGTTACAGTTTCATCTGAGAAGCAGACCCCCGTCGCATTAATTTATACTAATTATCTTTATGATATGTTGATTATGCTTGCGATATGTAGGGATTGGAAGATGATTCACGACCTTTTTATTTCAATTAGTTTGTGATGAATGATTCCGCTAAATATAGCATACAGCGACGTCTACCAAGATTGGCTGTGTTCAAATTGACAATCTCAAAAGGTTCTATTTGAATTTGATTACAAATACAATAAATGCTGGAAAAATTTTTTACCACCAACTTAAGCGTAATCATAATAAAGAATCTCTGCTCTTGTAGAAAAAGCGACAAAAGGTTTCAGATTATCTGCTGTTGAAAAGTCAATCAATGAAAATGACACATTCTCACTGAATTGTTCAGCTGCTGCAAATATCTTTAACCAAATTAAGTGGATGAAAGAAGGAAAAGATTTTGTGGGGAAAAGCCCTCGAATCAAGATCACAAACATGGATACAAAGAATTATTTGCGAATCAGTGTAATTACATTTCAAAGGGTTGAATTGAATGATGCTGGGACATATACTTGCATTGGTTTCGAGCGAAGAGGAGGCATGGAGAAAGCCCAACACAACCTCACAGTTTTAGGTATGTTTTTATTTTGCACTACCTGGTGTGTCCCAGCAAACATGTGCGCTCTTTGAATGGCCATTTTGAAGGAGAGACTCTTGAACTGAAGAGATTTCAAATTAATGCTTGGCACTGATTTTGAGTAGATCTGACAAATGGTTGCGGTGCTTATTTATTTAGAAAGAAAGTCAAAATCACTTGTTGTTTCAAAACCTATTTGAAAAATATTTTCCAGGCAGCATGCAGAACGAAATAGCGTTAATTTCAATGGACTTGATCACTCTTAAGAAGAAACATTACCGATGAATGCATGTCATGGCCTCCATCACTTGCCTTGCGCATCACCATTTCAATCAACCCTAGAAATATTGAATATTCGTGGTCTCCACAAAATCCCACTAATGACTACGCATTTCACCTTTTAATAGCAGAGAATTGGGCTCGGTATGCCTTTTACAATCAATTTCTTTGATTTTAACATAAAGGAGGATGACGAATCCTCTAGTTTTCAGGGAGCAGATAATTTTGACTTTCATGCTTCATGTTGTAGTTAGAATCCATCAATGTCGATTTCATTTATCAATTTGTTTATCTTTGTCGACGGTCCATTCTTCTGTCAGCAAGAATTTTATCATTGTTTTCATCATTGTTTTTCTTCTTCTTCATGTTCCGTATCTTTCGACGTTGGATGACACTATGATCCCCTAAATTTCGCTGTCTTGTTGTTTTATAATTGTTTTGTATCACAAACAGAACTGAAAAAACCAAAAATCACAGGATTGAAAGATTTGGTGCTAAATCAGTCGAACCAGCATGCCGTTCTATTTTGCAATGCAATTGGAAACCCTATGCCAAGTTTGACATGGAAGTTTAGAGGAGGAATCATAGATGAAAACATGATCATAAGTGAAATAAAAGATTGTCAAACAAGAACACCAGGGTTTTATTATATTGCTGAATCTCACAAGAGCAACTTGGTGATATGTAATTTGGATTACAAGAAATTTCAAGGAAAATACGAATGTCTAGCAAAAAATAGAGTTGGCTCGGATGAATCAAGGTTCAGCGTCATCATTCATGGTAAGTTGGAAGTTCTATCTTCATGGGACAAATGTAAAAGCATTTTTGCAAGGCATGGGCGCAATTTTGCTTGAAATTTGGTATGAAAATAATGAATTAAATGGTGCTGAAGTTGGAATGTAAAGTATCATCATGTTATTGATGTAGTATCTCCGCTTTTGCTCTTGATCGAATCTGTCATATTTATCTCGCGGGGATGAATGAAGAAAAGTGAATTGATATCAAAGGGAATAAATCATTAGGGGTTATCATTCACCGTCTTTTTGCGCAAATTAGCTCTGACAGAAATTGTTTTGTCGTTTGTATCACAGAAATGTAAACATGGCCAATTGAAATCACACCCATTCCACGTTCACAACGCACATGCAAATCTTTGGCAATTTATTAGCTACATCAAGAGGTATTAGTCTGGGGACAAATGTAATCCTTTTTAACTGTTCTGCCCATTTCGTCATCACGATTTGACTCAAGTGACTTTTTCGTTTGGATCCAAATATCCAGGTATGTTTGAATTGCCACGTCATTTCCTTCTCACGTCACGATGATGTTTATTGGAAGCCCTCGGAATGTTTTTTTTGTTTTCAGTTTGTTTTTAGTGGGCTTGCCAGGGTTTGTAGCTACTGAAAGCTTGCGACCCCTAGTTTAAAGTCCCTTCCGAAGGACGACGTCACTTGTGAGGTCAAGCCTCCAAGGTCATCCGTCCGGAGTTTGACCTCACTCGACCTTTGAGCTTAACTTCAGTCACCTGACGATAATTTTTAAGCCATGCGACCACTCACCTCGTAAATAACAGTAGAAAGAATGATAGTAGTCCAGTCCAATCAGCCTGTCTTTTAATGATACGTTATCAAGCTAATCTGAAAAAACTTCAAGAGACATAATAGGTAAGGTAGTTGCATTGGGTTTTTGTGTACCAAAATGTGCCACAGGACTTTCTAAGAAAGGGTTGGAACAGCCGAATAGCGTTGGGGTATTTCTTAGAGAATTAGGGGCTTTTAGAGAACAGAGGAAGTTTCCAGCATTTCTTGGTGTCACGATATCAATATAACTAATTTCAAGTCCATAGATAGGAAATGACTTAATAGTCATCGCTTTGAAACTGAAATATTGGCAATATTTTATCAGTAGTTTCTTCCTTTTGAAATGTTTTTAACCTGCATAGAGAACAATACTTTTGGCTTGCATTTGTTCTTCTTAAAAGAGAGTATATTAATCGCCGAGACATGAACCAGATTGGTCCAACTGTGAGTCAGACAAATACATTCACTGTTTCAAAAATTACATGATTATCTGATTTACGTGATTACCTAGTCAGCAAATTTGTAAATTACGTTGCTGAGGCTTCGACTTGATTTTCAAGATTGATCTCAATGGCGAATCAGACAAACATATTCACTGTTTCAAAAATCTTACGTGATTACGTAGTCAGCAAATTTGTAAATTTTTAATTCAGCCACCTTACTGAGGCTTCGAGGCTGAGGATTTTCAAGATTGATCTCAATGGCATTGTATTTTTCAGAACTTAGGAATTTGCGAAAGCTCTATTTCTTGATATGCCACAAAGCAGGAGAAATTAACGTGTTCACTTTGAATGAAGTTTTCAATTTTTGATGCCAGCTTTTCTCATGGATGCAGAATTGAATTTCAAAACTTTCTAGACTATAAAAAGTTCTGCCCGCCTGAGCTAGGGAAACATTGTTTTAGCATTTAAGTCTTCGAAATTTTGATGGAGATTGAGCCAATCTCTGTTCTTATCCAAGCAATGGCCACGGAAGCTAATTTTAGCAAATTCTTTAATTGAAATTAGGGCATTGTAATTATGATGGATGTCTCAAAATTTTGTTAAAACTTCAGTAAACCCAATGGAGCTGTCATTTTCCGCATCAAAGTTCTACAGAATGTCTCAAGAAAGTTGTTCGACTTTTGAGTAAACATTGAAAAATAGCGATAAAACGAACAGACTAATATGAAGATAACCCTGTTCCTAAGCTTATGAAATAGTTTTAGGGATCAGAATCTTGCAAAGCCGTTTAAAATTCACTGAGTTGCGAGCTTTCAAAGGTAAAAAATATGCGATAGTTGAAACCAGAGACCCCCATATTACTTGTAATCCAAAAAACCTCAAAGACAGAGTTAAAAGAAGCTTGTCTAATGTCATATCTCTCGTCGATATCAGAGCAATCCAAATAGGACTTCGAAAGTAATTTAATCCTTGCGATCATTGTCAAAATCTGCTTAACATTGCATATGCCCAAAACAGTGGTTCAAAAAATAATCAACAAGAGACTGAATCTGTTTCCTCAAAGCATCCAAATGCTTGAAAGTTAGGTTATCGAAAACCTGTTCAAATCCCTTTTGGTTCGCCTTGACACAATTGAGAAATGGCAGAAACGATGGTCTGTCAGATTTTTACCAAAAATGCCATTTTGAGGCCTCTGGTTTCAGCACAAATTTGAACTTAAAAGGCTTGTAACCCCAAGATTTTTTAGCGGATTTGCAAGATTCTTGTGTCAAAAATTAATTTAAAATCTCAGGAAAAGGATCACTTGACCTAGGGTGCATTCAGCGTATCGTTATTTTTTAGTATTTAATCAAACGTCAAGCAATATTTTTGAGACACCCTGTAGTTTCAGCACTGCGATGTTCCAAAGAGTAGATGTAGTCTTGTGACTAGCTTTGTGTGTAAGAGACACTAGTAAATGTATTTCTCCATGTATCTTATCATAATTGAATCAGAAATGCTGGTATTATCTCCTTCTCTATCCTTCTTTTAGCTAAACCAATCATTTTGAAGTGGGATGATCAAGTTGGATTCGAACCGGGGAAGACTGCTCGATTATTCTGTGAGGCTGAGGGCAATCCACCGCCCAATGTGACAATCTGGAAAATGAAGAGAACAAATAAAATTGCATTGAAAAATATACAAAGATATGGCAATGGAACTGCGTATGTCATTTTGAAAACAAATAAGGAAACTAAAGGACAATACGCATGCACAGCAGAAAATAGTTTTGGTGTTGCTGCAAAATCCACAACTTTATCTGAAGCAGGTTTGTTAATTAGAAGTGTTTCGCATTTACTTTTCTTTTGCCTCACTTTAAGAAAACAAGACTTATTGTTTTTGTTTTGTTCCCATCACAACTGCAAATGACTGTACGCGGAGAACATGAATTTTTGATTGGTAATGCTTTGGCGTTAACATTGTAAGGGATGTCAATCCAAAGAAACTCTTGTGTTTCGTCGACTTTGCAAGAATTATAAAGTGTGCTTAAGATATTCACTTGATAGATTTTTTAGAAGTGAATGCCTAGGAATGTACAAAGAGAATATCCTAATTGCAAAATGCCATTTTCACAAAAATCAGTAAGCATATCCACTGATATACAGGTGTGATTGCTTCTGCATTTTATATGCCAATAATGAGTGTAAGGGTCTCTCTTTGAGCGAGCTAGAATAACGTTACTTTTTGGAACTTCCTGTTAATGGGGAATTTATCTTTATTTCAGGGTTTTCGACTCGCATTCAACAAAAGCCAGTGTCTACAAGTGTCATAGCAACCATTGTTGTTTGCAGTGTATTGTTCATAATCATTCTTATTGCATCTGCATGTTGGTATAAAAGAAAACTAGAGAAAAAATATGCGCCATATTTAAAGCCAAACAGATATTTTCAGGTAATCTTTACTGGTGTTCTTGAACATTTTAGAGATGGAATGTGTTGAATTTCAATGTAACAGTGCATATTTTTCGATATTTATCATGTTTTTAGCAGAGGAAATCTCTTGTATCATCTTTACAATGGCAGTATCACCAATATACGGTCCAAATGGTACTGAAAGGAAGTTTCTGGATATGGAGTTTAATTTGCTTATTTTGTAGAAGATACACAACAGGTCTTGCCATCCTAGAAGGAAAACTAAAGCTTTTTAAAAATTGTAATTTGTTGAAGTTTAGATGGACCCAGACCAGTCTTTATTTGAACAGAGCAGTGAGCTGCCATATGATCCGGAGATTTTTCTGTTCTGTCAGGAACATTTATTTGTGAGACCATCGTGACTTGATGATTGCAACCATTGTTTTTAAATTTTAGATGGACCCAGATCGGTCTTTGTTCGAACAGAGCAGTGAGCTACCATATGATCCTGATTGGGAATTCCCTCGTGAAAAACTGACCTTTGTTAAGATGATTGGCTCAGGAGCTTTCGGCGAAGTTTGGCTTGGAGAAGCAGAGGGAATCCTCACTTTAGAACCACGAGATAAAACAAGTAGTGCCTCGAAAAGAAGGTCGAAAATTAGGCGATCTCAAAGATATACAAACATGCAAGGAAAAGATAGGAAGAAATCTCTTATACCAGAAGCATTGGCGGAGAAAACCCTTGTTGCTGTGAAAACATTGAAAGGTTTGTTTCTTTTATCTGAAAATCGTTATAAATTGGTTCCTTATATGTTGATCATGCAAGTTATTTGGCACAAGTCTCAACCTGTTTTTCAATCTTTGCATTCATATGAGTATAAGGTTGTGTCACATATTCGGAAAACGATAAGGCGTCGTTCTTTCGAAGCTGATTTTATAGTGCTTTCATTTTCAGTCATTTCAGCTTCTCGAATTACTTTTCACAGAAAATTGAAGGATAACCGGGGCCTGTTTATAGCTTTTTGCAAATGAAGCAACAATTTCAGTGTCGGTCAAGGTAGTATTTCATTATGGCTGACTGCTTGTTTCAGACAACAAAATAGATTTTATGTTTGGGAGATAGTAAGTCATTTGGTTTCCGATAGATCTTTAAGCGGATTTTTGGTTTACACGTCCTGATTTTACCATAGTAACTGATTTATTAAGAGTTAGTGACTTTATTATAGTCAGTGCAAACTTTGGCAAGTGTAATCAAGAACGTTTTATCATTCTTCTGTAAAATTCTCCAAATTGATGCGCACATGTGTGCAGCAAATGCTTTCAAGACACCTTCTACACACAGCTAAAGCACGCGGATAGCCTGCGTTTCTTTTGCTTTAATGGGTCTAAATTTGCTTTGTTAGCAAGAGTAATTAGGATGATAGAGGCTGGAGTTGATCAGGGAATTATTTTTGTGTAATATTTTGTTATTTATGTTCGTTTTAAGGAGATGCATCAGATACTGAATACAAGGACCTTGCATCAGAATTAAAGATTTTGATTCACATTGGAGAAAATAAACAGATTGTCAATTTACTTGGAGCTTGTACTCGTGGAGGAAAACTTTGTGTTGTATTAGAATATTGTCCAAATGGAAGTTTGCTGAATTTCTTGCGGGAAAGGAGAGACATTTTTGAGCCAGTTTGGTACAAAAATGCGGCAGATATGGGCAATGAATTGACGTACATTGATCTGACAATGGTTGCATACCAAATTGCAAAAGGAATGGATTTTCTTGCATCGAAGAAGGTATTCACTCTTTATTGATTATTTCTTGCTGTATTTTGTTCCAAGAGACTCTTTTCATTTTTATGTATATGCTATGAATGCGCTGTATTTTTTTGACAATGCATTGTGCATGCTCCAAATTATATTTTCAAATTCAGATAAGGAACAGCTAACCTATGGGAAAGAGCAAGGGTGAATATCGTAATGGATTTAAGACAAAGCGATCTGGCAGCCTAAAAAATAGATTTCACACTTTCAATGCAGCTGACCATAATTTTTTGCTTTCTCTGTTTATCATGATTGATTTAGTGCACACAGAGGTGTGAAATCTATTCTCCAGAGAGGAGATCGCTTTGTCTTTTCGGCAAACCAGCATCTTTTGAAACAGCAAAATTCACCCTTGCTGCGGGAAAGAAGTCAGATTCAGAGGATGCTTCAAAAACAGTATCTGTCGTTTGCAGTTGCTCACACTAAGATTTGTGTGAGTTGGTTTCTTGAAAGAGAAGAGAATTTTAAGTTTACATTTTTACAAAACAACAAGTAACCAACTAATTTGTGGCTATTTACTGATGACTGTTTACAAGAAGCTTCTGGTAATGATATTATGAGCAACTGACAATTACACGGAATATTTATATAAAATCCCAGATCCAAACTCCAGTAATGGCAAAACATAACTTAAGAAACGATCTATTTTGACAGAGGAAGTCTTAACTCGGAATGTACTTGAGTAATGCCAAAACATCGAAAAGACTGAGAAAACATAGCTTTGACATGTTCACTAGGGCAAAGGTAGTTAACATGAAGATTGCTATGAAACCTCTAAGATACTCTTAAAAAACTCAGATGATACGTCATTGATACGTACCATCCGATACGTCCCTGTACTGACGTCCCAGTAGTATTGCATAGTAGCTAAATAGGTATAGTAGAATGTAAATTTTGTTGTGAATTTCTTATAGGAATAGAAAAAAAAGAAAACTCAGAGTACTCAAAATCTGATAATTCTAGGAAACTTTCAGTGATGACCTAGATTCTTAGTTCCTGATAAAGTATACGTATATAGCAGGCTTTCTTTGTAATAGCCCCAATATGGTAACAGCAGAACAAACAAATCATGTGGTGAACAATGTAGCAAGTATTGTGGCAACCATTGTAGCAAATACTACGGTAAATATTGTAATAACATCGTATGCTTGAATGAGCAAACATTTTTTGTTGCAGTGTGTTCACCGAGACTTGGCAGCACGCAATGTATTACTCGGAGTAGATTACATTGTGAAAATTGCAGATTTTGGATTAGCACGTGATATTTACAAGGATGAATTCTATATGAAATCAACAAGTGGACTTTTACCAGTTAAATGGATGGCACCTGAATCCCTTTTTGATAAAATTTACACCAGCCAAAGTGACGTGTAAGTATTCTCATTTATTTTCAAATTGATTCTTGATTGCGAGTATGTTTTACAGTAAATCCCCGCATATAAGAACCTACCAAACTAAGAACGTAGAGGCTGTTTTTCCTAAATTATGCACCTTGCAATTAAGAACCTGTTTCAGTCTGATGAAACATAGGTTCTTATTGCAGAGGTTGCAAAGTTGATATTTGATTGCTGTTATCAAGGTCATTGTGGTCCCAGTTGGGTTTGAAAGAATTGTTCTCCTCCCCAATTACTTATTATGTCCATAAGAACGCTTCTAGAACAAATAATAGGGCTGAACATCTTTGTGAGACTCTCAAGGGGACAACATGAGGTACCTTTCAAATAAGAACCTTTATATCTTGAGATTAATCTAAGTACCTTTGAAATAAGAACCAATTTCAGCCTGGCTCTCAAAAAAGTAGGTTATTATACGCGGGGATTTACTGTACTGCAGTCATGGCAAAAAGTTTAAGATCACATTTTTTGTCCTAGGGGCATTTTTCTCCCAAAAGGTCTCGTATTCCTTTGGAAGATATCCTTTTGTTTTCCAAAGAAATCCATCAAAAATCTGTAAAAGCCTTTTGTTCTGAAATAATCTCTACGTTTTTTTAAATGAGTGAAATGCCCCTCGTTTTAGTCTGTGAGATTTGTAAGTGCCACGAGATGACATGCTATCACTCTTCCTATTTTACTCTCTTTGAGTTTGTGTTTTGTCAACTTTTCATGGAGATTCAGAATTTCGATGTTGTTTTGAAATTTTGTGCCATCTCTGGAATGACGTCACAATGAACCTTATAGAAATCCTTGAAAAGTATAGTGGTCCTGCCCACAAGACGTTTGAACCAAAAACTTTGTTGCTTACCTGAATTTTACATCAATCCATCCCTAATTCTTTTATCAGATTTGTTTGCCAATACCCAAACTCCACGAAAATAATGCGGCTTGAGGAAAGAAGTCAGAGGGGGGCCTTCTCTCTTCAGCCTTTGCCATAAATTTACAGCCACCCTTGATTTAAGTTTGACCACAGTAAACCCATTAATATTGTAGCCGGTAGATACCTTTGTTTATTACCTGACCGAAGTTTCAAAAAGGAGGCAATACAGAATCCTGTCACTCCTATTGGTTTATCGTATCTTTCCCGCGGGTTTCCCGTAGCCTTGTATAACACGATACAAGGACGCGTTTTCGTTGCCACAGCAACTGCCCTAGGCCTATGAGATTTACAATAAATTCAAACGATATAACAGTAACAACATGTGTTTGACGAGTCACAATTAGAGGCTGTCATTTCATTCATTTCATTTCATTTTTCATTTCATTTCATTTGATTCAATTAAGGAGGGTTGCCCTTCAACCGGATTTGTTTTACAAGGGGCCCTCCACTTAAAAACATTAATTACAATATACAATTACCAAATAAAAAAGAGAAATTACAATACAAAACCATAACATAAAATCCTATAATACAAAATTTACAAAGTCTAATGTAAAAGAAAAGAGAAATCCTAAATAGATTTTTTAAAACTATTCAGGGAAGATGCCTGTTTGGTATCGGGAGGAAGGTCATTCCACGCTTTTGCTCCTCGATAAGAAAAACATTTTTGCCCATTACTTGACTTTTTCTTGGGCAGTCTTAAATCTGTCTCTGAATTGCGCAGGACATACGAAGAGCTCTTTGAGTTTCGGGTGAAGAGGTCACACAAGTATTGCGGAGCCAGTTCATGCAAGGACTTGAAGACCATTGTTTTAGTTTCGCTAGCTACGAGTTCGTAAATGGTCTTCCAGCCCAGTTGGTCAATTAATGGTCTGCTTGGGGTGTCAAAGTTGCTTCTGGTTATAATTCTAGCAGCTCGGTTCTGAAGTTTTTGCAACTGATTAAGTTCTGTCAAACCGGCACAACTCCAAACCGAGCAACAATAGCGAAGGTGTGGCTCAACAATGCCTGTGTAAAGAGTCTTCAATGTTTCGTGTGGTAGGAAAGTCTTGGCATGTTTTAGAAAGCCAATAGCTCTAGAAACTTTGGTAGTAAGGTAATAAAACTCATACTAACCTGTTTTGTCGTTGTACAAGAATATATATGTAAAGCCCTCAGTCTTAATGCACAGACCTCGCAAGCTCGGTCTGTACTTCTAAGGCGGGCGTCAGGCTTTATATTTCCCTGTACAATACAAAACCAACTGGTTAGTATGCGCATAGTATTGCTTGTTACACCTCTCCATGGCTGTGCTTTGTCTCATTGACCGCTCCACTGCATTGTATAATTGTTCGAATACGAGAGTTCAATTTGAAGTATCTTGCGGGTACTCTTATTTAAAGTTACAAGGACTGAAACTTATCTTAAAGCCAAATTGAGAAATCTGCGTTGTCCTCGCTCTCAATTTGGCATCCATGCTCCAAATTCACAACACAAGGTATCAAAATGTTCCACAATCATCGAACTATATTTTCCGATGCTTTGTTTCTTCATCTGCAACGTTTGAAATGCAACAATTTACAACTTTCTGATGCAAGTCTTGTCAAATTTTGACTCTTCCAAACAGTCCTAGAGCGATCGAATTTGGAATGCTTTCGTCAGCATGCTTTGATTTACACAGAATATACACAGGTATCCCTTGGCAGACCACAGGAAGCAGTTTTTGGTTTCTGTTGATCAAAAGATGTACGGGGGATCCCAGTGCAAAGCAAAACGTGAACAATTGACGTGAATCAACTCAAAGTGAGTGAAAAAGGCAGAGCAGTAGCACTGCATCTTAAAGTGTTTGCGATGATTTTAGATTGTAATATTTTGCTATTGTCACTCTGTTTGTCATACGATCTTTTACTGTGCATGTTATGAGTTTAGAAACCCAGTTTGGCCAATATTGTGCACAACCTTCGCGATTTTGATTACGAGACTTCGATCCCAAACAAGATCTTTCCTCTTTTCAAAAATTAATGACAAACTTTTAGAATTAATTTCCCGATGTAAAGGAACTATGAAAGGAATGAAATGGCATTGTATTATGTTATTTCAGATGGTCATATGGCATTGTATTATGGGAAATCTTCACTCTTGGTGGTTCTCCTTACCCTGGCTTGCCAACAGAAGACTTGTTTAGCTTTTTGGAGCAAGGACGTCGAATGGAACAATCAGAATTGTGCCCTCTTGAGATCTATGCTGTTATGAGAGATTGTTGGGAAAGAAATCCTAATGATCGTCCGTTATTCTCACAAGTTGCGGACAGAATTGGACAAATTCTATCGAATCGTTCTGGACAGGTAACATAATTCCAATTTTGTCCATTTACTTTGATGTAACACTAAGAGTATTCTATGTCTCGTTCGTTGCATGGATTAAACCATGTTCAAAGTACTGCCACTCACTTTTTGATAAGATAATATCTGTTTCTTTGGGGAATAGAAAAGAATATTATCCCGAAGCTTGGAGAGCGTGCAAGGCTGAGCGTAGACTGTAATAGCACATCATATCCAAAGAGATAGTTTAACCAATATAATTGAGTTTTTGCAGTATTTTACACAGTTTGTTACTTTGCCAGTTTCCGTTGATTTCTGCTAGAAGATCTTTACCATCATCATTCAGTCCTGCACTGTGATCAATGCTACGAAATTTGCCAGAATGTTATTTATGCTAAAGGTTGATTGATGGAATTTGGTCCCCTTGCGTTTCGCTCCCAGAAAATTTCGACCATTTCATTTCTTTCTGCAAGCCAACTTCAGTACATATATGTTTGATCTGAAACACATGATAACCGATTGATTGTAAGATTTTGCGTCTCTAGGAGAACCCATATTTACAGTTTGATCGAGAAGATGGTATGGCACGTGCAAAAGATAGCGACTATTTAGTGCCTGTTATGAAGGAGAAAAAGTTTCCGTCAGATGAATATCTCGATGCCAAACCAAATGGGTAACTATTAATGATTGATTCTTTATCTTTTGCTTACTATTTTATGGTTGTGACCTAAGATCACTCGACTGCAAATGAAAGCTGATTTATCAAAGCTTGTAGATGTAATTTGTATAATAAAGTAGATAAAGATCTCATCGTCATTTTTCCTATTGATTTCACTACACTCTATGTATGTTTCCTGTGGCCTTGAATTTGCTGAGTTTTGGCGACTACCCTCACTCTGTGTAGTGGGCTCAACAAGGCGGAGACTCCAACTATTAACCTTTAGATTGATTGTCCAATGCGCTATCACTGAGCCATCTCCGCTCATATTTTGAAAGTAATCTGCCGTTTGAGTAAAAGAAGTTAAAGCGTTTGGTGGACTGTGGAATAAACCGCATATGGCCTATATTCAAAAGTAGAATTTTTATCTATCGGTCAAAGGTCAATTTAGATCTGAACATTTTTTTGGTTGTATGCTGCATCTTAGAGACCTCGAAATTAGCAAAATGGTGGCAAAGGACATGTTTGGGAACAAAAATTCTACATTCCTTTATGGTCCATGATTTAACTTCTATTGAAATTCGAATTTAGCATGTCAAACTGGCAATGTAAAGTTCAATGCCACATAAATCATGGACCAGAATGAAAGGTGGAATTCTGGATTCTACATATGGATGTGAAATGTGGAAACGCGTAAACTTTCTTTGACTCACCCGGTATTTGTTAACAAAACAGTTTTGCAAATTGGTTCGATGAAAAACCACATATAAAAGCCTGCCCATTGCAAATGAATCTAATCTGTTCAGTTCTTATTATGTTAAGAATAGCCTTCATGATATAGGCCGAATTCGAATTTCAGACGGTTTGAAATTGTAGTGTGCCGTCAAAGAATCTTTGGTAACAATGGCTGTTTAAGTTTAGTACTTAAATCTTTCGCAACAACATTTTTTACAATGATGTGTCTTTGTTTCCATTCTCTAAAACGTCTTTCCATAAAATCAAAATTTTGTGACAGGGGACAGAACATTAGCCAAGGTCTGTGACAGAACATTAGCCTATGTGATGGAATCACACTTGTGTCGGCCTTCAAACAATTGAGGAGCAATACCAATTTTCTTATGTTAGACGACAGTCAAATCATTGTTTTGGATCTTCACTGTTGAAAAAGGTTATCCATACATGTGTTCTTCAAAATAGGAACTGCCATGCCATAGAAATCAAGGTGAAGAGGTTCTTACCTAAAGATATTGCAGATTTCAGCTTGTAGGTTCGGAAGGTTCCTATACGAGAAAGGCTATTCTTAGATGAGAAAAGTTCTTCTTATTTGTGGAAGGTTCTCTTGCGAGGAAACTACTTTTCTGCTTGTTTTTATTGTTTGAGCGAGAAGTTGTTTCCTATGTAGACTTTGAAAAAGGAGGGGACTTTAAAGTCGATAAAAAATTTGTCTCAATGAAATAAGAGTTATAAGTCAATAATTTGCAGCCTCATTGTTTTCATTTTCTAAAATCAGTGAATATTTACAGATATTTAACTGCAGCGTTTTTTTTCTAGTGACAGAAGTCCTACTGCAAGTTACTTGAATGAAGACCATTTCCGAATGAGTCTTATGCGCCAAAGTGATTCTGATAATTACGCAAATATGAGGCATTACAATGGTGAAAACGAGGCTATAGTGTAGGATTCGTTATTTGACGGTGGACAGCGAGAAAAACTCAATGTGTGGGATGTTATGAAAGAATCAGATCATATATGGTCAGATGGCCGTCATCATGAAAGCAATTTGACCAGCGGAGGTAAGAAACTTCCCAGCCAAGACTGAGAGAAATAGAGGAAAACACTTATTCTTAAATTTCACAGTATTTAGCTAGAATTATTTCTTTCATTTGTTAACAGACTATTTACACTTCTTTGAGTCGAAGAAGCATTTTATAAACAACCTTGAATATATTTATTGGCGGACATACACTTTTATCTTATCAATTTCACATACTTAAAAATAATTTTGAGATGAAAACGTATTTTTCATTTCTGGAATTATTATTTTGCTTAATCTTTCAATACACTTATCCATCCAATTTTTTAAATTGCAGACTGCAAGGTTTCTTGCGATCAATGTATTTAAGATAGATGCCACATTCACGCCGCGAAATTTAAGCCGGTTTCGATTAAGTTTCTCACAGTCTGATTGACAATGAAAAGTGAACCAGTTATAAGGTGGAAATAAAGCAACTTTACTGAAAGAATATTCACACAAAGATCAAAAGAGTTTAAATATGGAGGTTCTTAGCTAACAAGGTCAAGTCGAATCCAGCTCATTTAAACTTGGCAGTTCGAATTATGTATTGTAGTGTGTTCTAAAAGTAATTCGAATTAGATCGAGTTATAACAGGTTTACCTCTGAAAGGTTTCGACACATTTGATCAATGGATCGGGAATGCAAAAAACCCTTTTGAAGTGCTCGCTTGTCGATTGCAGTCGAAATGCCCGGATTGAGCTTGATATGGACGCAGCTCTTTTAAAATTGTTTGCATAAAGCAAGAATCCACGTAAAGAAAATCAGCAGATTTAGAAATTCTATGCTTATTTTTGGACCATTAAGCACCTTATTGTATAAGAGCCTTTATATTGATATGTATATACACGATTTTAGCCTCTGTAGAAACTGACAGATTCTTTCATGTTGGTTTTTCTGAAATTTGATATGAAACAGTCACCTGGTTGTTTTGCATTTGAAGACTTCTTTGAAAAGTGACACCATTATGATGGAAATTGAGTATACCCAAACGACTGTGTTCGTCTGACACTGATTACAGTATTGAATGTCTGATGCATCGCAAAATGGGAAATAGGAATTTCATACCCAGCTGTGTTTTGAAATTAGCCAATCAACAGTCGTAAGCTAGATCAAAATCTGGGTTTTGTGCGTAAATCAGAGCCACGTAAAACAAGAGTGGACCGATGAGGACGAGTGAGAAAAGAAGCTCTTTTTTACAAGTCACTGGGTTTTTTAATGTTTTCTGACGAGATTCAAAATTATCTAAATGGAAAGATGACCTTGCACTAAGCCATTTTTTAGCACTCCTGTCCCTCCTTCCACTACGCAGTATGCTGATCCTTGTAATGATAAATGAAAGGGAACCTCTGCGTTGGAGAGTGCAGTTTTGGAATGATACATGAAAGTTTATACGTAGGCATTGTGAAATTCTATAGTTGAAATTCCGTCATACAAATTCCATAATCGAAAAATTCCACTCACTTTCGATTATAAATGTTGTGAGGGTGAGAAAAGCTTTAAAATTTGTGCCTTGTTTGTATTTCCAACATTTTGCAGTCGAATCCGAAAGGCGAGAAGGGATCTATCTTTGATTGTAAATTATCCAATAACTCTGTTTGTGTCAGTTATTCTTCCTTAGTGAGTAATAGTTTTTCTAATTTGATGCTGTATACATTTATTATGTATTTTTCAGATTCTCCCTTCAATTTGTTAGTAATAATGAGTAAAAATGAATATAAACCAGTTGCGTCGAGGAGAATTTTGCCCTTTGACAGCGAGATGCAAGAATTGTTTCGATTTTTAGCGCTAATTTTTTTGTATCTCTAACTTGTCAAAATTGATTTCTTTATTCAAAAAGGTTATCTGATTACTATGGACAACAAGTTAATTCTATTTTGCTGTCGAAACAGTGAAGTTAATTTCGCGCACCCGGTGTAATGAATTTTTCTATCAACGAATTTGAGAACGTTGAATCGTTTTTAGTAAAAGTAGTATTGAAGTTAGAAATGGGTAACTGGGTATTGATTGATTAAGTAGTAACTTCGGTTTCAATTATTTATAGCGTAATTTCACCTTTGCAATGAATTTACCGAAATTTGAAAGATATGCTTGTGTCAGCGCAAAAAGCCGCAAATTGTTTTCGGAAGCTTCAGAGCCAATACAATAATTTTTTCTGTCAGTGAGAGGGAACGTGGATTTCTTCAAATGTGTTTCACTTACTTGAATGAGAAAGTAAGAATTAAGCCGGTACCGAGCGAAAGTTTCTTAGAATTGCCAGAATTTAAATTCTCACAGTTAATTAGTTAAGAGTTTCTTTTAGTGTCGATGACAATCTTCATGTTCATTGCCTATGCCAGCGTGAACATTTCAAAATAACTATTTGAATCCTTTCTCGTGTTTAGATACCCTGGGTACCAGATATCAAGTAGCTTTGGAGGAGCATGATATGGGAAACAGGCGAAGAGATTTGCTAAAGATTTCCGTTAACAAGAATGTATTGTTTCTTACGTTTTGGCCATCTGAGAGCTTAGTTTCTTGAAATTGGTTTTTTATAAATGGATAATTGTGTTCCCTAACAACACTTTTTTTGAATCAGAAGACAGTTGATAAGAAGTTGTTGATTCCAGTTATATGATTCCAGTTAATTCACAAAGAGTGTAGGGTGGCAACCTCAGTCGGTACTCAGTACAAAACATCTGAATATTTTCGAAACGTTTTATGAAGTGTCTTTATTAGGACCTGTGCTTTCGTGCAAGAAACCTTTGCGGTAGTACACGTGAATTGTGTGTTGAAATCATTGTCTGCTTTTGAGAAACATGAAAGCTTTTTTTGCGATATCTAATGTATCCTTCACAGGCTATGCCTAATAACGCTATGGTTGGTACAATGTTGATACAAACTCCGTCATGCTTTCCTGTAATCAGTTCTCCTGTTTATTTCGTATCCTTCTTCATGTGTCATACAAGTACCGTACTAGAATTTATCAACTGAAGCTTACTCTTTCATGTGTTCCTGTACTTCTATGTATTTTGCTTAAATGAATTTTTATTGGATGTTTTTTCATGTGCCTTTGTCGACTACTCATGTACAGACAGGCGTTTGCTTAAATTAGAAGAGCAAAAGATTTGAGCTTGATTCACTGTCGAAGACATCCATTAACTATGGTGTAACAGAGAATCATTTCGTGTTTCGTCAGGAAGTTAAAGATCTTCATTGCTTCTTCGTTTGTCGAAAA
This sequence comes from Aurelia sp. 4 Dawson et al 2005, assembly GCA_964019985.1. NCBI lineage: Eukaryota > Metazoa > Cnidaria > Scyphozoa > Semaeostomeae > Ulmaridae > Aurelia > Aurelia sp. 4 Dawson et al 2005. Next base: position 295,430 of record OZ026492.1, on the reverse strand, counting down.
TTTTCTTAATTCATGAAAGGAGAAATAACTTTTTTAGTCTGAAGGCAATGAAGATTTCCAACGGCAAGATTTTACGAGACGAGGCATTCACTTCAAAGAAACAGTTCATAGAATTTTACACCAAGGGGTGAATTTTGACAACATGTACGAGAATTTGATTACTTTTGAAGTCCTATCTGGTTCGTTCTAACTTTGGCGCGGAATATTTACTGCGACTTTGGTGAGTTTTCGAGCAGGTCAAATATAATTTCAAAAATCTTGCAACTCGATGAAGTTTTGGTGGATTTTGCAAGAATCTGACGTTTAAAATTGATTTAAGATCATTTCATTTTCGAAGTTTTGAGGAGGGTAGCCCTTCAACAACATAAACAATGATGATTTTCAAGGGATCCTCCACTTAACACTAAGAATTTCGAACCCATTTTGCATTTCAGGAAGTTTCGTAACCATGTCTATGAATTTTGTCGATTTGAGGATGCTTGTCTATTCAAATTTCTTCAGTGGTGATAAAGGTTCTGAAACTACCCGTCCGTCTACCAAAATTTTAGGTTAAGAACAGACCCGTATGTGCGGAAGTTTAGGTGATGAAAATTGCACTTCTATAAGAGAAACATTTCTGTCCATTTGTGGAGTTTCTTTGGTATCCTCAGATCTGCTGCTGGATTCCTAAGATTCCTTGATGCTAGCTGGGATGTCTCAGAGAATGAATTGCACATGTGTTGATTATAGTCTCCCAGCCAAGTCTTTTTACAAGTGTATTGATTTACAAGTAAAGTCTAGGGCTGAAGGCAGCTGCTGGTTGGGACGCAATTGTTCTTAAAACAATTGAGAACAATACGTCTAATTAATCCTTGTAACGTAGCACTATCATCCTCCAAATTATTAGGGGCTTGAGCCCAACCTGCCCCCTGCTCCCTACATGCCTGGCATGCCCGGTGTACCAGTGATTGTAAGTTACAATTCGTGCAGCCCAGTTTTGTAATTTTTGCAACTGGCTAATTTCAGCCACACCATGACAACCCCAAACAGAACAACAATTGCAAAAATGTGGCTCCACGATACCTGTGTACATAGTTCTCAAGGTCTTTCTTTGTCTGGCAGAAAGGATGTTGCATGTTTCAAAAGCAAATTGCTCTTGAGACCTTGGAGGAAACCGTCTTAGTGTGTTCCTTCCAATTTAATGTGTGGTCAATCTGCACACCAAGATATTTTGTTTTTTTTCACAACATCAAGCTCATAATTCTGAATTCAAGCTTCAAAGATTAACCCTCGATTTTTAAGCCTTTGAGCCATTTTTCAGCTTATGCAAGGTCACTGTTAGAGGGCCTCATTCAATATCGAAGGACTGATCACAGGAACATAGTCGTCAACGATGATACGATGGACCCCGTTCATTTTATCACTGGGTCGAGCAATTTTTTGGCACTCCCTTGCTCCCTGTGCTGATCTTACTGTCTAAAAACAGTAACACTTCAAATATTTAGTGGTTTACCTGTCGTAGCACTGTTCACCAACCGACCATCATAATCTGGCCTCGTTTTCGTATATTTCATCATTGTGGCCTAAATGTTGGCCTAAGGGCCTAAGTAAGTGTGATCGGACTCAAGTTGTGTAACGTTATGTAAGAAGGCCGGTGAAAGAAGCTAATGGGAATTATCATTACAACGGAACTTTTGTAGTTGTGTAATGCGGCAGTTTCTCGTATTAGATTGGAAGTACGCAGAGATGATCAAATAAGACGGTTCATCTACTCCTCCAACCATAGACAACACTGAATTGAAAAGAGCCGAACCAAAATGAGAGTACACCACATCGAGTTTTTGTGCAAAGACCTCAATTTACAGGTTCATAAGTTTTGTCACAGTTTTGGATTCAGTGTAATTGGAAAATGGAATGACAGCTTACTTCAAAAGGAGAAGGTTGTGCTGAAAAAGAATGCAATACTGTTTGTATTGCATGAAGATCCTGAAGCCAGCTGTGATCATGTTGATAACATCTCACTGGAAGTTGATAATCTAGAAAAAATTTGTAATGCGTTGCCGAATGACTTACTTTATATAAAACCGAAGATTATAGATGAAAATACAGACATCCTTAGATTGAAAGAACCCCAATGTTTTGTCAAAGGCGCTGTGATGACATCACCGGTTGGAAAGATAAAACATTCATTATTTGATAAATCAAAGTTCTATGGAAGTTTCTTGCCAAATTTTATGCCATTTTTGAATTGCGAAGAAAGTATTAAGCATGGTTGCAAGTCATATGATGAGATATCAAAATTAGACCACATTACACTTGCAGTTGAAATAGGGACATCCTTTGAATTGATGGAATGGTATTCAAAACGTTTGAATATGTCAAGATCTAAGGTGAACAATAATGAAGAAAATGATGGATTCAAAATAGAGACAATAAATAAAAGCGGCAACAGACTTGGATTGAGATTAACTGCCATGCAATATCATTTTTGCTCAGAACAAACATTAACTATGCCAAACAATTTTCAAATTACTGGGAGAAAGGCTGATGACGATGTGAAATTGATCTTTGCAGAGTCACTTCTAGGTCAAGGTAAAACCAGATCTACATTGTAGTTGCGCCTTCCCATATCAAATTATTTAGTATGTTTTGAGCATGCGTCATTTCAAGCTTGATGGTTTTGAGTATGATGTGGGTATGTTGATTTGAGTAAGAATTTTTTACTGCTTGCACTAGCTTGCAGCATGTATCTTTTAACTGGGAGGCAAACTTGATCAATCTTGATTGTAGGAGCTTGATTGTATAATGACCTTGGCATGTGATTATTGTCAAACAAGAGCAAGCTCTAATCATACATTAAGCAAACTGGCCAAAATTGTGTCAACAAGCTCATTTCAAGCTCCTTTAAGCCAAAGTCATGCTCCTCTCAAGCTTGCACAAGCTTGTTGTAAGCTAAGCTTTTTCTAAAGGGTTGAGAGCATTATGGAAAGTGTGGCATTGGCACAAGGGTATTTAAGACAGGCAATTGGTAAACAATAGAGGACTCTTGTTTCACCCCCAAGATCTCATTGAAAATTGTCCAGCTGTCTATGCTGGCCTTAACGGGATGTAGAAGCATTTGTAGCTTCTAGATTTTATATCTTTTAGCTTTAAACATCAATCTCTGAATTGTAAATATTGAACTGCTGAACATTACTGAAGATGTTATTTATCCATGTATATAGTTTCTCATTAATACAATGTTTAACTTATGGGCAATTCACTCATTGACAAAGAAGCCCAAAATTAGATGAATGAAGAAGCAAACAATAATGAGGCAAAAGCTCTGACCTAAAAGGAGAGATTTTAAAGGTGATCTGAAGCGAAAAGTTTTATTGATTCAAATTAATGGCACTGCCGAATGATACAGACTCCTGTTTAAATTTCTTTGATATCTCCTTTCATTTTCAAGTTATCCACTGATATTAAGTTTTAGTTGATGACGTCATTTTGTTTGCAAATTGCTAGGATGCTATATTGAAATATAGCTGTATCCAAGCTTTGAAAGGCTACAGTTGTCGGAGAATTTTAAGCTGAGCCAAATAAATGTAAAAGAAATTGTTTCATGAACTGATATGATGCTTAGAAAGGTATGCCAATTTAAGAAATGTTCTTGGAGTCAATTTTCTTTCAGAAACATAGCCAGTCTCGTACATTTTCATTACTTTTTGCAAACACAATGACATCATCAGCTAATCATACAAAATTGTGTATAATTCGAAAATGAAACAAGGTATCACAAAATGGTAAATGACATTCTTTATCATTCAAAAGTGCTATCCATTTGCATCAATAAAAATTTCACTTCAGATCACCTTTAAGACCTCTCGTGAATTATATTGAGGCTGGTATGAAAAATTGTTTGTTGCCATTAATTTATCAGCTTTATGAACATGGTTTTTATTTTGACCATTTTCAGGTCCAAATCAAGTTGATACATTTTTGAAAGAAAATCATGGTCCAGGAGTGCAGCATATTGGCTTATCAACCTCTGATATCTTCACCTCAGTAGAAGACTGGACAGCTCGTCATGTGTCTTTTATTGCTCCCCCTAAAAATTATTATGATGAGGTAACTGTTAAAAATATATATTCTATTAACCACTCAATGATACAACAATTGGTGCAATGGCTATTTTTGGTCTCCTGCATCACATACTGTACAAAGAATATTTAACTTCTGAAATTTCTTGTTTTTAATGTTATACATCTTCTCATTTCCCAGACTATACACAGACACAACAACATCCTTTTTACTCCTGTTTTAAATGACCAAATGGTGTTGGACTTGATAGGGTGTTAGTGGAAAGGAGACTTACCTTGAAAGCCAAAAGACAATGAAATCACATAAAGATCTCTATTGTATATTCCTGAAGTTTGTGCTAATTTGCTTTATCCAAATAAATCAGTGTCAGAGAGACTTCATGATGTTGCCAGATATGAATAAAGCAGTTAACGTCAGGTCTGAACAGTAGAGGACAGACTGTCTTAAAGGGCAGATATTTTATTGCTTTTGTAAAGATTTGATTTTTAATTCATTCAGGGGAATGAAATGTACTTGGACGAGGAGACTGTTTATGTGTTTGATCCAGAGGTTCTTTGCATGCATTTCAAGGTGCCTGACCCTTTACTATACTTAGACTGATGCTTTGACAAATAGAACAAAATTTTGATATTTCAGTCCTTTGGCAATTCAGCAGCTCAGCTGAATACCCCCAAATATTCTCTGCTTAAAAATTGTCGAAAAGTGGAAGTTTTTATCAGTCTATTTTTTGTGGATATACTAGTTGGATATTGTAGAATATCTTTTCATGTTATTTTTTGCAGATTGATGAAAAAATAAAAAAGATTGAAAATGATAGTTTACGAACATCTCTAGAGAATCATGGTATACTTCTTGATATTGAAACTGATGATGAAATAAAATGTAGATCCAGGTAAGTAAGTTCATTCGTTTTGTTTATTTGTTTACTGTAAGATCATTTATTGATCATTGATTCTGATATCAGCAAAATTCAAAATGAAAATCAGATCATGGCAATGGTCAATCAAGGGATGTGTTGTTGCTTTATCTAAAAATCAGTTTCAATATTTTAACCGGATTGTTTCATTAGCTAATTAAGAGATTAAGAAGCCACAAATTACATCTTGTTCTATTGGCAAAAGATTCTTATGATTAGGGGTGGCACCAGCCCTGAAAGAGTGGAGTAGACAAGAGGTATAATTGATTCGCAGAAGGTATACCTAGCATTTATTGGTACTTAGGAATGAATATCGACCTAAAGAAAGTGGGGTGGACATCAGTCCACCCCATAGCACCGCCCTTGCTTTTGATCCATGTTTAAAATAAGCACCTTGTCTAATATATATATATTAGATGTTCTTGTTGTGGTAAATCTCGTTGTCAAGTGTGTAACGTTATGAGTAATAGTGAACATTTTCATTCAAACAAAGATAGCAGGGAATATAGGATAAACTATTCGTTTAATTGTGACTCGTCAAATGTTGTGTATTTGTTGGAATGTACTGTTTGTGGTGTACAATATGTTGGTAGCACCTGCACGCCTTTTAGGCTTAGGTTTAATAATTACAAGGCGTGTAGCCGTAAGTTTAATTCGGGGGCCTCAGTACCCCAGGCGGAATTCTTCAGACATTTTACTGAAGAAGGCCACCAGGGGTTTCTGAAGGATATTAGCGTTAAGATAATCGATAGGCTAACGGGGGGAAATAGGATGCGGGAAAGCTTCTGGCAATATCGGCTGGATTTCTTTACCCCTAAGGGTTTAAACACTAGGCAGGTTGATACATAGATTTCATTTTTGTTATATTTTTGGTTGTTGTGTTGTTTTGGTTTTAGCAGTGAGCTTTTCGTTAGGGACACACGCTGTTTTTTAGGCTTTTCTGTTCTGCCTATCCACTCTCGGATCTTTCTATTGTTTGTTTTGTTGTAATGTGCGATCCTTTCAGCTTCGGCGAGACAGACACAGCAACCGGCTTCAGCAGTTCTTAACCCTGCGCTTTCTTTGATCTTTCTCCCGCCACCTTTGTATTGCCGGCTATTTAACACATTTTTTATACGCATTGTAATGAGTAGGATCCCGCTTAGGCTATTGTTTGTCTTGTATTGTTTTGGAATTCGTAATCTATATGTATGCTCCTGCTAATTTTTAAAAGTCATACTGATGAAGGCTTCGGCCGAAACGTTAACAAGAATTTGTTTTTTCTGAGTTCATATATCTATTTCTATTACTCATTGAGATTGAGCTTATGAGTATATATATTATTTTGCTTTGAGTAGGAAAGAAGGATAATTGGATGGAGCGCACATTATTGATTATTAATTCATTTACTAATTTAACGAAATTGGAACATCACCGTAATTTCTTGGAGTTTTGCAAAGGCGTGAATGTCATCCCGACTGGACTTAGTTGGAAGAAAGTACCGTCGTTATTTGGAAAAGCGTCACCGAATTTTGAAGAGACTTGGCAAGGCATCTTGACAACTGCACAAGAACAGCTACTCACGCTACTCATGATACAGTATCGGGACAGTCTGGCAAAAACATATGGCAATGCTTACGAAACGCTGCAAAGAGAACGACGAAACCTTTCCAAGAAGAACTAGACCACATTAAAGAGCAGGTCAAAAGTCTTAAAGAAACCCTGGAACAGAAGAGAAAGAAGAAAGCAAATAAGCTGTGCAACGAATCGGGAATAGCTCTGACCAACGAAAGGCTTGCAGAACTTCAAACCACAGATCACCACAACCACGAGCTGTTTGACAGTAGCGATCTTCGGCCCGAGGGGCAAATCACTCCTGAAAATGGCGTACGAGATTAATAATCACAAGTGATTATTTTGTGATTAATTTGATTTTATTGTGATTTAAGTGATTAATTTGTGATTATTCTAGAATAAATCACACATTTCAAAATGTTCTCAAATGAGCTCCTGTACTATAACAATTGTATGAATAAGGCAAGACAGAGCAAGATTGATAAACCAAATAATGAAACATGTCAGTAAACTCTTCACCATAAATGAAGTCAGAGACTACCATGCCAATTTGATTTGGCAGAGTTGTTCGTAACGCAAGAACGAGGCTTTCCTTTTTGCTCCATCACAGGGGATCCAGAATCTTGCACTTTTGTGCTGTTCATGCTTTGGCGCTTCTGTTTTGCAGATCTAATAGTGTGTTCACATTAATTCGGAAAATGGTGACAGGGACAATCTAATCTTTTCACTTCTTATAAAAGTAAACACATAAACTTGGTTAAACATTCAAAATTTGTGATTAATATGACTGGTGATTTTGGTGATTAATGTGATTTTTGTGTGATTAACGTGATTAATTTGTGATTAAAGTGTGATTACTTTTGAGAGCGTACGAGATTTTAAGCAGTGATTTGCCCCTCGCTTCGGCCAATGGAGAGAAGACAAGATGAGACCCCTGGACATGTTGTTGAACCAGTAAACGGCGATTTACTGAATGAAGCGAAGGTGACAGAAAATGGAAGGCTAACAGGACGATTTGTCAGTGGGAATGTGGTGAATCTTTCTCGAAAGGAACTTTCGGCAGAAGACTTAAGTCTCCTGTCGAAAGGCCTGAAATTTTCACCCACTCCCACTGACATCGACAAAGCGAAACTTAAAGAAGACCTCGAAACATTCAAGAGAAGGATGAGATTACGGTGGCATTTTAGGGACAATGAGGACAGTTTTTCAGAGGACAATAACGATAACAAATTTAGAATCAAATCCTCGTGGCAGCCCCCAAAAGAAGACCCAGTCATAGAAAACTATCTTTCGCTGCTGGAGAAGGAGGTAATGTCTGTCTCGCCGGAGGGTAAGAACTTTAGTAATCTTTCTCCTTCTGAACAACTTTCTTTGAAACAACTTAAATCTGATAGGAACATAGTAATCAAGGAAGCGGACAAGGGATCAGCAGTTGTAGTATGGGATAGGGGGGACTACATAAGTGAGGCTAACCGAATACTAGACGATAGGCAGGTTTATGAAGAAGTAGAGGTGGACCCCTCGGTAGATCTGGGTAAGACCGTTAATTCTAGGTTGAATGAGATGAGGGAGGAGGACCCGGGATTAGAGGAAGTGACTGAGTATTTGAAAGTTAAGGATTCTAAGTTAGGTAGATTTTACTTGTTGCCTAAGATCCACAAGGGTCTTAGTAGTGTTAAGGGGAGACCAGTCATTTCCAATTGCGGTACAATAACAGAACATACTTCAGAATATTTAGACTACCACCTTAACCCGTTGGTTAGCCAAAGTAGGTCGTATGTTAAGGACACTAACCATTTTTTGTCTAGGCTAAGTAAGTTAGGAAAGATACCAGAGGGGGCTATGTTGTGTACGGTTGATGTTGTGGGACTCTATCCCAGCATTCCACACGGGGAGGGTTTAGAGGCCGTCAGGGAGGCGCTGGATAGAAGGGAAAATCCGGGCGTGGCTACTGATACCCTAGTGGGGTTGGCGTCCTTGGTCTTGGAGAATAATTATTTTGAATTTAATGATAGGATTTATAGGCAGAAATTGGGCACGGCTATAGGCACGAAGTTCGCTCCGGCCTACGCCAATCTCTTCATGACCCGGTTGGAAGAGAGGTTGTTGGAGGCTTCAGCTGACAAGCCCCTCGTCTGGATGAGATTCATCGATGATGTATTCTTTATCTGGACGCATGGGGAAGAAAAGTTGAAGTCTTTCATCAATCATCTCAACAGTAGCCACGAAACCATTAAATTTACTAGCGAACAATCACGGGATAGGATTAGCTTTTTAGATGTTCAGGTTAGCGTGGGGGAGGGGGGAGTCCTTTCGACAGACTTGTTTTGCAAGCCTACTGATACACATCAGTACTTGCACAAGAAGTCTTGTCACCCCTGGCACACCAAAAAGGCGATCCCCTATGGTCAGGCACTTAGGTTTCGTAGGATATGCTCGGAGGATCGCCAGTTTCAGGAGAGAGTAGGCGAGTTAGCTGGATGGCTTAAGGACAGGGGCTACGAAGAGTCTTTAGTTAATGAGCAAATAGATAGGGTACGTAGGTTAGATAGGACGGCTCTTCTAGCAAATGCGGGAAATAGGACCAATGACCAAGGGAGGGGGGAAAGGGTTCCGCTTGTTGCGACATATCATCCAGCGCTCAATAGTTTGGGGAAGGTTGCCAGGAGACTCTATCCTATGCTCACGAATTCGGAGGAGCATGGGAGGGTGTTTCCTGAGCCACCTTTAATAGCTTTTAGGAGATGTAAGAACCTTAAGGATATACTTGTTAGGGCTAGGCTGAGTAATGAGGGAAATGGGGGGACTGATAAGAAGGGATGTTCTCGTTGTGGTAAATCTCGTTGTCAAGTGTGTAACGTTATGAGTAATAGTGAACATTTTCATTCAAACATAGATAGCAGGGAATATAGGATAAACTATTCGTTTAATTGTGACTCGTCAAATGTTGTGTATTTGTTGGAATGTACTGTTTGTGGTGTACAATATGTTGGTAGCACCTGCACGCCTTTTAGGCTTAGGTTTAATAATTACAAGGCGTGTAGCCGTAAGTTTAATTCGGGGGCCTCAGTACCCCAGGCGGAATTCTTCAGACATTTTACTGAAGAAGGCCACCAGGGGTTTCTGAAGGATATTAGCGTTAAGATAATCGATAGGCTAACGGGGGGAAATAGGATGCGGGAAAGCTTCTGGCAATATCGGCTGGATTTCTTTACCCCTAAGGGTTTAAACACTAGGCAGGTTGATACATAGATTTCATTTTTGTTATATTTTTGGTTGTTGTGTTGTTTTGGTTTTAGCAGTGAGCTTTTCGTTAGGGACACATGCTGTTTTTTAGGCTTTTCTGTTCTGCCTATCCACTCTCGGATCTTTCTATTGTTTGTTTTGTTGTAATATGCGATCCTTTCAGCTTCGGCGAGACAGACACAGCCACCAGCTTCAGCAGTTCTTAACTCTGCGCTTTCTTTGATCTTTCTCCCGCCACCTTTGTATTGCCGGCTATTTAACACATTTTTTATACGCATTGTAATGAGTAGGATCCCGCTTAGGCTATTGTTTGTCTTGTATTGTTTTTGGAATTCGTAATCTATATGTATGCTCCTGCTAATTTTTAAAAGTCATACTGATGAAGGCTTCGGCCGAAACGTTTACAAGAATGTGTTTTTTCTGAGTTCATATACATACATACATACATGCATACATACATACATACATATATATATATATATATATATATGAACTCAGAAAAAACACATTCTTGTAAACGTTTCGGCCGAAGCCTTCATCAGTATGACTGTTCAAAATTAGCAGGAGCATACATATAGATTACGAATTCCAAAAACAATACAAGACAAACAATAGCCTAAGCGGGATCCTACTCATTACAAAGCGTATAAAAAATGTGTTAAATAGCCGGCAATACAAAGGTGGCGGGAGAAAGATCAAAGAAAGCGCAGAGTTAAGAACTGCTGAAGCCGGTGGCTGTGTCTGTCTCGCCGAAGCTGAAAGGATCGCATATTACAACAAAACAAACAATAGAAAGATCCGAGAGTGGATAGGCAGAACAGAAAAGCCTAAAAAACAGCGTGTGTCCCTAACGAAAACTAGACGATAGGCAGGTTTATGAAGAAGTAGAGGTGGACCCCTCGGTAGATCTGGGTAAGACCGTTAATTCTAGGTTGAATGAGATGAGGGAGGAGGACCCGGGATTAGAGGAAGTGACTGAGTATTTGAAAGTTAAGGATTCTAAGTTAGGTAGATTTTACTTGTTGCCTAAGATCCACAAGGGTCTTAGTAGTGTTAAGGGGAGACCAGTTATTTCCAATTGCGGTACAATAACAAAACATATTTCAGAATATTTAGACCACCACCTTAACCCGTTGGTTAGCCAAAGTAGGTCGTATGTTAAGGACACTAACCATTTTTTGTCTAGGCTAAGTAAGTTAGGAAAGATACCAGAGGGGGCTATGTTGTGTACGGTTGATGTTGTGGGACTCTATCCCAGCATTCCACACGGGGAGGGTTTAGAGGCCGTCAGGGAGGCGCTGGATAGAAGGGAAAACCCGGGCGTGGCTACCGATACCCTAGTGGGGTTGGCGTCCTTGGTCTTGGAGAATAATTATTTTGAATTTAATGATAGGATTTATAGGCAGAAATTGGGCACGGCTATAGGCACGAAGTTCGCTCCGGCCTACGCCAATCTCTTCATGACCCGGTTGGAAGAGAGGTTGTTGGAGGCTTCAGCTGACAAGCCCCTTGTCTGGATGAGATTCATCGATGATGTATTCTTTATCTGGACGCATGGGGAAGAAAAGTTGGAGTCTTTCATCAATCATCTCAACGGTAGCCACGAAACCATTAAATTTACTAGCGAACAATCACGGGATAGGATTAGCTTTTTAGATGTTCAGGTTAGCGTGGGGGAGGGGGGAGTCCTTTCGACAGACTTGTATTGCAAGCCTACTGATACACATCAGTACTTGCACAAGAAGTCTTGTCACCCCTGGCACACCAAAAAGGCGATCCCCTATGGTCAGGCACTTAGGTTTCGTAGGATATGCTCGGAGGATCGCCAGTTTCAGGAGAGAGTAGGCGAGTTAGCTGGATGGCTTAAGGACAGGGGCTACGAAGAGTCTTTAGTTAATGAGCAAATAGATAGGGTACGTAGGTTAGATAGGACGGCTCTTCTAGCAAATGCGGGAAATAGGACCAATGACCAAGGGAGGGGGGAAAGGGTTCCGCTTGTTGCGACATATCATCCAGCGCTCAATAGTTTGGGGAAGGTTGCCAGGAGACTCCATCCTATGCTCACGAATTCGGAGGAGCATGGGAGGGTGTTTCCTGAGCCACCTTTAATAGCTTTTAGGAGATGTAAGAACCTTAAGGATATACTTGTTAGGGCTAGGCTGAGTAATGAGGGAAATGGGGGGACTGATAAGAAGGGATGTTCTCGTTGTGGTAAATCTCGTTGTCAAGTGTGTAACGTTATGAGTAATAGTGAACATTTTCATTCAAACATAGATAGCAGGGAATATAGGATAAACTATTCGTTTAATTGTGACTCGTCAAATGTTGTGTATTTGTTGGAATGTACTGTTTGTGGTGTACAATATGTTGGTAGCACCTGCACGCCTTTTAGGCTTAGGTTTAATAATTACAAGGCGTGTAGCCGTAAGTTTAATTCGGGGGCCTCAGTACCCCAGGCGGAATTCTTCAGACATTTTACTGAAGAAGGCCACCAGGGGTTTCTGAAGGATATTAGCGTTAAGATAATCGATAGGCTAACGGGGGGAAATAGGATGCGGGAAAGCTTCTGGCAATATCGGCTGGATTGCTTTACCCCTAAGGGTTTAAACACTAGGCAGGTTGATACATAGATTTCATTTTTGTTATATTTTTGGTTGTTGTGTTGTTTTGGTTTTAGCACTGAGCTTTTCGTTAGGGACACACGCTGTTTTTTAGGCTTTTCTGTTCTGCCTATCCACTCTCGGATCTTTCTATTGTTTGTTTTGTTGTAATATGCGATCCTTTCAGCTTCGGCGAGACAGACACAGCCACCGGCTTCAGCAGTTCTTAACTCTGCGCTTTCTTTGATCTTTCTCCCGCCACCTTTGTATTGCCGGCTATTTAACACATTTTTTATACGCTTTGTAATGAGTAGGATCCCGCTTAGGCTATTGTTTGTCTTGTATTGTTTTTGGAATTCGTAATCTATATGTATGCTCCTGCTAATTTTGAACAGTCATACTGATGAAGGCTTCGGCCGAAACGTTTACAAGAATGTGTTTTTTCTGAGTTCATATATCTATTTCTATTACGCATTGAGATTGAGCTTATGAGTATATATATATATATATATATATATATATATATATATATATATATATATATATATATATATATATATATATATATATATATATATATATATTTATAAGATGTACACAAAAAAAGACGAATTGAAGTTCTTGAAATCTTTTATTATTATATCCCATGGCTAATATTATATCCCATATCCCATGGCTTAAACCCATGGCTAGGCCACTTTTTTCCGTTCACGAAATTATATATATTTATATATATATAAATATATATATATATATATATATATATATATATATTTTCTCAAAAGCTCATTCTAAAAGATGCTTTAAAATTAGTATAGATGCTCAAAGAAAAACACTTCTGGTAAACGTTTCGACTTGCGTCTTCATCAGTATTGAATACTGATGAAGACGCAAGTCGAAACGTTTACCAGAAGTGTTTTTCTTTGAGCATCTATATATATATATATATATATATATATATATATATATATATATATATATATATATATACAGTACAAAAGATTTTGCATAAAAACTTTCAGGGGAAGATTTATTGATCTAGTGAGACTTACTGTACTTGCTTATTCAACATGTTGTTACCTTCAGCAAATTGCACTTTCAAGTTCAATTAAATCTTCAAGGTGTTGTAAGAGTTTGAAAAAAAAGAGAGCCAAAAAAATGATTACCACTGAAGACCTGTCAGCAATAATGAAGATATTTCCTTAACGCACTCAGTATTTTCTACTTTTGTACATTCTTTGTTGTAATAATCTAAATCATTTCTGTTAAAGGTATTACTGACTACTGTATGGAATTAAACTTGTTGTATGATTTCCAACACTAGGTAGATTGTCAATAAACTTCAGGTGGATTATGAATAAATCTATATATATATATATATATATATATATATATATATTCTCAAAAGCTCATTCTAAAAGATGCTTTAAAATTAGTATAGATGCTCAAAGAAAAACACTTCTGGTAAACGTGTCGACTTGCGTCTTCATCAGTATTGCTTCTCAAATCCGAAAGAACGTACATATAACCAAAAATACAATAGATGTGTTATTCAATAACTTCAAACGAAACCTACCTAGTACAAGGTGTGAATGAATTATACAGCTTTTGCGGCAGAGGAAAGATAAAAGAAAGCGCAGAACAAAGAACCGCTGGAGTCGGCGTCTGTGTGTGTCTCGCCGAAGCTGAAAAGATAGCATGTATAACAAAAAAAACGATAGAAAGATCCGAGAGCGGATTGGCAGAACAGAAAACCCTAAAAAAACAGCGTGTGTATCTAACGAAAAGCTCAGTGCAAAAATCAAAACAACATAACAACCAAAATTAAAACAAAAATGAAATCTATGTATCTACCTGCCTAGTGTTTAAACCCTTAGGGGCAAAGCAATCCAGCCGATATTGCCAGAAGCTTTCCCGCATCCTATTTCCCCTATATATATATATGCATTTTGTGTTTACTGCTAATGATTCAGTTGTTGCAAAATAGCTGCTTTGTATTTTTTTCCAAACATGGCTTCTGTTTTTGAATTATGTCGCTTGGAATTGTACTTAAGGTGATGGCACAAATGCATTTGATGGTACCTTCAGCAACACAAGGGTGATTCCCTCAGGAAATCTGTTGTTTACAAGAGAAACTATCGCTCTGAAATTGAATAGAAATTTATGGTTGAGCGACCGTTTGTCATGTAAAGTTCCGTGAAGTCATTTCTAGTCGCCTGTCTTGTGACCATTTGTGTCTTTCATTGGTTTATTTCTCAAGCATCTCTTTGGAAGTTGTGTTGAGGGTTATATTTTGAGGGGAACACATGGATCTTTATCATTTAACTATCAAAGTATGACAGTTTTTGTTTCTTGAAAAGTGGTACACTGTTGTCATCTTGAGCTTTTGCAAAGTTCATAGCTCAAATTTATAGCCTTTTCAGACAGTGATTTATTGGAGTCAGATATTTGGTACCTGTTGCTGAATTCCAGTTAATAGCCTTTTCAGACAGTGCTTTATTGGAGTCAGATATTTGGTACCTGTTGCTGAATTCCAGTTAATAGCCTTTTCAGACAGTGCTTTATTGGAGTCAGATATTTGGTACCTGTTGCTGAATTCTAGTTAATGAGTCTCAGTCAGCTATGAGGCATGATGAATGTATAGTAAAGACATCATAGATGCTTTTTAGTGCAAAGTAGTCTTATGTTTTTTTAAATGTTTTGCCAGTTCAAGTTTTGGCCTAGAGTTAGGCCTAAATATTAAAATAGCCTTCAATGAAGGAGAAAGTGACATTGCGACTGGCACCCATTTACTGAGTAGCAATGAGTGTGGGAACTGCTACTGTATAACCAAGATTGTTTCCGAATTTTGAATAGGGCAAGGTCCGTCTTCCACATCAAGGTTTTAGAAGCGGTGTTTATTAAATTTCGCGATCCCTCCCTCTACTGACAGAAAGAGTTTGTTTTCATGTTGCCATTGTTCTGAGTTGGCGCCAAAGAATTTGATCTCTTGGTGGCTGTTAATTGAGTTTAGCCAATGAGTGGCTCAGGTGTGATGTACAAATGATTTTTGAAGTTCTTTTGTTTCTCTCGCATTAAAGTGCCCTGTTTATATCATCAATTTGTTCTGCGCATGAACCAAACCGCTGAGTGTGGGACGAAACGCATGTTTGGTTAGTCAACGTTCTTTATTGCAGTCACTGGTGAGCTGCTACTTTATTTCTTTCCTTTCAGATATATTAAAATTAATTCGTTTTCTCTTGCATGTTTCAACAGTTTTCTCTCTAGTTACAGGTTTACTTTGATTGTTGTTCTTTCGCAGGAATTAACAGTTTTCGTTGCATCTTTGGGTTTGATATGATGAGTCTGTTAGTTGAGACTATTTCAAAATTTTGTACCACAAATCATTTGTTTACATAGAATGAACTTATACTTCCATAGGTACTTACTTCAAGTATTTACAAAACCGATATTTTCAAGAAAGACTTTCTTTTTCGAATTGATACAAAGACATGGAGCAACTGGCTTTGGTGCAGGAAATATTTCAGCCTTATGGCGAGCAGTTGATGCATATCTGAGAGATAGAGCCTCATGCACTGATGATCAAGCTGCAAATACTTAAACTTTAGAGTCTATGTAATTTGAAATTTAAGCCATTGAGTAGATATATTAAATTTTGTTAACTATTCTTGCCTCTCTATTTCTTTCAAAGTAAATTATAGAAGATGTCATCAAACTGCTATGAGTTTATCATCCTTCTCTGTTATTGTCGCATTCATCCTTTCGCCATCTCTAGTTGTTCCCGTTTTCCAATCATATGATATTTTCTTTATATCACGTATTCTTTCTTACTTATGTTATATATTTCTTCTGTTAATAGTTTGAAAGTTTAGCGTTTATCGATAAACATGAAACATACCGTGTGAGTCAAAACAAGTTTACATGTTTGGACGGCTGTGGAATAACAAGTATGTGGGGGATATTCAAAACTGAAATGTAAATCTATCAGTCAAAAACTAACCTAAATGTGAAAGTCTGTTTTGGTTATATCACTCATGTTATAGACACAAAAAATAGGAACATGTAGGAATGGGGTTTATAAGGTATGGGAACCAAGATTCCATATTCCATTCTGGTCCGTGATTTACTTGCAATGTATTGCAATTGAAATTCATTTCTGAAAGTGACTATGGCATTGAATTTGAATGCCAAATCAATCATGGACCAGAATGGAATATGGAATTCTCGATTCCCACACAGACCCCTTAAAGGCATTTTGCTGATTGTTGGGCCTTTAATATATGTGATTTTACCGAACAGAATTTTTTCATCTAAGTTAGCCTTTGACTCATAGATTAACGATTCAGTTTGAATATTCCACACACTTTTTATTCCACAGCCCGTCAAACCCGTTAACTATATTGCAATTGCCACCTATTGCTGGAATGGAATAACCTTTTACCTTTCCCGATATGAATGACACCGTGTGCAGTAGATTTCATCAAGTTGTAGTTGCTAACTCATGCAACATGACCTGCGCAGTTGGTTTGGTAATAAAGACCTCTTGCATAGCAAATGCTCTTGCCCCTCGTCCCACATGTTGTTGCATGGAAACGAGATCTCCATCGTCATCGTCGAATTGTTTTTTAGAAATTTGCAAACAAAAAATATCGTTCATGATCGCATAAGCATGGAATCTTTGCAAAATTTGAAGTTAAATGAAAATTCGGGGACTATGCCGTCCTTGATATTTATTTTAGATAGGTTATAAAGAATGGTATTGTAAATTAAAATGAAAATCATGACTTGTGTGTTTAGAAATTTGTTGGAATTGGTTACGATTGTTTGATGTGATTTTTGATGACCTGACATCTCAACAAAGAAAGTTATTGTTTTATTTGTTCGTGTTATGATTCCTTCTTTGAGCAACAACGACAAACATTTTACGAGACATGTCAGTAATAACGTTTTCGAATCAGTTCGAGCAAGTCGAATGCTTTACGACATATTTCAACAGCAACAACGACAAATGTTCATGAAGAAAACATGTTTGCCAAAAGCCCTTTGCAGCCATGGCAACTAACAGAGAGGAGAGGAAAATTAACGACTCACGTGTCTGTTTTTGAGCTCTGTTTAAAGGTAGTCATCTTTTGATCAGAAAATGAAATGTCTCTAAGAGCTTTCGAAGTGGCACAGGTTTTGGAAAACCCGATTTGTCGAAACTGGAAATTTCAGTGCGGAATCATTGGCAAAAAGTCAATTCATAGAAGCAAGACTGAATATGCAAGATTGTTTCTATCGATTGATGAAAATCTAAATGACATTGAGCAGTGCTGAGGAACGGACGTAGACTGTCCCAACAGAGCCGATGCATGCACCAAAACTTGCACTACATTCAAACATGAATTATTGTTAAATCAACATTTCAATTTTGGCTTATCAGTCAAAATCATTTCATTTGAGGACTCTTCAACAGAAACTCGTCCTAAACAGAAAATTACAGCAGGGCTTGTGCCAATCAATCAAAAAATACCGCTGGTGTACAAAAAATTCAGGCGTTTGTAAAATGGATGTGGTGAGGGTAATTGCTGTGGAAAGCAATCCTCCTTCGCTGTGGAAAGCAATCCTCCTTCGCTGTGGAAAGTTGTGGAAAGTAAAGTCTCCACACAGGCTAGTGACTTATATGAATAAATCGAGCTTTAGTTGATTGCAGGCCTGACGTGTCTTCGTCATTCTGCTTGTGTTTTCATGAGCTCTGGAAAATACGGGTAGTTTTATGAGCAACTTGGATCAGGCCATAATACTAAACGTTTCTTAATTGGTTGGTTTCTAATCTTTCGAATGCGTGAATTATCAATATGCTCTCTAAAACTGCTGCAGATATGTTTCTTGACATTTGAAACATCATATAGAAATAATTAGTGTTCTATTATGTTCAAAACACAAGTGGTTAGTTATTATTACTCAAGAATAAAGGTTCAACAATATGTTTGTTATGATATCCATGCTTTCAACTTAAAAAAATTTCTTACTGCTTCTCACACGTGGTACCGTAGTTTCTTCAAATTTTGGCCATCTTGGTACTAGTTAGCAAAAAGCTTCTCGTACCGAACAATACAGAAGTACAATCTTTCACGTGTATCGGCCGTCGTCTAAACGTTCTTAACATTGAATCTAAAATTGTTCGCATTTGTTTGAAAACTCATCTGCTTGTTACGAGTTCATCGAATGTCTTTGGCCAATTTCGCAGGAACCCAATTTTCGCAAAGTCCATTTCAGCTGTCTTCTCTTTGCTCATAAACATGAGAAAAATCACAGAAATACTTCAGTCTTTCTGCTATCAAACAAAGCTCAATTCATTTCAGTACTCTAGGTAACGCGATTTTCCAAAACGCCTAGGCTTTTTATGGTGCCCCCGATACATATACAGTCGAAATTCCGTTCAATATTTATGTAATATGGTCAATCAAGAATTCAAGAATTTTGATAAATGTTCAGAAGTTAACAATAACAAAGATTTTTACTTCAAGAAAATTTTTTACCAACCGATTGAAGACAACACAAATATTGACTCTCATCATGGGCAATAATACACCTTGCTTGTTTGTAGCTAAAAGTTTATTACCTCGATATTATTGTTTTACTTTCTCTTCGGCTGAGGCCTAACCAGTGCTAGGAATCAAATTCAAATGGCTCTGATTTGAGTACTGGCGAGGCAATGACATGGCTCCGAAAAACTTTGTTGTGAAATGTTTAAGACAGTCCGGGATGTGAAAATCGTGAATTTCAAGCAAGTCCAACGAAACACTTCAGAAACTTTGAGTTAGGGCAAGGGAAAATTTTCAGAAAATTCAGTGCTGGTTTAGAATATAGTCTCTCATCAAAATAAAAATATGCTTTACCGAGAACAACATCAACATTAGAAACTGATCGAAGTGGGACGGAATATGATTTCTACCGGGTGGGTCATAAAAAACGCCAAGCGTTTGAAAGGCTACTGCTCCCGGAATATATAAGCAATAATATTTTGTAATATCTGATTAAATAGCTAACATGTTCAATTACTTTTAGAAATTTTCCTGGCTAAAATCGGTCACTCCGTTCAGATTCTGTAAGCGATTTTCTAAAATGAATCCCTCTGAGAAACTTAAAAAAAACGTGCCAAAATTACAAGTAAAAATCCCTAATGTGTTTACTTCACAGCCATGACTTTACTTACTTTACGATGTGTTTACTTCACAGCGACGCTTTAGCACGTGCTTTCGTTTTGGCGGGTTGAAAAGTCTTCCCCCCAGTGTGGATAACTTATTCACAAAATACATGAACACATCAAAGAGTCATTATTGCCAGGAGGGAGGACAAAGGGAAATTTTGCTTGCTGTTTTCGCTCGTTTTTGCAGGTTTTCGAAAAGGTATTTCTGCAGAAAATCTATATTTTGACGGGAAGGAATGACTAATTAAAGCGGGGTAAATTAATGAAGCTATTTGACATATCGGGGATAAAACAAGGCAGTTTTCAACATCATTGCTTTGATATTCAGGGAGTAAGATTTTTTTCAAACGCCGGGCGTTTTTATTGACTCACCCGGTATGCTTACATTTAGCTTTTCGTAGCAACTCATCTCTCAGATTGCCAAACAGTAAGGAAGCTCCGGTACTGGCAGAACATATCGAAGCAACTGTTTCTTGATTTAAAGGAAATTCTTGGCATACTTTTGCTTCATTTTCATTCGTTTCCTCTACCATATAACTTGGAAGGTACTTAAGTAAACATTGAAGGGGCTTAACAACTCTGTCTTGAATTGCTCGTGGAGTTCAGGGGGCACATCTAGTGAATATTGCGACTGTTATGAAACCTTCAAGATTTTGACAAGAAACTCTGAGAACTCAAAATATGATAACTTTTTTCAGAACTGACCATATTTCTTGGTCTCCAATAAAAAATACGTGCAAGATTTTCTTCTCGTTGGACAATCATACAGTTTCAAAACATTCAACTAATAAACTTAGTGTATTTAATCAAAACTGAATTTACAAAGTTACTAGATATTTTCATTCAGAATTAATATGACTATGTGTGGGCGCACAAAGTAAATCAAACTAGTTATTACATTTGAGAAGTCATCCACACTCTATTATGCTATTTTTTCCAACCCAAATACTGCACAGTACGATGTTCAGATCCATTTTGCGTATATTCCAATTCCTTATGATTTTTCACAAGTCAGGAATAGAATATGTCTCAACTATATACTGAAGATCTAATCTTGATATGCAAGAAACAAACTAAGAATGAAACTATTCTAACATCGTGTTCTGGGTGAAAAATATCCATTTTTCGATTTCTTCGTATTCTAGCTAAAAGAAATTTTGAAAATTGAAGAAATTTCATGTAAACCAAGGTTTCCAACAGTTTTTAATCACAGATTTTGTTTGCAGTCTGCAAAATCCATACCTAATTGTTTGACCTGCTAAGCCGATGATCCCTAAGTCCTCGTGGTTTGTGTGAAATAGCATTGTGCCTTCTTGTATCGCTGTGTTTATTGGGTAATTATTTGAAGACTCTTATTGATTTTTAAGCTTATATAGCTTGATACGGATTAGTGTGGATTATGTCATCCCAATGTGTACTTTACCAGTGCCTTTTAGTAAAATCCCCTTTTCTCAGGACTCACAAATCCACGAGGTACAGGTACGAACAAGCTATTTTGTACCCCTTGAGCCAATAGAGTTGCTCGAAAATTTAAATAAAGTCAGGACAGACTTAGAGCTTGGAATGAGTGTCCCAAATTCTTTGTATGTATTCTGATCCGTCTTTTATAGCCAAATACAATCGTTGAAGGGCAGAAAAATCATTTACCAATTTTTGACAGCATGTGGTTTCAAAGGGAGAAGGAATCCAAGACACACTTGAAAAGCTTACGATCTGCACTTCCTGCTGAGTAACTCAGATTCCGCTACCTTAAATGTAAGGGTACGACAAAGCTTTTGAAGGTGGTACACTGTTTCAAGCAATAAATTTGCATGGGAAATGTCGTTTTGCAATATTCGCCAATAATTTGGATATGGTTAGAATCCCCACATTCTTGTGCATCGAATGATGTATAGTTGAACTAGATTGCGTTAACAGTTCGGCTTTTAGGGAGGAAAAACCGAATCTCGTGTGCAGCAACAGGAATTTTGGCGAGTCTTCTTACGCTGAAACTAGTTTTGACTCACAAAATGTCATTATTGACTGTCCACTAGAAATTTGAAAATTTAAAATAAGAGACTAATGATGTCACGTCAGCCAATGCTTTGATTTGGATCAAAGAAGAATGCTGACAATGCAAACAAGATGAATACCACTCCGCCAATCAGAGTCACTGAAACGAAACAAAAACATCATATAAGTAAACACAAATAGACGGAAGCCTCAGAAAATATGTACTGTAAAATTCGAAAAAATTTGAAGATCTACAAAAATTTGAATTTTTCCAAGATAATTCTGCACGTGTCACTATTTAATGACTTAGACCTTTCGTGGCAAGAAAAGGTAAAAATTCAAATGAAGCATTATGATTCAAAATACACGAACGCCGCCTTGTGTACAACGGAATTAGCAATCTATCTAGCATTTTGTGCTCTTCAAGTCTAAAAGACAGACCAGCAAAGTAGAAGGAAACGATGCTGTAGTACAAAATTGAGAAAATGGACCTTGCTTTGTAAATTGCAAAATAGATAAAGTTCACCTTTGTCTCTCCCTCAATGGGTAGTGACACTCCTCCTTCCAATATCGGACTACTTTGGACATAAATCATGCTTATTCTGCGATGGCATGAATGTGCTGTATCCAAAGACATTGCACCTCTGCAGAGTTTTGGGAGGAACTTGAAGCTAATGATCAAGTTTTCAAATAAAGCGATTCAATAAGGATTTTATTCCGATTTAATTGCCATGGGACATTGATAGATTGTCCAGCTTCCTAAAATGGGTATAACTTTGAATAGCTTGAACTTCGCTAACTCCCATGCAATTTTCTAATTCTGTTTATGATCTGACTGCACGTTCAACTGTTATTCGTCACACAGACTTAGCCATTTATAGCCGATGAAATCAGAAGTTTTTTTCAATTTGTTATTCAAACTATTCTCCTGATGCAAAACAAGGATTGTACCGGTTCGAACTGAAATTCTTTGTGCAATTAATCTTCCACCAATGACTGCTAAACCAGTACACAGTGCATGTCCAATTGTTCCACCTAATGTGACACCAAATGGGTCCTGTGTAAAGAGCAAAATATCGAAATTAAGATCAACCTACTAAGATCGTAAATAGACATCACATGGTTTATGAAGAAAAATATCTAAAAAAATGTTACCATACCTCTACTAAGATCTAATGTGACAGAAAATGGGTCCATGAAAGAAAGAGACAAATCCAGTGCAATGCAAGCACCATATTGTAGCACTCTTTTGTCGTGAAACGTAAATATAGCAGGACCCACAAATAAAAACAAAATAAAAGATACTGTGATTCCACCACACGCAAACGTTCTCTGCAATTTTTTAAACTTCCTTACCAATGATACAAATACAAATGAAATACAAATGATGTTCATGCATTAAAAAGCAATAAAAGATGTAGCTAGCATGAAATTATTCCTCGTACTGCGTCAGCTAAAAACAATTTTGATTTTTTTTAAATCATCATAGCTAAAAATATTGCTACCACAGTCAAGATTGTTTTGAAGCAAGGAAAGCTACTCGACTGACACCAACTCTGACACATCTTAGTAAATTGAGAAAAGAAACATACAGATGGAACATTTGATTTTTTGCCCAATCTCTTCAACGGCTGTGAATATCCATCTTATAAGCCTTTGACTTACTTGTGAATTTGACTGTAATCTGTAAGGCTAATGTGCTACTTCAAAAGAATTTATTCATTTTTTCTGATCAGCTCTATGATTTTTTAAAGTTTGATTGTACACAAATACACCTAAAATTCCTAAAAATTCAAAAGAATTTACCTTGATCTTCCTACAGTCGAGAAGAAGCAATGCTAACTTAGTAGAAAGCTACGAGTTTCTACGTGGTAAATATTACCAGGAAGAGACGATTACTTGCGATTTATCGTTTCAAGAGTATTGGATTTCATGGTCTTTCACATATATGTATATCATTTACAACATGATACCATAGGTACCATGGAAAGCATTGTAATCTCCGATCTACAGCATATCTACACTAAAGTCTTTAACAACAACAAATCGTAAAACAAGATTACTTTTGAACTAATCTGCAATGAACTTGCAAGATGAAGTAAACATGAAACATGAAATCCAAACCACAATGAAAAGAAAATATTCAAGACAAAATGTGAAACGAAATCATAAGTTTGAATTAAATCCAAAAATGAAATGAAAGACGAGATGAAATCGAAATCAAAGATTAGCAGAAACAAAATGATCACCTAAGCCGAAAAACGGAAAGCCTTATTTGAAATGGAAATGTGACACCAAACATCAAAACTAAAGACAACTCGTACAAATGGGGACATAAAACCCAAATGCGTACATGCAAGCATGAATCTGTACGTTACAACATCAGGATATATTCACGTAATATAACGAGAATATTGCTGAATGAAGACAAAATTACAGTAGTGGAAAAGGATTACTTACATCCCTTGAAGCAAGAATAATCGTAGCTAGCTGTGACCTGTCTCCCCATTCCGCAAGAAACGTCATTGTAAATGATTGAAGTAATACTGGAGAAAAGAGTTTGTTCCACCATTTCATATTTGAATTTTGCTCTCTTATTATTCCTGTCTCTAAGTCCTGCACTGTTGAAGCTTTCTTTTGTTTTTCGAGCTAAAATCAGTTTCAATAAAAATGTAAGGCATTACAAAAGAAAAGCAATTTCAGAAGTCTGTCTAAAAATTAAAATCTCATTTTGGACAGTGAGTTGAATAAACCTCCTAAAACCTATTTTACACAGTACTTTAATTTGAAATTTGACCAAAAAAATCAGTAACCAAGAGACCGCGTTAATCGTTTCGCAAACCTACAATATTTGGACACACTAACCACTAACATTACGTTACTCTCTGATGGTCGTCTCAAAAAGCATAATTATTTGAACAGTTCTTGCAGAGGAGCCTCGTACTAAAAAAATTGTTATCTTGTTATCTGAACTTTATTTTAATGACGACATCTTCATCTGCAATGTGCAATCGTGCATGTCCAAATCAGTCAGGTATTAGCCCGAAGTAGACAAAAGAAAGATGACCATTTGCACTTAGCTAGAATTCAAAAGTGTCTTAGATCCAAGAGCTTGTTCCATCGGTACTACAGTTTCTTATAAACTATGGCAGTTTCTTAATACAATGTAGTGTCTTTTTCACTGAAAGGAGCTTCTCCCAAGTTTTGATTCATTTTGTAGCTACTCAGTAATGAAAAATGAAAGATTTCAGCTTTAGGATTAGCGAGGAATATATCCCATGTTAGTTGATCAACGAAATTTCGACAAAAAGAAATTTATGGTTGAGCTGCCCTCGAAAAAGTCGAGTAAATTGTCCATAGATTGTAGTTTCCTAATCCAATGGTTGTTTTAAGAAAATTTCTTTACCAGACGCACCCGACTCGGACATACAGCAAATTGGAAGTGAAGATCTCATCTGCATCATAAAGGTCAAATAATGTTTTGAAAGTGAGGCTTCTATGCAAGAATCACTCAAAACACTTCTTTTTTGGCACTTGGTATAAATTTCATCATATATACTGTTGTTGCAATATCATATATATGCAGAATCAAAACGTCTGAAGAAGTGTTCCGTTTCATGTAAATATATTTACAATTGTAGCTCGTTTCCATGCAAACTGCACCAACAGAAATTTCAGCGCTTGAAAATCACGGTAAAATCATGATACATGAGAATCAAAGTTGGATTGATAACAGAACGATCGATGAAGTATTTTTACGATGTTTTCTTATGAGCATGGAGAAAAGGTAATATCAGCTTTACAAGAAATCTTTGGTTGCAAATGACTGATTCAGGGCCCTTGAATACCTCAATCATATCGTCAGGAAAGTGCGTCAAGATGTTTTCCAGGCACTTAACAAACAAACAAACAATGGATACTCGTAAAAGTTGAATTTACTCAGCCAGAAAAACGTTCCCACTTTCGAAAATTGAAAGCACCAAGAGTACCT
Organism: Aurelia sp. 4 Dawson et al 2005; assembly: GCA_964019985.1. Lineage (NCBI taxonomy): Eukaryota > Metazoa > Cnidaria > Scyphozoa > Semaeostomeae > Ulmaridae > Aurelia > Aurelia sp. 4 Dawson et al 2005. The sequence goes on along the minus strand of OZ026492.1, from coordinate 269,877 downwards.
CGCAGATTTGAATGATTCAAAAACTTCTAGTTAAAAGCCGAGAGATCGAAGTATTTTTGTGATTTTTCTCGCTGTCTCGCCAGCACTGAATTCGGCAGATTAAAAATCAAGGGAATTTCGTGGTTGCACAATGACTGAGAAAGGACCTAAAACATTGATCAAGGATTGTCCTGACATGACACAGAATAATACACAATGGAAGTTTCAACTCTCTCGTAAGTTATAAGACATATATTTTCAAAAAATTGCTAAAGGTTTTTAATCCCATCATGACAGTAAATGTAGAGAGGTTATGTCCATGAGAAGTTGCAATTCCACTTTTGTTCTCTGCGAGGAGCTCCTTGTGATTTGATCAATGTTTTACACCCATCTTCCATCATTTTGCAACCATGAAATATTTGTAAAGATGAATTTTCTAATATTTCTAGTGGTCATGAGACAGCAAGAATAATTACGACAACACTTTGATATTTTTGCTGTTAACTAGAATTTGAATCATTCAGATCTGTGAAGTACTCTTGCTGCTTTGATGCTATGAATTTTCAAAGGTGAGAACTTTTTTCTGGCTCACCCGTTATATTTTCAGTTTTCACAAAAGCACAAGGAAAATCACAAGAAATACTCAGTCTCTTGAATATCATACAGAATCTACTTGATGCTTGTCCACCACCCAGTGCTATGAATTTTCAAATGACTTTAACTTTTTTCTTTCTTGCACATTTTGGTATAGCATACAGTTGTCATTGTTTTGACTTTTTGTTGGTTTTCTCTTTGGAAATTATAGAATATGCTTGAGTCCCATCTACGGTAGAAAATTTGTGACTGTGTGTCTTATCTCACTCTGGATGGGAGCAGTAGTGTATTGTGTGCTGTAATTACTTTTAGACTTTACTTGACAACAAAAGAAGCAACTCACTTCTTCATCCTTCTTCTTCAACTCAACAGAAACTTCTTCAAATTCTTCCTGTCCTTGATTTGGATCCATGTCATAGCCTTCCTTCAACATTTTCAATCCAAAAAATGCAAACAGTGCTGTTGAAATATAAAAAGTATATTTTCTTGGAATAACTGTGGTTGCATAACCAAGAAATGCTGCTAAAACTGTCATTAATGCTAAAGCGCCAATAGCTCCAATGAAAACAATTGTCCTTGGATGTCTCATCGCCATAATTGCTGCTATAAAAAATGTTTTATCTCCAAGTTCAGAAACAATAATGACAGAAATTGATGCGGCAAATGCATGAATAAATCCTACATCCCAATTCTGTTTCTTCTTGACAGCTTCTCTCTCCTTCTTCTTTCTATCAAGCCAGTCCTGAAACCAAAGATGTTCATGTTCATGTTCATTATAAATTCAAAGAGGAGAAAATGATAATGAATTTAGATTTATAAGATGGAATAGGGTATTTCAGATGCATAGGTGAGCTTGCATTGGAGCAAAATACACTTGAGCAAAGTTAACAACAACCAAAAAGTATTTGTCTTTGATACTCGTGTAACTATATTTTTCTGTTAACAAATACTGCATATACTCTACCATGGCAATAAACAGACATTTCATAACTGTGAAAACCAATTGGCAATCAAGCTTTCAGTTGTGTTTGGTCATGGCTACCATGGCTATGTTGAAATCAAATGGTCTTTGAGTTCAATAAAATATGTTGATGGCATGCAGTTTTATTGAATGAATCATTTTTGCTATGATATGCTTTAAATTTGCATAGCAGATTGTTGAAAGATAGTGAAACAAACAAAAATGCAATCATTTGAGATTGATCTCATATTCTGACAAAATGTAATTTCACACTGAGCATAGTGCTCAGATCTTTCAAAACTTTAAAAAGGTGGGTGTAAAATTGTGACAGATGTTTCTTTGAATTAAAGTGCTTGAAAGGAACTTTGGGTAATTTGCAGTAAATCTGCTATGGCAGGTTTTTGGTATCTTGGTCATTTTCAAAGTAGAGGCATTTTTATTATTTTGTAACAATTTTGAAAAAATTAAAATCATTGTAAATGATCATAAATTACTCAAAGGAAATTGATACAATCTTCAAGAAAACCAAAATTTATGAAGGTCTACAATATGGTTGCAAGCAGAAATTTCTAGCTCCTCTGGTTAAGTATTTAGAAATTTGATGATGTCACAGCCTCAAAATTAATCTATACCACCATTGAAAGTAATTGAGGTATCAAAAAATTGCCAAGGCAAACGTGCAGCAAATTATCCAAAGTTTCTTTCAAGCACTTTAATGCAAAGAAAAATGTAATAGAATTTTACACCCACGTTTTTCAAGATTTGAGCTCTATGCTTTCACACTGTAAAAACGTCATTTTAGACTTGCCCCTAGTTCAATGTTTCAGGCAGACTTATTACAGATGATGAAATAGACTTGGAGCAAGTCTATTGGCTGACTGAAGAATCAGAATCTGAATAATGGATTTACTGGGATCAAATTCCATAAAATGTCAATTATCATATCATACAATAACAGATACAGCCATGCAATCAGTTTCCTTTGCTAATTTCACCAAAATGCAAAAAATTAGCCTCAGTTCTGTTTTCTATCTTAAATTTGTTCTAATATCTTTAGTAGGATCTGTAGCCAATTTTGTCTCAAAAGTGTTATGTAATGAGACATTTTCAGATACATGCTACTGATGCAGGATTTGAAAACTCCTATATTGGCCTACAGTATATCTCTGCACTCTATTGCACAGGCAACGATTGATACAGTATTGATGGTAGCATTTGATTGTTAGTAATGGACCACCTACAACAAGATGGATCCAATTTTCCTCAATCCACAAATTGTATTGTTTAAAAAAGGTAACAAAAATTTTACCACTGAAAATAATTGAAAAATACTTTTATATACCTATATACACAGTGGCTCTGCAAAAAACATGACCATGACAAACTAGCAAGCTTGATTTGATCTATAGAAGGACAGGCAAAAGTCATGGTATGGTCCCAATGTAGCCTGATTGGTTGTTGGCTAAGGTCACACAGTAAACTTTTTCTAAGCTAAAAAGTCAATTTTTGGATTTCTTCAAATTTCAGTAGTCCAACTTTTGAGAAGCACAGATACCATCTTTGGCAGTAACAGAAATGTTGAAAAGGCAGACATCTTGAGTAAAATAGGGTAACTGCAGTTTTCTCGTAAAGTTTTCCTTCATGGTTGATACTATATGCCAATCCTAGATTTTTGACCAATTAAAACCAGTTGTGCGCAAAAAAATCATGACACCACTCTGTGGTTCATCTAAACCTAGCATCTTTTCCACCAAAGCTGGTTGGGTGCAAGAATGCAACCATGAAACCACACTGTATACATATTGATTCCTGATAGCTAAATTGATAGTTCAGGTCAGGTCAGGTCACATTGTTGTTCCTGCTACTGGTAACATTGTAACCCAGTACAACCTGCCGCATGGACAGGTAGTCGGCGTCTAAACCGGCTCCCCCACTGGTCTTTCCAGTGAGGTGGGTGGCATGACACCCAGCAGGATGAAAAATAAGACCTGTCAAAGGGCAGATGAGCTCAACATGAGTCAACGGCCATCATGCACGGCGGTTCTGTTTAGTCAACACGGCATCAGTTCTGGCACCAAGCAACGAGTCGTTCCTGCGGCCATCTCAGCTATGCTGAGTTGTCGATTAACAGGACTTCTCGCCAAGAGGGTATTGCATTGCGCTGAGCAGTACCATCATCTTTAGCGCAGCCTAGCAATTCATGAGATGAGTGATAATGAGTCTTCAGATAATACTACTGCGTTCGAGGTAACCGACGCGCCACTCTCTATGGCAGTGGTGGAAAGTGAGAGAAGTCCATATGATAATGCTACCGCATCCGGGGGAGCCGATGAATTTGCTACTGCATCCGGGGGAGCCGATGATCTTACTAATATTCAGAAAAGCAGAATTTCCAGAAAACACACGCATCTACTTAATATTGGAGCATGGAATGTTAGAACGACAAATGATAGTGCCACTTCCATCAGACCAGAGCGTGCAACAGCCATCATATGCCGGGAACTCGAAAAAGCCAGCATAGACATTTGTGCATTAAGTGAAGTAAGACGCCCAGGTTTTGGGAACATCAAAGAGAGAAGTTACACAATCTTCTGGAGTGGAGGTGATGACAAGACAGCGGGGGTGGGCTTTGCCATCTCCAACAAACTGAGCTGCATTAACCCAATTCCAGTTAACGACAGGCTTATGACTGTTCGTATGCAACTTAAAGATAGCACTTATCTCACCATCTTAAGTGTATATGCACCTACAATGCAAAGAACTGAAGAAGAAAAAGAAGCTTTCTATGAAAAACTCAGTGAATGTATTAGCAGAGCCAAAGATGATTCTGTTATTGTCCTCGGAGATTTCAACGCTCGTGTGGGGAACGACTGGAGGTCTTGGCCATCAGTTATAGGTAGACATGGAGTTGGAAAGATGAACTCTAACAGTTTAATGTTGTTAGGATTCTGCACTCGCTTTCAGCTAACAATAATGGGCACCATGTTTCAACTCAAGAATCGTCTCAAGAATACTTGGCAACACTTACGCTCCAGACATTGGCACCAAATTGATCATGTATTAGCTAATGAAAAAGCAAAGCAGTTTATAAATATAACGAAGATCAATCCTACTGCGGACTGTTTTACTGATCACAAGCTATTGATTTGTAAGTGCAATATAAAGTTCTTGAGAAAGAAGAGAGGCACTAAACCACCCAGTAAACCTGATACAACCTTAAACAGAGATAGAATAGAGATAATGGAAAGATTTTTGGAAGAGAAAGTGCCAGATTGTGAAGAGTCATGGGATGATTTAAAGAATCTTCTGCAATACACAGCAAAACATGTCTCTCCGGGAAGAAGAAAAGGAAAGAAAACGAAGAGATTCAGAAACTTTTGAAAGATAAGAAAAGTTCTGGCAATAACATTGCTCTTAGAGATGCAATAAGAAAGTTGAAAAACGATTGGTTTCAGCAAAAAGCACAAGAAGCTGAGAGATACTCACAAGAAAAGAACCATAGAGAACTCTATAAAACACTTAATGCTGTGTATGGTCATAAACCCAAAGCTTTACATCCGGTTAGAGATAAAAGGGGTGAGTTTCTTTCAGCACCCGATCAGATCAAGGACAGATGGGTTGAACACTTTAATGAATTACTTAATCGGCCAACAGTCGTTTATTTTGACATACTTGACGACATAGAGCAACTACCAATCATGGAGCATTTTGATAATCTGACCACAATGGAAGAGTTGAATACAGCACTAAAGAACACAAAACTAAAGAAAAGTCCAGGACCTGACGGGTTACTGCCGGAGGTCTTCGTCCATGGAGGAAATAATCTTAGATCTATACTTTTAAACATTTTCAATACATTTTGGGTAATGGAGAGCGTACCTTCTGATATGATCGACGCAAATATTTCCATCTTATTTAAGAAAGGTGATCGAAGCCAATGTGGAAACTACCGCGGAATTTCCTTGCTAAGTGTCGCAGGGAAAATCTTTTCTGACATCATACTACAACGTCTCAAGTCTCTGGCAGATATATACTATCCAGAGTCCCAGTAGGGTTATAGAGATGGTAGAAGTACGATTGATGGAATCTTCACATTACGACAGATTATGGAGAAATGCAGAGAACAACAAAGGGATTTGCATATTGCCTTTATTGACTTTTCCAAGGCCTTTGATTGTGTGAATCGTGAGCTCCTCTTCAAAATCTTAGGTAAGCTTGGATGTCCATCAAAATTTGTTAGTATCATCAAAAGTCTTTACTCCGACGTGCATGCTAGATTGATTATAGATGGAGAACTATCGAAGCCAATTAAATACAACAGTGGCGTAAAACAAGGTTGTAAGCTTTCTCCTACCCTTTTTGGAATCTATGCAGCTGCTTTTCTCCTGCTAGCATTCAGAAATACCAATAACGTATATAGCATCAAGGTTCGCTTCAGGTGTGATGGTGATATCTTTGATCTTCGTAGATTAAAATCAAAAACAAAAACTCTCACCTTATTTATTAAAGAAGCCCAATATGCAGATGACATTGCTATCTTTTGTAACAGCGCAGAAGGTCTCCAACTTCTTCTGTCTGCTTACAATGCATTATCCATAAACATGGGCTTAAGTATCAACATAAAGAAAACTGAAACTATGAGCATTGGCACTTGTGCGGACTTTAACATCGATGGAAAAATGCTAGCTAAAGTGGATCGCTTTAAATACCTAGGCAGCTATATCACCAGAGACTGTAAAATGGATGAAGAGATTAAGGCACGTATACAGGCTGCTTCATGTGCTGTTGGTAGGCTAAGGAACAGAGTGTTTGATTGTCGGGACCTTACAACAGAGACAAAACTTAAAGTGTACAATCAGTGTGTGATTCCGTTGTTAATGTATGGAAGTGAGACTTGGACACTTTACCGAAAACAAGTTAGACAGCTTAGAACTATTCAGCAACGTCACCTACGATTTATCTTGAAAATCAAATGGGACGACTTTGTCACAAACGATGAAGTCCTTTGTCTCGCAAAGGCAGATGATATAGAAATTCTTTTTAACAAGAACAGATTGCGTTGGTTGGGTCATGTTGCTCGTATGCCAGAGACAAGAGCAGTTAAGGCTCTTCTTTACGGTGAGCTTGCAGAAGGGAAGAGAAAAGTAGGACGACCTATGCTCAGATTCAAAGATACCATCAAAGATGTTCTCAAAAGAGGTGAAGTTCTTGATTATTGGACAGAAAGTGTGGACAATCGACCTGAATGGCGCAAGTTGACCCATGAAGTGTGTAATGGAATAGATGAGAAGCGGAGAGTTAATAACGAACGGATGAGGGAGAAGAGACACCAAAGAAGATAGGCAAGAACCATGGTAGTCTTCTCGAACTTTTTAGTTGTGTATTTTGGACTTAATTACTCGTCGTTGTTCTGTGTTACACTCGTATCGGGTCTAAATTGCTTTTTAAGCCCTAATTACATGATCTGTATAAACTGTTGGCTTCTTTGGTTTTAGTGTTTACTTATAATGTGGCATCAGTAAAATGACCCTTGACCCTGGCTCTAAATATTGCAAACTGCCAGAGCAGGCTTGAGGCAAGCCAAGTTTATATCAGAATCTAGAAAATGTTCTCTAATCTGTCTCTTATACTGTAAATACAATCTTGGAATGGCAGAGAAATAATATGCAAATACTTTAAAATGTATGTTTTCAAGGAAGGGGGAGCTTGAAAATCTAAGTCACACTTAGAGCTCAGGATCTGCACCTTCGTTGGTATACAGTAGCGGTGAGTTAAAGAAAGTTCATGCCTTTGGGAACTTGGAGTATGTGAAAGATATTCAAAACTAAAATGTTAATCTATGAGTCAAAGGCTAAGTTAGATGAGAAAATTTTGTTTGGCAAAATCATACTGTAGTAATCAGTATTCTTAAGGAAGAAATGAGCCTGTGACTCTACTGCATGTAGAGAGGGCAAAAGTCAGTCTCTGCAAAGACTACAGTGTGGAGAGAAGATTGCCAGTCTCCATATGCAATTTTAAGTGTCACAAAAATAAATGAATCATCTTTGAAGACAAAGGCGCACATCTTCCAGATGAACACTTTGCAACATTTCCAATCTTGGTTCAAACGCACTATATCTGGAACTTGCTGTCTCCACCATGACACATCTTAATCAAGGGATGGTGAGCCTCACTATTTTGATAGGAGGTGGTAATAAGAGACGATAAACATTTATAGTTGGTAAAGTTTGGGGCTATACACAAATCAATCCCTACGCAAAATGCCCAATGGACACTTGGATCAGGGGATTAAAGGACTGGCATTTTCAAAATCTGGAAATATCACTTTTTTCTGATAAGTCTTTCATGTATTTTTTATTTTTTGGGTGACACCAATGGGTAACACCACCTCTAATCTTCCAACTACATCAGCAGAAATGAAAATGCAAACAGTTACCTCCAAGCTAGCAGCACAACAACAGAACCTTTGATGAATTTCAACAACGCTCTGAAAAGCTTACATCCAAATAATTCTGACAAAAAGAAGAGCCCTTGTAGTGCTCTAGGATTGTTTGGAAAAAGGTGAAACTCACATGTTGCAAATGCACATCAACAAAAGACAGATTTTTCTCAAAATAGCAGAGTTTAAGCCACAAGATCACCATCTTTATACATATCAATCACAGTATGGCTTTTAATGATGAAGAATGACAAGATAAGGTCTTTTTAAATGATTCAATAACTTGCTAATTATGTAACTATGTGTCAGATAGGAGGGTCTCAAACCTACGGAAAATTCTGTAGCATATTTCATGGCAGGATGAAGTATTGACAAAACATCTATACTCTAATATATACGCGTTAATTCAACTCATTTGCTGTTGTTCTTTGTCATGTTGCGGTGTTTCTACCTACAATTTCATTTTTTATCAGTCATCGCAAGCATCTGCGGATCCTTTTCTTTCTTGCGATATTTTCTTTTACGATCTATGCAGCATGTCTGTAGGCCAGGCCATGACTACCTGTAGTTTTTGAGGTATTACTTTGTGCATGGACATTGCCATTGTTTGCTGTGGCTTCCCATTCTTTTCCATGGTTGTTATGTTTTCATTCGTTCATGCCAGTATCAAATCACAGTTAGGAATATGGTTTCATGCCACTCCGCTTTTCACACCAGTCTCATGTAACACCCTTGATTTATTTGCATTGTGTAGAAAATTGAATGCCAATGATTGAAAACTGATGTACATGGAGATTTCTATGGACATTTGCTGTGGTTTCAACAAACTTTTATTCAGTCACAGAAAAGACGTAAGACAACATGGACCCTAAAAGGAAAACTATGTGTGTTTGAGACCGTCCTTATCAGGCTTCCCTTTGAAGAACTGCAGGTGGCACTGCCCCCAATGGGACTGTGAAAAGGCCTCTTTGAAGATCATGTTTGTCCAAAACACACAAGTATAGGCTCAAAATTTTGAAATTTGTGAAAAAAGGCAGGTGTAAAATTTAATGACCTATTTCCCAAAACTGAATGACATGAAAGAAAATTTAGCTATTTTTTCTATCATTCTACCATTGGACTTTTCAGAAATCTTGAATATTGATTGAAATTACAGCCTATTTCATATTTCAGCTCATTTTATGGTGTGACCTCATTAAATTTCTAAATCACAAACCAGAAGAGTGAAAGAGTTTTGCTTCATATCATATTGTAGGCACCCCTAAACAACTATGGTTTTATTGAAAATTATTTGATCTTCCGTCAAGAGGTTTAGAAATTACGATAGTTTTCAGTTTTTTTTCGGAAATTTCACTAAACTTGGACAACAGAATCACACTGCAGTCTGTTACCAATGCCAACAAGAAACGAGCTTGTACGCTTGTCAGATCATGCCTAGATGATAAAGTCATCGATCCTTTCAAAAATTACTTCCAGCTGATAGAACATTCGATACGCACAAGAAACAGTTCAAAAATAATACGTCTGCCAATGATTAAAACAGAGTACGCCAGAAAAAGTTTCTCATTCACCGGTGCTAAAGAGTACAATATGCTCCCATTGGAAGCTCGTGAAATGCCAACAACTGATTTTCTTACTTTTTTAGAGAAACATTTTAGCTGAGATACGAGGACACTTTTATTGTAAAATTGATAAGTACTTTTTATATTGCTTTTCTTTAGATTTGGTTTATGTTTAGGTTGCACTCTTTAATTTATACTGGACACACATTGATAACAGCTTCTCGTAAGTTGAAGTGTCTATCTAGTTTAAATATTCGAAATTATTATTGTTACTATTATTATCATTATTATTATTATTATTATAATTATTATTATTACTATCATTAAATTCTTTAAAAAGAAGAAAAGAAGGCTTAACTTTAGAATACCCCGCACTGAAGCTGGATGATTTAGAAAATGTGGATACGTGGATACGGAGACGTGGTTGCGAGCATAATAGGAAATATAGGATTCGGTGGATACTGGATACGGAGCTAAGCATATATTAGTGGATATTGGATACGGTCTGAAGCATAGGTTTCGGCGGATACTGGATACGCTTTAGGTATGAAGTGTAGGATTCGGCGGATACTGGATACGCATCTTTAAGGTCCGATAAAGAGGAATAGCACCTAGACGGGGTATGCTTTGTCCAAGGAAACTTAATTGACCCCCCTGCAGTGGGTGAAGGCTCATGCGCAGTAGTATTTTGGGCGCATGACCTTTCACCAACTGCACGGGGGAACACATACTTTCCTCCGACGACGGGTATCTCATCTCCCTAACAAGAATAGAATACACCTTCTCAACAAACAGCCCCATCTTTCAAGTCTTTGAATAGATGAGATTTCAACTTAGATTGTGGTATGGAATTTGAGTAAATCTGACAAGTGGTTGCTAAAAATCATTTGTTTCATCAGTTTCACTATGAAAGAAATACAATTGTCGTTGTGACAGTGACAGTGTATCAATGCACCAGTGAATCTGACAAATGTCTGCGCTGCACATCCCCGGGGGGGGGTACTTCACGATGGGGTAAGACGGGGATGTGCGCCAGTTTTGGGTAGTTTTTGGCCTGAAAATTCTGGGATTGGGATATACTTTTACTTGGAATTTTCTGTGATTAGGGTATACTTTCACTTGGAATTTTCTGGGATTGGGGTTTACTGTTATACTCAAAATTCTAGTTATGGTTGCTGAATGAAAGTACAACTGGATAATTCTTCGAGCAACACGTAGTCGGTTTCAGGTGAACAGATTTCAAGTATTTTTTGTGTTTAAAAACGTGCTCAGATCAGAACTTCATTCAAATGGCGTTCCAAATGGCCACTTGGGACAAAAATTGTCGTTCACAGCCCTCGATCCCTTATCCCTTTGACGTTGAATTGTTTTTGTTACTTCTTCAAATTCTGGGATTGGGTATCAATATCTGCCAAAAATTCAGGGATTGGGTCGTAGCAGAAATCCTTGCGGCGCACACCCCCGTATGAATTTATAGTGAAGTACCCCCCCCCCGGGTGCACATTAGCGCTGTCCACAAGTTGCTCGGCAACTTTTGGGCAACTTGCAGTCTTTTGGGCAACTTTTAGGAATTTCGGCAACTTTTGCAACATTGAGCAACTTGTCCTCTGTTTAGCAATATTACAAAAAATTCAATGATGTTTTGATTAAAAGAGCACACCTTATGAAGAGCTGGTCTTTGAAATTAGCGATTTCTGACTATGATGAAAATTGTGATGATGATGATGATGATGATGATGATGATGATGATGATGATGATGATGATGATGATGATGGTGATGATGATGATGATGATGATGATGATGATGATGATGGTTATCATGATTATTATAATTATTATTTTTCAATTATTTTCGTTGTTGCTGTTGTTGTTGTGGTTGTTTATGATCAACAAATGATTCTTGCTAAAATTCTGAAGATGTGTCTGATGGGCCTAACAATATTAGCGTGAAAAGGCTCAAACTTCCAAGAAACTGCTGTAGCCTGATAAAAGAAACTGCTGAAACAACGAGCATCCTTGGCGCTAATTTTATGCATAGACCTCAGTTATTCATATATTTATAGCATAAGTCCTTAAAAGATGACAATAAATGAGCAACTTTTGGGCAACATTTTGAAAAAGTGGCAACTTTTTGAGCAACTTTTCAGGAAATTTTGAGCAACTTTTCGAGAAATTTCGAGCAACTGGTGGACAGGGCTAGTGCACATCACATTGTTTCGTTCTTAGAATGACTGAAAATTAATGTTTCATAAGTTTAACCATCAAAGAACTACAATTGTAGTTGTGACAGTGACAGTGTATCAATGCATCAGTGTATCTGAAAACTGTTTGAGCTTCACATCACATTACAACACATTGTTTCGTTCTTATAATGACTAAAAATATCTGTTCCATAACTTTACAATAACAGAAATGGAAATGTCTTCTTGACTGTTTATCAATGTATCTGCAAATCACCAAATATTTAGAAGCTCATGCATGGTTCTTTGATATCATTTTGAGGGGACACGCTGCTTATCACGTATCACGTAACACTGGGTGAGTGGCCGAGTGGCTCCTTATACACGATTTTTTATAAGAAACTGGTTTACAAGAAACTAGTACTAAGAAGGCCAAATTTTAAGAAACTCTAGTACTATGGCCGAGAAGTACTAAGAAATTTTTCAAAGTCAAAAGCATGGATTTTATAGCGAATAGATCATTGAACCTTCATTCTTGAGCAATATTATCTAACCATTTGTGTTTTCAACATAACAGAACACTGTTTATTCCTCTATGATGTTTCAAATATCAAGAAACATATCTGCCGCAGTGTTAGCGACCACATTGCTAATTCTGCATTCAGAAAAATAAGAAACCAATTAAGAAACTTTTAGTACTAAAATCGACAAAATTTCATGTGAAATTAAGAAACTTTTAGTTCTATGGCCTGATCCTAGTTTCTTATAAAAAAAACGTGGACAGTCTAACATAGCCGCCAAATCTTTTCTTTTGTCCGAAGCTCCCTTGGGGCGCTGACGCATCCTCTGATCAGATCGCGTTTTCCCCTAAAATTGACCAATCAGATGTCGTCATTTTATTACTTCCGCGTTTCGCAGCCAGATTTAGGCCATTTATTTTTTTTTATTTATTTATTTTTTTATTTACTTTATATATTTAAGGAGGGTTGCCCTTCAACAAGTTGATTTTCAAGGGGCCCTCCAAAAAAACATTTAATTACAATTTAAAAAGAAAGTGAAAAGCTATTAAATAAATTAAACTATAAAACCATATTTACAATGTATGTTCAAAACCTATTTACAATGAAGTGAAAAATTCAAACCTAAAATCAAAATGAAAGGGATCACTTTTTAAATAGTTTTCTTGAAACTATACAAGGAGGTTGCCTGCTTTGACTCGGCTGACAGGCCATTCCATAATTTTGCACCTCTATATGAGAAACATCTCTGGCCATTTGATGACCTTTTCTTTGGTAACCTTAGGTCGGTCCTCGTATTACGAAGGCTGTATGATGAGCAGAGCGAATTTCGAGTGAAAAGGCCACAAAGGTATTCTGGAGCCAGTTGATTCAGGGACTTAAAGACCATTGTCTTAGATTCACACGTAATTAGTTCGTCAATGGTCTTCCACCCCATCTCTTCGATAAGAGGTCCGCCTGGGGCATCAAAGCTGCTATTTGTTATTATCCTAGCAGCACGGTTTTGAAGCTTTTGCAACTGATTAATTTCAGTTAAAGCGGCGCAGCCCCAGACGGAACAGCAGTATCGAAAGTGTGGCTCCACAATGCCGGTGTAGAGAATCTGCAAAGTTTCTTTCGGGAGAAAAGACTTGGCATGTCTTAAAAAGCCAACTGCCCTTGAGACCTTGCTAGAAACTGCTTTGATTTGTTCTTTCCAGTTCAAAGAGCAGTCGATTTGCACACCAAGGTATTTTGTCTTTTTGACTACTTCAAGATCATTGTCGCGAATTTTCAGATCCAGGTCTTTATTTTGACTTTTGATACTGTTCTGTTTTTGCTTGGTAGAGATAAGCATGGAATGGGTTTTCGCAACATTCAGGGAAAGCTTGTTGCCTTGTAGCCAAGTTTCCAGCTTCTTGAGGTCGCTATTAATAGCCTTGTTCAGCCGAGTCAAATCGTGAGACTGGTAGCACAAACTGGTGTCATCAGCATACATGGACACAGTAGAATCCTGGACAGCTTGTGGGAGATCATTGATGAAGATGAGGAAGAGAAGAGGGCCGAGACATGAACCTTGTGGAACACCAATTTCTATGTCCCCAATTTTTGAATCCACACCATTTACCCTGCAAAATTGTTTCCGGTTGGGGGTACCCCCAATAAAAAAACATTGCACGCTCGAGTAAATCGAATTTTTTGAAAATTTCAACGGGAAAAGGATGCATATACATAGGACCAAAAGTGTTCATGTAGTCTCCGCGCCATCACTTAAGATTAAAAAATTACGGCGATCTGAATGTTGGAATTCGATGTTTTTTCAAACAGGTAGTGGCATCTTGCTCACTATCCCCCCAAAAAGTAGTTTTTGGCAAAATTATCAACAATATGAACATTTTTATGAATGGTTCTTCTTAAAATTCTGAAGAAACTTTGAGTATCTATGTACTCAAACCAATGCTCAAACTTTGATAATCTTACGAAATTTTCAATACTTTCAGTGCTGATACAAATATTCAGTTCCTTATAAACAGGATGTGAAAACTATGCTAACTTTTACAAAAAACTTGTCTGTGGGCTGGGCTTAGAGTTGTTAAGTTTGACCCCAGCTCTTCCCGGGGTTAAAGTTTCTTATAGATTTCCTAATTATCTTACAAAATTGAATTTACAACTTCACACAGGCACAGAGTTGGCTATTAGCGGCTTCTTGTAAGCAATGATATCGAAATTGCCTCATGATTGCTTGTAAGCAATGAGCGTGATACATCGTTGTTAAAATCTCCCTTAACAAGAATTTAATGATTTGAAAATGTGCTCACAACAAAACAACATCTGCAAAGTAGATAGAAAGAAAACCTGCTTCATCTTCGTCTTCCTTGTGAATTATTTGTAATTCCATCAATTTGGTTTCATTCACACTCCATCCCAAGCGCAGGAATTAAAAATCTTGGCAGTTGTTTCGATACTTTCCTCCAACTTTCAGTCGTAACCGACAATCTTCCTACAGATTTCATACTGGAAATTGTATGCAAATGTCTAAAGAAACTGATGCTTGCCTCTGAAACTGCCACCAATCATTCATTCCAAGCAACTGTGATGAGACTACATGAACACTTGTGGTCCTATGTATTAGCATCCTTTTCCCGTTGAAATTTTCAAAAAATTCGATTTACTCGAGCGTGCAATGTTCTTTTATTGGGGGGTACCCCAAATGGCCTAAAACTAGCCGCGAAACGCGGAAGTAATAAAATGACGGCATCTGATTGGTCAATTTCAGGAGAAAACGCGATCTGATCACAGGATGAGTCAGCGCCCCAAGGGAACTGCGGACAAAAGAAAAGATTTGGCGGCTATGTTATACAGCCTCTGTCAGGTAGTTCTCTCAATGCAATTTAATGATATCGCACCATCAAATCATGTCAAATGCAGGCCTTTTCGTGAGAAATACGGTACGCGTGCGGCATTTTGCACTCGTAGATCATTTTGCGCGTGCGATCGCACACGCTGGAAAAGTGTGAAAATTGTCACTTGTGTTTCATTTCGACTAGGGTAATGTGGGTAATTTGGGTCTAAAACGGGCATTTTTCGAAATAAATGGAGCACCCTCACAAACTTGGTGGAAAAATTGAAGATCTTTTTTCGTTTTACGTACATTGAATCTTTTTTCGTTCTTGGAAACTTGTTCTCGTTCTTTAATTTGAAGTGTGAATATTTTTATGAATTTTTCACCATCATCACTTTTGCGTGTGATTTCAACCAATCGGCGGAAATTTGGGTCTATTCGAGAAAACCAGCATCTATTTAATCAACAGTGTGCTAAATTGAATGAAATAAAATTCTAGAACACTTTTATGGATAGCTGTGATAATTTTAGAACGCTTTTATGGACAGTAGATCATCAGGTAAACTATTTCTAGAAGCATAGAAAAGTTCCGTGATTTCAACTACTGTATGTTTTGACTTTGTTTCTAAGACTGTCTTCTCCAAGACGCTTTGTTGGTTTTTTAAGAATCGTTCAATGAGACTGTTTTGCTTTAATTCCTGGAAAGGTCAAGATGCTAGGTCACCTACATTTCCGATATCTACTTTGATTAAGTGCTAAGATCAATTGCATCACCAAAGCCATTACAGGATTAAAGGAGCATTCTCGAGACTCCGCCGAAGAGAGTTTCCGAAGACGTAAATTTAGGCCCCTTTCGTCAGAAATGAAACAGCTCGGTTTCTCTTTCATAAAATCTCGGTATAATCAGCACCAGCCAGCTGTGCCATTTGAATGAAAATTTATGCTTTCATAGAAGATACAGTTACGGAAAATCTCAGACTGGCTCATTGCTAACAAACTCACCTTAAATACCAAAAAGTCAAATTTTTTGCTAGTACACCCTAGACAACGAAAGCCTTCGCGCAAAATAAGCATTTCTATAGACAATGAACCTTTAGCAGAAGCAGATTATGCCAAATACTTGGGAGTCCTAATGGACAATAACCTCTCCTGGAAATACCAAACCAACAAATCAACATCAAAGTTGCGAAGAGTCTTGGCATCATAGCAAAAATAAGACATTTTGTATCAGAAAATACCTTGATAAATATTTACAATGCTTTCATTTCACCCCGTATCAACTATGGCATTACAAACTGGGGAGGAGCCTATCCTAAGCATCTAGATCCCGTCCGCAGGAAACTAAAACGGGCAGTGAGACTCATAGGCTTCAAAAAACAAAACGAACATAGTGCACCCCTTTTCAAATCGTATGGCCTACTAAATTTAGATGACTGTTACAAGCTTGAGCGCGCCAAGTTCATGTACGACGTATCAAACGGAAAGGTAGAGGCACATTTTCAAAAGCTCTTCCAATTAGTTAATTCAAGGCATAACATTCAAACGAGACAGGCAACTGCAGGCCACCTATCTCAGCCTCTAGTCAGAACAAACTACAAACAAAATTTTATCACAAATTATAGAGTAAATGGAATGAAATTCCGAGAGAAATACGAGATACTAAGAGTAAGAAAGTTTTTACTAAAAGATATAAAACACGGTTACTAGATAACTACAATTGAAAACTAACTTCTCCCATTAACTTCCATATGTAACACTTGAAACCGACTAAACTCCAATATGACCATGATCATTTGCAGAACGGTTTTTCCCTTCTTTCTGTTTTTTCTTCCCTTCCTTTTCTTTAGAAATCCTTTTATTGTTAATGTTAAAAATGTCTTTTTCATATTCATTATGATTGTTAAATGTTAGCTTGACAGAGGCAACGGGCACCTAGCTCGAAAGCTCATTAGAGTTCTTTCTAAGTGTCCTAAGCTACAAACTTGTTACTTATTCGGTAGAGAGTACCATTATAAACTTGTATCTTAAATCTTGGTCACACCCTTAGCTGCCGTAGATATTTCGTATATATTAGCTGATAGCTTGAATTTTTGATGAAATGAAAAAATTTATATTCATTCAGGCTGTAACTTTACATCCTCAGTCGTTATTCATGGTACACATTTTCAAATTTGTTATCCCCATAAAGTTCAAATCGCTTACACTAATATCATGAACATTTGCAATTAGACTAAAATTAGAGTGCTGACACCACATCCACCTTATCCAATGTATCCACTGTATCCACCGTATCCACTGTATCCACTGTATCCACTGTATCCACTGTATCCACCGTATCCACTGTATCCACTGTATCCACCGTATCCACTGTATCCACCGTATCCACCATATCCACCGTATCAACTGTATCCACCATTATCCACTGTATCCACTGTATCCACCGTATCCAGTGTATCCACCATATCCACCGTATCCACCACATCCACCGTATCCATTGTATCCACCATATCCACCGTATCAACTGTATCCACCGTATCCACTGCATCCAACCGTATCCACATTATCCAGGCCTATCCAGTGTATCCACTGTATCCACCGTATCCACTGTATCCACCGTATCCACTGTATCCACCGTATCCACTGTATCCACTGTATTCAGTGTATCAACTGTATCCACCATTATCCACTGTATCCACTGTATCCACCGTATCCAGTGTATCCACCATATCCACTGTATCCACCACATCCACCGTATCCAGTGTATCCACCATATCCACTGTATCCACTGTATCCACCGTATCCAGTGTATCCACCATATCCACTGTATCCACCGTATCCACTGTATCCACTGTATCCACTGTATTCAGTGTATCAACTGTATCCACCATTATCCACTGTATCCACTGTATCCACCGTATCCAGTGTATCCACCATATCCACTGTATCCACCGTATCCACTGTATCCACCGTATCCACTGTATCCACTGTATTCAGTGTATCAACTGTATCCACCATTATCCACTGTATCCACTGTATCCACCGTATCCAGTGTATCCACCATATCCACTGTATCGACCGTATCCACTGTATCCACCGTATCCACTGTATCCACTGTATTCAGTGTATCAACTGTATCCACCATTATCCACTGTATCCACTGTATCCACCGTATCCAGTGTATCCACCATATCCACTGTATCCACCACATCCACCGTATCCAGTGTATCCACCATATCCACTGTATCCACTGTATCCACCGTATCCAGTGTATCCACCATATCCACTGTATCGACCGTATCCACTGTATCCACCGTATCCACTGTATCCACTGTATTCAGTGTATCAACTGTATCCACCATTATCCACTGTATCCACTGTATCCACCGTATCCAGTGTATCCACCATATCCACTGTATCCACCACATCCACCGTATCCAGTGTATCCACCATATCCACTGTATCCACTGTATCCACCGTATCCAGTGTATCCACCATATCCACTGTATCCACCGTATCCACTGTATCCACCGTATCCACTGTATCCACTGTATTCAGTGTATCAACTGTATCCACCATTATCCACTGTATCCACTGTATCCACCGTATCCAGTGTATCCACCATATCCACCGTATCCACCACATCCACCGTATCCATTGTATCCACCATATCCACTGTATCCACTGTATCCACTGTATCCAACCGTATCCACATTATCCAGGCCTATCCAGTGTATCCACTGTATCCACCGTATCCACTGTATCCACCGTATCCAATGTATCCACTGTATTCAGTGTATCCACTGTATCCACCGCATCCACCGTATTCATTGTATCCACCATATCCACTGTATCCACTGTATTCACCGTATCCACTGTATCCAACCGTATCCACATTATCCAGGCCTATCCAGTGTATCCACCGTATCCACTGTATCCACCGTATCCACTGTATCCACCGTATCCATTGTATCCACCGTATCCACTGTATCCAACCATATCCACTGTATCCAGTGTATCCACCGTATCCACTGTATCCACTCTATCCGCTGTATATTTAGTGGTCGAAAGCAGAGAACTGTACTGAATGGACAGAGTTCTAATTGGGGAGATATCTCAGCAGAAGTGCCCCAGGGCTCTATTTTAGGACCCTTGTTTTTCCTTGTGTATATAAATGATCTAGCTATAGGCTTGAGGTGCAATGTTAAGCTATTTGCCGATGATACGTCATTATTCACAGTGGTAGAAGATTCAAATACAGCTGCCAGTGATATGAACCATGACTTGGACTTGATAAGTCAATGGGCTCACACTCCGGAGAATGTCCTTTAATCCTGATCCGCAAAAACAAGCTGTTGAATTGACATTTTCAAGGAAAAAAATTGAAATCGATCATCCAATGATCCTTTTTAACGACATACCCGTGAAGAAAGTAACTGAACATAAACATTTAGGAATTATCCTGGACTCAAAAGTGTCTTTTTCAGCTCACATTAAATCTGCTATCTCTAAAGCAAGAAAGGGCATCAGTTTACTGAAATATCTCTCCAAATATCTGCCCAGGCATACTTTAAGCGAATTATATAAGCTTTACGTTCGAACCCATCTGGACTATGGTGATGTCATTTATCATATCCCTGCTAAAGTATGTGAATTCAGTCAAAATATCATTTTATCAAATTTAATGGAAAAGCTGGAGTCTGTTCAGTATTCTGCTGCTTTGGCTGTAACAGGAACATGGAGGGGAACATCTCGAGAGAAGCTGTACACAGAACTTGGCTGGGAGTCACTAAGTTCCCGAAGATGGAGCAGACGGCTTACCTTATTCTATAAGATTATAAATAATCTTAGCCCTGCGTATACAAAGGATCCAATCCCACCACTTCATCAATCGCAGTACTCACTTCGCTGTCAGGATGTCATTGGGCGATTGAGGGCAAGGACAGAAAAATTCAAGAGTAGCTTTTATCCTTACTGTTTGTCCGAATGGAATAAGCTTCAGCCTGAATTGAGACTTGCACATTCTGTTGCTATTTTCAAAAAAAGTTCTTATCAATAATCCACCCTCCAGCGAAATCTGTTTTTGGAATTCACGACCCAAAAGGATTATCCTATCTTACACAGCTAAGTGTTGGTCTCAGCAAGTTGAACTTACACAAGTTCAAGCATAATTTTAGGGATACAATAAACCCAATGTGCCCAACAAGTGATGGCATTGAGGATACGGAGCATTTTTTGTTGCTCTGCCCTTCTTTTGATCTTCAGCGTCGAGACCTTCTAACTGGAATTGTTGAATTATTACGACCATTTGTGCAAATCACCAATCTTTCAAATGATGCTTTGATGCAACTTTTACTATATGGTGATCAATACCTTTCTTATGACCTGAATAGAAACATTCTCGAATTGACCTTACGGTTCATTCACGAAACTGGTCGGTTTGACTAAGATCTGTTGACTCTTCAGTTACGTACAAAGCAGCCACTAAGTCCTCTTATGTAATGTTATTTTTCTTTGTAAATTCTGTTTCACATTAAGTGTCAGGTCTTTCCACTCCAAACAACCCACGACTTACGCTCGTGACATTTTAAAATTATCGCAACCTGTCACCTAATGTAGAACAGAATCGTTCGTATTTTGTTGTGTTGTAGGTAGATTAACTTGCTCGTCTTTATATATTGGCCATGGGGTAGTCATTGTCTTTCGCTCCCCATGGTGTCGTCCCTGTAGTGTTGTAAAGTAATTAGGGAAGTTTTGTAGAATGTAAGATTTGTTGTAAAATTTTTATATGAATAAAAAAAAATCCACTGTATCCACCGTATCCACTGTATCCACCGTATCCAGTGTATCCACTGTATCCACCATATCCACAGTATCCAGTGTATCCAGTATCCACCACCATATCCACTTTTCCAGTATCCACTGTCTCCAGTATCCGCTGAATCTCCAGTTTCCACTGTATCCACTGTATGAAGTATAAAGCACCGTATCTACCTTATCCAGTATCCGTTGTATCCAATGTATCCAGTATCTACTGTATTATATCCTTTAGACATCATTCAAGTGTGTATCCTTGTTACAAAAGGGGTACCTTTGAGGTGCGGGGTATTCTAAAGTTAATCCGAAAAAAACTGCAATTCTGAAAATATTGAAGATTTCAGAAAAGTCCAACGGCAGATTTACTGTAAAATAGTTTAAATTTCTTTGAAGCCATTCAGTTCAAAGTACACGTCATAGAATTTTAGATGCAGCTTTTTAAAGATTTGAAACCCACGTTAAACAAACACTGATCTGTGAAAACACAACAAACCAATGTTTCCTCCATGCACAGTATGAGTAAAGGAAGGCCTACCTCAGCAAACTTCATTATCTAGGTCTAGGAAACTTTCAGTCACCTGACAACTGGTAAAATTAAATCAATTTTCAATATTTTGTAATGTCAATGTTAAGCCACATAGGGACTGATCATTCAACCTGCAAATAGCATTTTCAGGTCAGTCAGTCACATACCCACTCTCCAGTTAACAGCTGTTTTCATTTTCCAGTCTTAGTTTAAATTAAAACTTGTTTACAAGTTTAGAGACCATAGCCTCATCAGTACAATGCCCTTTACAGGCTTATAGTGATTGATGTAGAATGGGACATTTTGGGGCAAAAGAGGGAGGGGATAATTTGAAAAAAATGTCCAATCCAAAACGGACGTTTTTGCATGAATGTAAGAATCCATTGTTCGTGTGTGTGGCCCCTTACCACGTCTCACTAAAAAAGCATTATACCTGTTGAATCTTGAGTGCTTCTTCCATGCTTAACGATTCTTGCTTGATAGAATTACCCCCTTGATCTGTAGCTGAATCATGCACGGCTTTCTCAATTCCTAAATCCTTCTTCTTGGATGCATCAAACATAAATAGTTCACTTGCATATATGCATGGCAGGACAACTGGCAGCAGACTGCAGAATATGACACTAAATTTGATGTAAGCTAACATGATCATTTACGTTGTTATCACTGCCGGCGAAATTTCAGTTCGTAAGATTGATTGGGTACCTAGACTTCTTGTCTGGCTTTTCTGGGGCAAAGTTTTAGCCACAGTCACTGTTACCAAATCAGATGAAGTTTCAAATCAATCTCTTTATCTCTTGCTATCTCATCAGTAATGACAATCAAATCAACAACGCAGAAGTAATAACATCATCTCCCATCCATTTTTCTTCATCAAACACCACACGGTTCATACCGTTCATCAACCATTTTGAATTTTTACTTTGACCAAAATTATGTGGCCTCAATATCAATAAGAGGTTGCCAACGTTGCCAACGCAAGCATTGACTGATTTGATTGAAATCTACCCTGGATCAGAGTATTTTTTGGAATTTTGAAAAAACTTTTGAATTGAAAAAATATTTTGAATTGAATAGAATTTTGAAAAAAATTTTGAATTGAAAAAAAATAAATAAAGAAATAAAAAAAAATGTTTTTAAATTTTTTTTATTTATTTTTTTTTCAATTCAAAATTTTTTTCAAAATTCTAAAAAATACTCTGATCCAGGGTAATTGAAATCACTAAATCATTGATATGATCTGTGATTCAAATTCAGAATGCACAAACGGAAGTTCCGAAAAATTATTGACACTTATTTATTTTATTTTTTTTTTGTCTCCTCCTACGCAGCACACGACTGGATCGATTTCGAATTCCCCTTCATCAAGGTGTTAGTTCAAGCCATTAAACATGGACAGTCAAAAGTTAAAATGCTAAAGAAATCCGAGAGCGAAGAATTCCCTGGGAAAATAACCAGCCATCCGAAGAAAAAGGGAAAACTAATCACTATCCATTTTCAAGATGATTCCAACCAAGGGGAATCCCCTTCCGCGCAAGACCCGGAAGCCCGGACAGCCACCTGGGATCCCACAGCAGACGTTCCAAATTCTGACGAAGTCAATGAGGACGATGATGACGTCAAAAGTGATGATGGTAACAATTCCATAATAGCTGTTAATGATGGAAATGAGTTGCCAACTGACACTGACTCTCTGTTGATGCAAATAGAGAATTTGAGAGCTGAAAACAAGTCACTCATTACTCACAAAGACAACTTACAAAATCAAGTGGATAACCTGACAGCAAGGATTGTGCAGCAGGAACACGCCATTGAAACTCTTAATTACCATGTGAATATGATGAGAGGAAGTAAAGATCACATAAGTTCAACTAAGATGTCAAAAAAGGAAACCAAGAAGAATAGCAAAAAACTAGAGATTGAGGATCAAAGCCCTAGCAATCTTCAATTTTCCAATGGTACACTAAATGTTCAGAAACCAGCAAAGAGAACCGATAAGCCATGGCACAATGTTTGCAAAAGCTTCAACAAAGGAAGTTGCACGAGAAAAAAGTGCAAATTTGAACATAAAATCGTAAAAACATGCTATTTCTATAACCAACCAGACGGATGTTTGAAGGGTAAAGATTGCTCTTTCCTACACATCAAATCAACGAAGAACGATACTAAAAGTCAGAAAAGTCAAGTGCACCAAAATACCCTCCAAGCCAATGCCCATAATGTGAAACCACGAAACGAAATGCAAAGTCCACCAAATGATAATGACAACATGGCTATGAAAGATTCTTTTTTAGAGGAACTTGGCAGAAAGCTTCTGAACAGCTGGATAACAAACCAAACAAGCCAGCTACAACCCTGTCAACCAACGGCCTATCAACCGCTAACAATTGCAGAGCCACAAAGAGTGATCCCATGGCAGACAGCACCACAACAACAACCAAGTCAAATGTATGTCCAAGCCTAAAGAATAAAAGTTTCAAATGCCTGTATACAAACTGCGACAGCCTGCTAAACAAGAATTCTGAATTAGAAGTTAGACTCAACAATTTAAATATTGACATATGTGGTATAACAGAAATTAAACCAAAAAACCTTTCATCCAAAATGACTAACCAGAACATTAAAATTGATGGATATACTCTGTTCTCAAATATTGAAGAAACAGATGGAAGAGGAGTGGGAATATATCTCAATAACAGTCTGTCCGCAAGAGAAGTTACTTTTAACTGCAATGACCATTCCGTTGAGTCTATGTTCCTAAAGATTAAATTGGAAAAGAAAAGCAGTCTACTTTGTGGGGTAATATACAGGAGCCCTTCTCACGATAATCACTGTGCAGTGCAAGAGTTACTTAGAACCCTCACAGCGAAAGAAACCTTCAGCCATTTACTCATAATGGGAGACTTCAATTATCCTGAAATAAACTGGGACGAGCAAACAACTAACACTGTCGAAACACACCCTGCCAATTTATTTTTGAAGACAGTTAATGATTGTTACTTGACACAGCACGTTGATCAACCAACCAGACATAGGCAGAATCAAACTCCAAATTGCCTGGATTTGATACTGACCCCCAACGATAGTGATATCTCTAGGATGCAGTTTAAGGAACCACTAGGCAATAGCGACCACTTAACACTTGAAATGTACTATGTTGCTAATGCCAAAAAACTACATTCTCATAGCACCAATGCAAAACGTTTTTCTTATGATCGTGGGGATTATGATAAGATGCGCAAGATGTTACAGGAAGTTGACTGGGAAGTTGAACTGCAAGGTCTAGATGCGAATTTGATGATGCTTTTCATTGAATCTAAGATTTGCACTACAATGGAAGAGTGTATTCCCCAATATCAAATCAACAATGAGAATAAAGTTCCATTATGGATGAATGACAAAATAATGAAAATAATCAAGAAGAAACATAACGCATACAAAAGGTGGTTACTAACCAAGAAAGGAAAGGATTACGAAAGATACAAAAAAAAAGAGCAACAAAGTTAAATCTACGTTGAGAAAACACGTACAAACATTTGAAAAGAAGATTGCAGAACAATTAAAAACAAATAGCAAAAAGTATTGGAGGTATGCTCATTCCAAGCTCAAGTCAAATACTAAAGTACCGGATCTAAAAATGACAAATGGGACCTACACAGAAACTGAGCAAGAAAAAGTTGATATCCTCAATAAATTTTTTAGTTCGATATTTACGAAAGAAGATGAAACTTCTGTCCCACTGCTCGATAAACAATTCTCAAGTTCAGTGCTAATGGATATGGATATTACAGAACAAATGGTACTAGAAACATTACAATCGTTGAAACCCTCAAAGTCGCCTGGTCCCGATGGCCTGCACCCGAAAGTCTTACGTGAAATTGCTGCACAAATTGCAAATCCATTGTCTATTATGTTTAGAGCAAGTCTCCAAACTGGACTAATTCCTGATACTTGGAAACTTGCTCATGTCACTCCAATATACAAGAAAGGCAAAAAAGATCAAAAAGAAAACTATAGACCAATAAGTTTGACTTCGGTTGTTTGCAGAATAATGGAACGATTGATCAAAAATGTGCTAACTGATCACCTACTTGAACACAATTTATTTACACCGGATCAGTATGGTTTTAGAGAATTTCGATCGTGTTTGTCACAACTATTAGAAGTCTTCGAAGAATGGACATCGCTTTTAGATGATAACATTCCCGTTGACATAGTTTATTTCGACTTTGCCAAAGCATTTGACTCTGTACCGCATAAACGCCTTCTTACCAAAATCAAGTCGTATGGTATTGAAGGAAACATATACAACGGGATCAAGAGCTTTTTAACTGATAGGAAACAGAGAGTTGTATTAAACGGCTTCAAATCAGAGTGGACAACAGTGACTAGTGGAGTACCTCAGGGAAGTGTCCTTGGTCCACTATTATTCTTGCTGTATATAAACGATTTACCTGACAACGTAAAATACTGTCAAGTCAAGATCTTTGCGGACGATACGAAAATATATTCTCCTTCTAACTGTCAAGCGCAGCATATTCAAAATGATATTGAATCACTCAAAAATTGATCAAAAACATGGCAGCTTCCATTTAACAGCGATAAGTGCAGTGTACTTCACTTGGGTAGCTCCAATCAAAGAAATGAATATTACGTGCTAGATGACTTAACACAAACAGATACGATGATTAAATCAGTAGAATCAATTCGCGACCTTGGAATTATAGCTGACAACAAATTCAAATTTGACAAACACATCGCAGAAATCGCAAAAAAAGCTAGCGGTGTTTTAGCGTCTATTAAAAGAACCATGAAATTCGTCAACAAAGAGACCTTCAATGCCCTTTACAAAAGCCTAGTTAGGCCAATCCTTGAATACTGTGCGCCAGTTTGGAATCCATTTAAAGTAAAACAAATTAAGACATTAGAATCGGTGCAAAGACGAGCAACAAAGTTAGTGAAGGAACTCAAAAACAAATCGTACACGGAACGCTTACTTTTCCTCGATCTCCCAACGCTAAGCTATAGAAGAAGACGTGGAGATATGATTACAACTTTCAAAATGTTACACGGCATGATCGATACTGATAGTAAAGTATTTTTTGAACGAAGTACTTCAGTTACGAGAGGACACAATCTGAAGCTTTTCAAGTTTGCTTCATCGTCGAGCCTGAGGAAGAACTATTTCTCAAACAGAGTAATAAACGAATGGAACAATTTGCCAGCAACCATAGTCAATGCGAAGTCAGTTATCGAATTCGAGAAATTATATGACAATTTTTGCGGCAACGAGAAGTACAACTATGAATGCGCTTAAAAACGAACACTAAAGGGTTTAATAGGCCAATGGCCTCCTTATCCCTCATCATATCATATTATTATTATTATTATTATTGACGCTGTTGAACACTTTCTCCCAGGGGGGCACTCAGCAATTGAACATACGGGAGGTATGTCCGATATTTTTGGGTCAGAATATTGCCAAAAGTGATCTTTTTGGGTCCAAAGAAATTGAAACCATGTTCATGATATCTTTT
This sequence comes from Aurelia sp. 4 Dawson et al 2005, assembly GCA_964019985.1. Taxonomy (NCBI): domain Eukaryota; kingdom Metazoa; phylum Cnidaria; class Scyphozoa; order Semaeostomeae; family Ulmaridae; genus Aurelia; species Aurelia sp. 4 Dawson et al 2005. Next base: position 242,945 of record OZ026492.1, on the reverse strand, counting down.
TATACCAAACATCGTTTAACTGATATTTTGGGGTTCCCTGGAGGCAATCCTGACGTCTTTTGCATTGTTGTGGGATATCTTATGCTCATGTGCAGGTTTCGAAGTACAAAATAAGGTGATATTTTTGGGTTGCAATGAAGCTGAAGTGATATTTTTGGGTGGCCTGAAAATTTCTTGCGCTGACCCTCCCGTATGCCTATGTGCTAAGTGCCCCTCCGGGCACTTTCTACCCTGGGTACAAGACTCTGTCATAAAAGAAAACGAATCTCGTTTTTCTTGAGAGAATTAGTCCATACGTTTTTTGGCCGGTTTGGCGCGCCATATAGTAAACACTTTTTTGCCGCAAGTTTAGGTTAATGTGCAGTAAATATTCGTTCAACGAATATTTACTGCACATCAACCTAAATGGTTGAAAAAAATAAGTAGTCATTTGCATCAAAAGGTAAAGTTTATACGAGATAAAAAAGAAGTAAATTTGAAGCCCAGTCTTTGAATCAAAGCTAAGCTAAAATACTCTATACTAAGTAAACATATGGTAGGACAAGGTTTTGTTTCTTAGTTTCTTAATTTTCAGGTGATTTGACAGTATGGAGGTTTCTTATGAAAAAAATGAAGTATTGGTAAAACCCTGAAAAACCAACTGTGCACATCCTGTTTTAGAGGACCATACTTCCGCTTCATTCCGCTTCAATTGACCCTCGCGACTTTTGATAGATAATTTTGTGTTGATGCATTAAGTTTTTTGAGATAAAGGCTAAAACTTGAAATTTGCTGAAAAAACGCAAGTTATGAAGACAGTAAGGTGAGTAATTTTTCAGTTCTTTTTCAAGACGCAGCAACCAGCAATGAATGTTTTGGGCATTTGGACAGAATAGTTGTGATCCGTGGCGCAGTGGAATGGATCAATGTTAACAGGCCAGGAGACAGTGATAGATTTCTGTAACTGTAAGACAGACCAGAAATGGGGAGAAATGCGTCTGCTTGTAACAGGACAATTTTTTCTTTCAATACAAGAATATCACAAAAGATCAGTATGACAAACGTAAATCCAATTCTGTTTTAGGGTTACAGCATTGCTACTCCTACTCGTATGTGCTACTGCATGCCAAGGTAACACAGTACTAATTCATTTTCGGACACAATGTTATGTTACATTTAATTCTTTCTTCGTCATGCCAGGTCTCTTCACCAATTCACGATAACATTTCAACTTTTTCTTAACGGTTTTCCTCCGCCTACATGGCTGGAACATGGCTTCTCCTTACCATCAAGTCAAATCGATATCACATTGAAATAGCTGCGGCATGCCGGCGGCAATGGTTCCGGCAATGCTTGCGGCAACCTCACGGCACCTTATGGCTATTTGGAAACCAGGCTTGAGTATTCTCTTTGTTCTGTTTATAGAAAGCATTATTAACGTACCATCCAATTAAATCGATATCACGTGAACTGTGAACAATGGATAACCAAAGATACAATGTTATGTCTAAGTACATTCTTTGTTCTGTTTAAAGAAAGCATCTATGCATTCTTAGCTTACGGCTGTGCTGCAGCAAAGTCTATCAAAGCACTTCAAGTTTTACAAAACCGGATTCTACGAATAATTCAATTTAAAGATTATAGATATTAGAAAGATGTGAGTTGACACAAAGAAGAATTCACTTGCTTTTTCCACAATAATCATGAAAATAAAGGCATCACTCTATGTACAAGTTAGTTAGTTAATACTTGCTTGTGGTTCTACTCTCTCATGCTGTTGTTGGGCAAAATGCCATGCCCCTTGTTCTACGTGTTACATGTTTACTTCGATGCGCACATTCACCGATCTGATTTTCTGCATGAACGTTTATACATGAGAAGTGTAAAACCCAATTAATAAAACACAAAAGATTACAAACAAAGGGAAGGAGTCCGGGTACTAGCCCATCCAACAATAGATATCCAACTGATGCGCTTCATAAAGAAGCTAACTTTCTTAAACTAAGTGAGTTCTATGAATTAAAAATCTTAAAATTCATGCAACATGTTCATAATAATGACGATAAACTTCCAAGTGTATTTCAAAATTACTTCTTAACAAATGAAGATGTATATAAATATGACACTTGTCAAAGTAAATATTATCAAATTCGCAAGGTAAGCAAAACATGGGGAAACAAATTGATGCGAAACAAAGGGGCCCGTTTGTGGAATGCCTTACATTCCTCACTCAAAAGTATTCAAGACTCAAGAAAGTTCGCTATCAAATTAAAAAACAGTGTTATTTATCAATACTAATTTGGGCTTGGTTAGATGATAAAGAAAAATAAAGGAAAAGATTCATGATTTTTACAGTTGATTTTGTTGTTTTACAGTGGTTTTACTGTTGATTTATATCATCTAACGGGAAGTTCATGTTGATAAACCGCCGTGGCTCTCCATAATCTTCTGTCCTGCGCTAGCCTGTACAAATCAGTGAGACCTCTGTCACCTGTAATTTCTTTGACGCTGTCGCTATATCTGGTTTTTGGTCTTCATCTTCCTCGCTTTCCATAGACCATTCCTATAAAAAGATCAGTGCTAATGTCTTTGCCTCTAAGTATGTGACCGACAAAGGCCATTTTTCTACGATTCAGTATGGTTAATAATCTTTCTGTCACCGCCATCTTTTCCAGTACCTATTCGTTTGTCTTTTTCAATAAAGCTGATTCGCAACAATCGTCGGTAGCACCAAAGCTCAAAAGCTTCGATCTTCTTTTTTTCAATGCTTTTTAAAAGCCAACATTCCGAGCCATAACTGGCTATGCTAAAAACCAATGATTGAAGGAGTCTTTTCTTTGTTTTGATGGTAATACCCCTGTCTTTCCATATCTTCGTTAATGAAACCATTACATTCCTTGCAATACATAACCTTCTACGGATTTCTTTTGTGTCATCATAATTATTGGTGATAAATGCTCCGAGGTAGGCAAACTCGTCTACGTTTTCAATTTTTTCATTATTGTCTACGATGATGTGTTCTGCTTCCCCATTCAGATTGTTTTTCCATATTTTCATTACTTTTGTTTTACTTGCATTCAGTTTAAGTCCAAACTGCAAACTTGAAACTTTAACTCTATTAACTAAATCTTGTAACTCTTCCATACTTCCAGCTATTAAAACAACATCATCAGCATATCTCAGATTAGATATAGTTCTGCCACCTACTTTAACACTGCCAACAAAATCATCTAATGCATTTCTCATGATTTGTTCTGAGTAGATATTGAAGAGATGTGGGGAGAGAATGCATCCTTGGCGAACACCTTGACATACTGTTGGCAAAGCTATCAGCATATGGGGTAGATGGAGTACCTTATCACTGGTTCCATTCATATTTGACAGATAGGCAGCAGTACTGTCACATTAATGGTCATAGATCTAGCCAAAAACATGTCCAGTGTGGCATTCCTCAGGGCTCGTGCCTTGGTCCCCTTCTTTTCATCCTGTATGTGAATGACTTTGAGCGGTGTCTTGAAAACTGTACTCCTAACATGTATGCGGACGACACAAGTGTAACTTGTTTTGCAGAAGATTTGGAAGAACTCTACAATGACTTGCAAAATGAATTGATAAATATTTCAGACTGGATGCGGCAAAATAAGATGAGTCTGAATACCAAAAAATCTGAATTCATAATTATAGGCCATAAACGGTAGCTAAACCGTATCCAAAATCCTATTCGTCTGGATATAGGCGGAGAAGAACTTAAGAGGGTCCATGAAGTGAAATACCTTGGGGTCTCTGTGGATGAAAGTCTTTCTTGGACTATACAGTACAAGAAACTCAAAAGTAAACTCAAAAGCGGACTTTCTTCTATCCGCAAACTAAAGAATATCCTCCCGCAGACAAAATTGGATCTAGTTTACAGGGCGCTGCTTGAGAGTCATTTACGATACTGTAATGAAATATGGGGCAGTTTGTCCAATACCAAACTTGACCACCTTCAGCGTCTGCAGAATAGGGCTCACACGCTCATAGAGAGTTCCAGATTGAAAGATGGCTGGAGATGCACGTGGCTGTCTGTTTCAAGCTTGATTGAATATGACAGGGCTGTCATGATTTACAAAATAACTAATGACCTGTGCCCTGACAGCTTGGAGGGACGATTTTCAACAAGATCACTGCTATCTAACTATCGATTAAGGAACTCATTAGATATCGACGTGCCAAGGCAAAATTTGGAATTTTCGAAAAGAAGTTTCTATTATTCTGCAGCCAAAGCTTGGAATGAAATTCCATTGAACATAAGACAAAGTCCTACGATTTGCACTTTCAAAAAGAAGTTGAAGGATTTTTTACTCAATCGGCAACGATTCCCAAAGCACGATCCCTAGGTAGAACAGCATTCTGCAGATTAGGCCATAATTAGGACTTGTGTTTTTAATTCTTTACACCATCGTATTAGGTATTTTAATTTATTTCGTTGTTATTAGGATTTATAAGTTTTTTTTAGCTGATAGGGATTTTTCTGTGCATAAATAAATGAAAATGAAATGAAATGTGAACCAATCTGTTAGACCATGGGATGTTCTTACTGCTGCCTTATGTTGACTGTACAGTTGTTTAATCAGCTCAATAATATGCATCGGGTATCACATGCTAGCCATTACGCTCCAGAGTACATTATGAGAGACCATATCAAAAGCTTTGCAGTAATCTATGAAGAACAAAACTAAACTGTTTTCATGCTCTCTGTTTTTCTCAATAACCATTTTGAGATTAAGAATCTGGTTTCTTGTTCCCTTTCCAGGTCTAAAACCGGCTTGCAGTTCATTTATTTCTTCATCCATCTTAGTAGCCTGGGTACCAGAGCCTCAAAAAATCTTAGTTTTCATTCTTCTTGCAATGATTTTAAGGATGACTTTACTGCAGTGACTTATAAGTGCAATAGTTATTGAATATTATATTAATTGTTATTGCATTATTGTATTTCATGTAGCTGTTCCTTATCATAATCTTAAAATATTGTTATAATTTTTATCATATTATCATAATTATTATAATTTCATCAGTGCGATGCCCATTATGGGCTTTGCTGATTATCGTGATAGACGTAGATGTAGATGATGATAGACGTAGATGTAGATGATGATAGACGTAGATGTAGATGATGATAAACGTAGATGTAGATGATGATAGACGTAGATGTAGATGATGATAGACGTAGATGTAGATGATGATAGACGTAGATGTAGATGATGATAGACGTAGATGTAGATGATGATAGACGTAGATGTAGATGATGATAGACGTAGATGTAGATGATGATTGACGTAGATGTAGATGATGATAGACGTAGATGTAGATGATGATAGACGTAGATGTAGATGATGATAGACGTAGATGTAGATGATGATAGACGTAGATGTAGATGATGATAGACGTAGATGTAGATGATGATAAACGTCGATGTAGATGATGATAGACGTAGATGTAGATGATGATAGACGTAGATGTAGATGATGATAAACGTAGATGTAGATGATGATAGACGTAGATGTAGATGATGATAGACGTAGATGTAGATGATGATAGACGTAGATGTAGATGATGATAGACGTAGATGTAGATGATGATAGACGTAGATGTAGATGATGATAGACGTAGATGTAGATGATGATAGACGTAGATGTAGATGATGATAGACGTAGATGTAGATGATGATAGACGTAGATGTAGATGATGATAGACGTAGATGTAGATGATGATAGACGTAGATGTAGATGATGATAGACGTAGATGTAGATGATGATAGACGTAGATGTAGATGATGATAGACGTAGATGTAGATGATGATAGACGTAGATGTAGATGATGATAGACGTAGATGTAGATGATGATAAACGTAGATGTAGATGATGATAGACGTAGATATAGATGATGATAGACGTAGATGTAGATGATGATAAACGTAGATGTAGATGATGATAGACGTAGATGTAGATGATGATAGACGTAGATGTAGATGATGATAAACGTAGATGTAGATGATGATAGACGTAGATGATGATAGACGTAGATGTAGATGATGATAGACGTAGATGTAGATGATGATAGACGTAGATGTAGATGATGATAGACGTAGATGTAGATGATGATTGACGTAGATGTAGATGATGATAGACGTAGATGTAGATGATGATAGACGTAGATGTAGATGATGATTGACGTAGATGTAGATGATGATAGACGTAGATGTAGATGATGATAGACGTAGATGTAGATGATGATAGACGTAGATGTAGATGATGATAGACGTAGATGTAGATGATGATAAACGTCGATGTAGATGATGATAGACGTAGATGTAGATGATGATAGACGTAGATGTAGATGATGATAAACGTAGATGTAGATGATGATAGACGTAGATGTAGATGATGATAGACGTAGATGTAGATGATGATAGACGTAGATGTAGATGATGATAGACGTAGATGTAGATGATGATAGACGTAGATGTAGATGATGATAGACGTAGATGTAGATGATGATAGACGTAGATGTAGATGATGATAGACGTAGATGTAGATGATGATAGACGTAGATGTAGATGATGATAGACGTAGATGTAGATGATGATAGACGTAGATGTAGATGATGATAGACGTAGATGTAGATGATGATAGACGTAGATGTAGATGATGATAGACGTAGATGTAGATGATGATAGACGTAGATGTAGATGATGATAAACGTAGATGTAGATGATGATAGACGTAGATATAGATGATGATAGACGTAGATGTAGATGATGATAAACGTAGATGTAGATGATGATAGACGTAGATGTAGATGATGATAAACGTAGATGTAGATGATGATAGACGTAGATGTAGATGATGATAGACGTAGATGTAGATGATGATAGACGTAGATGTAGATGATGATAGACGTAGATGTAGATGATGATAGACGTAGATGTAGATGATGATAGACGTAGATGTAGATGATGATAGACGTAGATGTAGATGATGATAGACGTAGATGTAGATGATGATAGACGTAGATGTAGATGATGATAGACGTAGATGTAGATGATGATAGACGTAGATGTAGATGATGATAGACGTAGATGTAGATGATGATAGACGTAGATGTAGATGATGATAGACGTAGATGTAGATGATGATAAACGTAGATGTAGATGATGATAGACGTAGATATAGATGATGATAGACGTAGATGTAGATGATGATAAACGTAGATGTAGATGATGATAAACGTAGATGTAGATGATGATAGACGTAGATGTAGATGATGATAGACGTAGATGTAGATGATGATAGACGTAGATGTAGATGATGATAAACGTCGATGTAGATGATGATAGACGTAGATGTAGATGATGATAGACGTAGATGTAGATGATGATAAACGTAGATGTAGATGATGATAGACGTAGATGTAGATGATGATAGACGTAGATGTAGATGATGATAGACGTAGATGTAGATGATGATAGACGTAGATGTAGATGATGATAGACGTAGATGTAGATGATGATAGACGTAGATGTAGATGATGATAGACGTAGATGTAGATGATGATAGACGTAGATGTAGATGATGATAGACGTAGATGTAGATGATGATAGACGTAGATGTAGATGATGATAGACGTAGATGTAGATGATGATAGACGTAGATGTAGATGATGATAGACGTAGATGTAGATGATGATAGACGTAGATGTAGATGATGATAGACGTAGATGTAGATGATGATAAACGTAGATGTAGATGATGATAGACGTAGATATAGATGATGATAGACGTAGATGTAGATGATGATAAACGTAGATGTAGATGATGATAGACGTAGATGTAGATGATGATAAACGTAGATGTAGATGATGATAGACGTAGATGTAGATGATGATAGACGTAGATGTAGATGATGATAGACGTAGATGTAGATGATGATAGACGTAGATGTAGATGATGATAGACGTAGATGTAGATGATGATAGACGTAGATGTAGATGATGATAGACGTAGATGTAGATGATGATAGACGTAGATGTAGATGATGATAAACGTAGATGTAGATGATGATAAACGTAGATGTAGATGATGATAGACGTAGATGTAGATGATGATAGACGTAGATGTAGATGATGATAGACGTAGATGTAGATGATGATAGACGTAGATGTAGATGATGATAGACGTAGATGTAGATGATGATAGACGTAGATGTAGATGATGATAGACGTAGATATAGATGATGATAGACGTAGATGTAGATGATGATAAACGTAGATGTAGATGATGATAAACGTAGATGTAGATGATGATAAACGTAGATGTAGATGATGATAGACGTAGATGTTAAAAAGTTTATTGATCGTAGTTGTAATTTAGTAGCATCTATTGAAGTATTTGAAACTTTACGTTAGCGGCCCAAGCTAGGTAAGCGTTGCTTTTCTTGGGCCGCCTAGAATACAAGTGTTGGAACAAGTTTTTATTGTTGTAGTGGCTCGTAGTTTACGAATGAAATTGAATTGAATTGAATTTCATCAGATTTCAATTTGACATAAGTTAGATGGATCAGAGATTTTCAGATTTATGCAGCGGGTCACGATACCAACTTCTCATACTTGCAGGAAAATTGTTAACTGTTGAATTGTTAAGTACGAAAAGATATTCACAGGGGCTTTTGAATTTTGCCATTCCATTTACGATATTGATTTTATCTAGGTAACGACCTTAAAGTTGGAAATGGTCAACTAACGTTTGATGCCGAAGGAAATGATAACCCGAAAAGTCGCTTCTTTAGCAGAAAACTGCATGTGCCAAGTGCATGGTCAGGAATTACAATTGGTAGAGGCTATGATATTAAATACAAAAGTAAAAGAATGGTATTAAGAGATTTACAAGACATTGGAGTTGCAAAGAATATAGCAAACAAGATCGCAAAAGGAGTTGGCAAGAGAGGACGTGTTGCAAAGGCATTTATTGTCGTAAGTGAATCAACGAATTTTAAATGTCTAACACTGTTTTTTAAGTGCCACAGAGAAGAGACTGGGTTTTACAAACCGTGTTGTGATCAATGAAATACTGCAAAGAGTGATTGCTGCGCATCATCTAATAATGACTGATTTCACCCTTAGCATGAAGATGTTGCAAATGGCGGCCATGAAACCATGCGTCCTATATTGTTCGTTGGGACATCAATACAGGACATGACCCACTGTATTGTGCAGTGCACTTGCAGTTTACTTACTTTTATACGAATTGAATTTGATCTAATCCTCAGATCGTATGTTCCTGAATTTCTTTCCCCACCCATTACCCTCCCTCTGTCTAGTTTCTATTTGCTTCATTTTCTCTTTCTCGTCGTTTCATTCACCGTGTGACTCGTATGTTTGCCAGAAAGTTTATGTTTTCGTACCCTGGGTAATGTTTTCGATTACCGCCAATAAAATTTTGGATTATTTGGCAGTTCAAGTAAATCAACATAGTTAAAAACAGCTAACCTAATGGGACTGGGTCAATGTAGATAGAGCATTTTGTATTTGATGCTCTCGATTGAAGAAAAAAAAACGATGCAAGTGGTGCGTGTCATTCTTTTCTTTTCTTTTCAAATATGTTGGAGGTATTTTGGCGCAGTGGTGTAATCCTCTAACTTTGCAGTCAGAACGGTCAGGCGAAGTGGGTTCGATAACCCGGTAGGGCTCACACCACTTGAGCGTAATGACAAGGGTCGCGAACTCGATTAGCGCTTAGCTACTTTTGCAATCCCAGAGCCTGGCACTGAAAGCGCAACTTCAAATCAATGAACGCATGAGTCGGAAGCAAGGAATGCACTCATGGGAAACTTTTGACAACACCTGCCGTGACTAAAAGCAATACGCAGCACTCATTGAATATCACTACTGGTAGTTATGATTATGATATTTGTGTACATAAAGTACAGTACCTACTACAAGGCATGGCGATGTAAATAAATAAATAAATAAATAACTGATTAGATAATAATTCACAACTCTATGCCAACTCTTATATACTTCAACAAGAACAAAGCTTTCTAATTAAAACAGTGAAGATGATGACTAAATAAAAAATAGATGCTAGAAATGAAATATAAAATAGAAGCAACGACAATAGCAAATTCACATAAACGTTATAAGGCTGCTGGCTATGTAACATCCATTTCCATACTACGTCTGTGGGATGCTCCCTATAGGTATTTTCCTGAAACTCTCCATACTATCATCAACAAACATTTGCTCCATTCCTTTCGTTATGGAGATTTCTAATATCAAAGTAATATCTATTCAGAAATTCTATTCAGAAATGCGTAAAGCATATGAAATGAAATGAAAATGAATGAAATGTCGTCTTTTCTATTGATTTAGAACAAAGCCAAACCTAGCCAACCTGCCATCTTACCAAGAATTCGTCTAAAAAGCTACTTGGTTAGCACTTAACAGCAATTAGTACTATCAATCATTTCCTACAGGCATGGCTTCTGCCCTGGAAGGGTAAAATAGCAGTCATCCTTGAAGTTGATTTTTCTAGATGCTATTAAACAAAATTGTCAAATAATTTCTGATTGCATGGAACTTTGTATTTTAAAAAAAGAAGAGGAGAATTCTCGTTCCATCCTCGTATGTTACCTAATTTTCCAAAATCGTAGAAGTGTAATGGTAAAAAAGCTTTCAGTGGTTTTGAATTTTGGGATTCTACTCATATTTCTGAATCTGATTTCATTAAAAGTAATTCTAGATGTACATGGTAAATAAGGTTAAATGCGATCGTGATGACGATGATGATGATGATGATGATGATGATGATGATGATGATGATGATGATGATGATGATGATGATGATGATAATGCAGTGAATGTTTGCCTGGTTTTGTCAATCAACAAAAACTATTGATATTAAATCTTTTTAAGAAACAACGAGTTGTTTTATTGTATCAATGTTCCATCGGAGATGAATGGGGTAGACAATTCCTGTAGGGGGCTTAGTGTATATGTGCCTCTGACAAGTAAGAGGGGGGCCAATAACTAGGGGAAAATTTTGAAATATGATCATGTTTCCAGGTCAAAAATGTCCCAAGTATCATGAAAAGAGTATGCTGCGTATTATATCGAGCTAAATTTCTTTTTCAAGAAAGTTTTGTCATAACGGATAGAAATGGCAATGAATTGACAGCATTTACCCACAACTACAACGAATTTCCGAAACGCAAACCCATAACCTCGGAAAACTTTACAAAGCATCACCTATACCCCAGGCAAAATATTGCAAATTTGCCCTTAACCAGGGACAGCACATGTATACCAAGCAGCCTATAGGAGTTACCCTCCGACCACGTGTGAAATAAAACATTGCTACGTGTTCATGGCTAGCAAATGCAACGGTAAAAGAAACTTCGTGGTGGTTTTAATCAAGGACAAAAGTGAATAATTTTGGTAATAAATTGAGACTTTTGGACGCAACTTGAAATATTTCCAAGTCCACGTAACCATAACCATATAACGATATTTTCTTGTTTTTGAACAATTTAAAAAAGTAAAATTTGTGTCTTTTGTAGAAAGAAGCATTGCGGTCATTTGTGCTGACTCACAGTCAACAAAAAGCATTATTCATTAAGACATACAGCAGACAAGAACGAGAAACCAAGAGATTAGTGAAAAAGTACTACAAGATGGAATGGAAATCGCTTCAAAAGAAGATAAGAGAAGTTCTTGTTGACTTGAAGTTCAGAGGAGATTTCAGGCCATATCGATCTTACGGCACAATGGAAGTATTAAAACGAGAGGTGTTAAAGAGCTCGTTGTCAGACTTCAAGGAAGTGATCAGCAAGCGAAGTTTTTGGAGAAATGTTCCCTACGACAGGTTTAGACGAAGAAAACTCTTTTTGATGGCATAGATAACTATCTTTAAATGAATTTGACTATAGATGACTACTATGATGTAGTAGATTGGTTGTCAGAACAAAACTTATTAAAAAAATGATTTTGTTTACTCTAACATTGCCTTAGTTTGTCAGTCTTAAAGTCATAATGATTGCTGCATTCTATTTTTACGCAGAGTTGTTGAATGTTACCTTTATTTCTCGTTCAGCAATATTTGATGGACTATATTGAAATTTACGATGATGGGCGTGCAAAACGAAATTCGTAAGCATGAATTTTACGCTTTTGTATAAAAACACTAAAGTGGTACGATTTGTGATTAATGATTAAACGATCAGTGATGAAATACAATTCGTCCTACTACTTATACTCTTAGTGTTCTCAATTTGAGCTTTAATTTGCAAAGTTTGACCAGTTCAATTAGATGGAGCTTCTGCAGACGAAATCAAATGCACCTGTGGCTTAAGATATGACTTTAAACAAGAAATCAACACCCATCTTGTCTAGGAAATTAATAAATTTTGAAGAAATGTTACCTGCTTTTTTATCAAATGCTTCCTGTGGGTCAGTTTGCTTCCTCTTCGATAACGACTTGACAATTGTCTTTCGTTTGAATTACTAGGTGTAGGAGTAAACGATCAATTTTAACAAACACACCTGTGTGATGCAATGGCAACTGCAAATTTTACGCCCCCTCTCTATCAAGCCCCCCTCTCTAATAAGCCCCTCCCCTGATACTCAAAATTTGAAATAAGCCCCCTCTCTATTAACCCCCTCATGCAAAGCTCTAGATTTTACCAAATCTTTCCATTTACTTGTTTATACAACCTTGCATGTTACTTTTGATATGGTTTGGGATAAGGACTGTGTTGAATTTATGTATTTGAGTCGTAAAATTGTACATTGATTCTGCAAAATATGGGACAAAAAACTGAAAGCTTCCAAATATATCCTTGTCACTTGATTTTGAACTGAAAAGCTTCCAAATATGTACTTGTTGCTTGATTTTGAACTGAAAAGCTTCCAAATATATCCTTGTTGCTTGATTTTGAATTGAAAAGCTTCCAAATATATCCTTGATATTGAACTGAAAAGCTTCCAAATACATCCTTGTTGCTTGATTTTGAACTGAAAAGCTTCCAAATATATCCTTGATTTTGAACTGAAAAGCTTCCAAATATATCCTTGTCACTTGACTTTGAACTGAAAAGCTTCCAAATATATCCTTGTTGCTTGATTTTGAATTGAAAAGCTTCCAAATATATCCTTGATTTTGAACTGAAAAGCTTCCAAATATATCCTTGTTGCTTGATTTTGAACTGAAAAGCTTCCAAATATATCCTTGATTTTGAACTGAAAAGCTTCCAAATATATCCTTGTTGCTTGATTTTGAACTGAAAAGCTTCCAAATATATCCTTGTCACTTGATTTTGAACTGAAAAGCTTCTAAATATATCCTTGTTGCTTGATTTTGAACTGAAAAGCTTCCAAATATATCCTTGATTTTGAACTGAAAAGCTTCCAAATATATCCTTGTCACTTGATTTTGAACTGAAAAGCTTCCAAATATATCCTTGATTTTGAACTGAAAGGCTTCCAAATATATCCTTGATTTTGAACTGAAAAGCTTCCAAATATATCCTTGTTGCTTGATTTTGAACTGAAAAGCTTCCAAATATATCCTTGATTTTGAACTGAAAAGCTTCCAAATATATCATTGTCACTTGATTTTGAACTGAAAAGCTTCCAAATATATCCTTGCTGCTTGATTTTGAACTGAAAAGCTTCCAAATATATCCTTGATTTTGAACTGAAAAGCTTCCAAATATATCCTTGATTTTGAACTGAAAAGCTTCCAAATATATCCTTGTCACTTGATTTTGAACTGAAAAGCTTCCAAATATATCCTTGTCACTTGATTTTGAACTGAAAAGCTTCCAAATATATCCTTGTTGCTTGATTTTGAACTGAAAAGCTTCCAAATATATCATTGTCACTTGATTTTGAACTGAAAAGCTTCCAAATATATCCTTGATTTTGAACTGAAAAGCTTCCAAATATATCCTTGCTGCTTGATTTTGAACTGAAAAGCTTCCAAATATATCCTTGATTTTGAACTGAAAAGCTTCCAAATATATCCTTGTCACTTGATTTTGAACTGAAAAGCTTCCAAATATATCCTTGTCACTTGATTTTGAACTGAAAAGCTTCCAAATATATCATTGTCACTTGATTTTGAACTGAAAAGCTTCCAAATATATCCTTGCTGCTTGATTTTGAACTGAAAAGCTTCCAAATATATCCTTGATTTTGAACTGAAAAGCTTCCAAATATATCCTTGTCACTTGATTTTGAACTGAAAAGCTTCCAAATATATCCTTGTCACTTGATTTTGAACTGAAAAGCTTCCAAATATATCATTGTCACTTGATTTTGAACTGAAAAGCTTCCAAATATATCCTTGATTTTGAACTGAAAAGCTTCCAAATATGTACTTGTTGCTTGATTTTGAACTGAAAAGCTTCCAAATATATCCTTGTTGCTTGATTTTGAACTGAAAAGCTTCCAAATATATCCTTGCTGCTTGATTTTGAACTGAAAAGCTTCCAAATATATCCTTGATTTTGAACTGAAAAGCTTCCAAATATATCCTTGATTTTGAACTGAAAAGCTTCCAAATATATCCTTGTCACTTGATTTTGAACTGAAAAGCTTCCAAATATATCATTGTCACTTGATTTTGAACTGAAAAGCTTCCAAATATATCCTTGATTTTGAACTGAAAAGCTTCCAAATATGTACTTGTTGCTTGATTTTGAACTGAAAAGCTTCCAAATATATCCTTGTTGCTTGATTTTGAACTGAAAAGCTTCCAAATATATCCTTGCTGCTTGATTTTGAACTGAAAAGCTTCCAAATATATCCTTGATTTTGAACTGAAAAGCTTCCAAATATATCCTTGATTTTGAACTGAAAAGCTTCCAAATATATCCTTGTTGCTTGATTTTGAACTGAAAAGCTTCCAAATATATCCTTGTTGCTTGATTTTGAACTGAAAAGCTTCCAAATATATCCTTGTCACTTGATTTTGAACTGAAAAGCTTCCAAATATATCCTTGTCACTTGATTTTGAACTGAAAAGCTTCCAAATATATCCTTGTCACTTGATTTTGAACTGAAAAGCTTCCAAATATATCCTTGATGCTTGATTTTGAACTGAAAAGCTTCCAAATAGATCATTGTCACTTGATTTTGAACTGAAAAGCTTCCAAATATATCCTTGATTTTGAACTGAAAAGCTTCCAAATATATCCTTGATTTTGAACTGAAAAGCTTCCAAATATATCCTTGATTTTGAACTGAAAAGCTTCCAAATATATCCTTGTCACTTGATTTTGAACTGAAAAGCTTCCAAATATATCCTTGTCACTTGATTTTGAACTGAAAAGCTTCCAAATATATCCTTGTCACTTGATTTTGAACTGAAAAGCTTCCAAATATATCATTGTCACTTGATTTTGAACTGAAAAGCTTCCAAATATATCCTTGCTGCTTGATTTTGAACTGAAAAGCTTCCAAATATATCCTTGTTGCTTGATTTTGAATTGAAAAGCTTCCAAATATATCCTTGCTGCTTGATTTTGAACTGAAAAGCTTCCAAATATATCATTGTCACTTGATTTTGAACTGAAAAGCTTCCAAATATATCCTTGATTTTGAACTGAAAAGCTTCCAAATATATCCTTGTTGCTTGATTTTGAACTGAAAAGCTTCCAAATATATCCTTGATTTTGAACTGAAAAGCTTCCAAATATATCCTTGATTTTGAACTGAAAAGCTTCCAAATATATCATTGTCACTTGATTTTGAACTGAAAAGCTTCCAAATATATCCTTGCTGCTTGATTTTGAACTGAAAAGCTTCCAAATATATCCTTGATTTTGAACTGAAAAGCTTCCAAATATATCCTTGCTGCTTGATTTTGAACTGAAAAGCTTCCAAATATATCCTTGATTTTGAACTGAAAAGCTTCCAAATATATCCTTGTTGCTTGATTTTGAACTGAAAAGCTTCCAAATATATCCTTGTTGCTTGATTTTGAACTGAAAAGCTTCCAAATATATCCTTGTCACTTGATTTTGAACTGAAAAGCTTACAAATATATCCTTGATTTTGAACTGAAAAGCTTCCAAATATGTACTTGTTGCTTGATTTTGAACTGAAAAGCTTCCAAATATATCCTTGATTTTGAACTGAAAAGCTTCCAAATATATCCTTGATTTTGAACTGAAAAGCTTCCAAATATATCCTTGTCACTTGATTTTGAACTGAAAAGCTTCCAAATATATCATTGTCACTTGATTTTGAACTGAAAAGCTTCCAAATATATCCTTGATTTTGAACTGAAAAGCTTCCAAATATGTACTTGTTGCTTGATTTTGAACTGAAAAGCTTCCAAATATATCCTTGTTGCTTGATTTTGAACTGAAAAGCTTCCAAATATATCCTTGCTGCTTGATTTTGAACTGAAAAGCTTCCAAATATATCCTTGATTTTGAACTGAAAAGCTTCCAAATATATCCTTGATTTTGAACTGAAAAGCTTCCAAATATATCCTTGTTGCTTGATTTTGAACTGAAAAGCTTCCAAATATATCCTTGTTGCTTGATTTTGAACTGAAAAGCTTCCAAATATATCCTTGTCACTTGATTTTGAACTGAAAAGCTTCCAAATATATCCTTGTCACTTGATTTTGAACTGAAAAGCTTCCAAATATATCCTTGTCACTTGATTTTGAACTGAAAAGCTTCCAAATATATCCTTGTTGCTTGATTTTGAACTGAAAAGCTTCCAAATAGATCATTGTCACTTGATTTTGAACTGAAAAGCTTCCAAATATATCCTTGATTTTGAACTGAAAAGCTTCCAAATATATCCTTGATTTTGAACTGAAAAGCTTCCAAATATATCCTTGATTTTGAACTGAAAAGCTTCCAAATATATCCTTGTCACTTGATTTTGAACTGAAAAGCTTCCAAATATATCCTTGTCACTTGATTTTGAACTGAAAAGCTTCCAAATATATCCTTGTCACTTGATTTTGAACTGAAAAGCTTCCAAATATATCATTGTCACTTGATTTTGAACTGAAAAGCTTCCAAATATATCCTTGCTGCTTGATTTTGAACTGAAAAGCTTCCAAATATATCCTTGTTGCTTGATTTTGAATTGAAAAGCTTCCAAATATATCCTTGCTGCTTGATTTTGAACTGAAAAGCTTCCAAATATATCATTGTCACTTGATTTTGAACTGAAAAGCTTCCAAATATATCCTTGATTTTGAACTGAAAAGCTTCCAAATATATCCTTGTTGCTTGATTTTGAACTGAAAAGCTTCCAAATATATCCTTGATTTTGAACTGAAAAGCTTCCAAATATATCCTTGATTTTGAACTGAAAAGCTTCCAAATATATCATTGTCACTTGATTTTGAACTGAAAAGCTTCCAAATATATCCTTGCTGCTTGATTTTGAACTGAAAAGCTTCCAAATATATCCTTGATTTTGAACTGAAAAGCTTCCAAATATATCCTTGCTGCTTGATTTTGAACTGAAAAGCTTCCAAATATATCCTTGATTTTGAACTGAAAAGCTTCCAAATATATCCTTGTTGCTTGATTTTGAACTGAAAAGCTTCCAAATATATCCTTGTTGCTTGATTTTGAATTGAAAAGCTTCCAAATATATCCTTGTCACTTGATTTTGAACTGAAAAGCTTACAAATATATCCTTGATTTTGAACTGAAAAGCTTC
The DNA here is from genome assembly GCA_964019985.1 of Aurelia sp. 4 Dawson et al 2005. Taxonomy (NCBI): domain Eukaryota; kingdom Metazoa; phylum Cnidaria; class Scyphozoa; order Semaeostomeae; family Ulmaridae; genus Aurelia; species Aurelia sp. 4 Dawson et al 2005. Next base: position 225,236 of record OZ026492.1, on the reverse strand, counting down.
CAAATATATCCTTGCTGCTTGATTTTGAACTGAAAAGATTCCAAATATATCCTTGATTTTGAACTGAAAAGCTTCCAAATATATCCTTGTTGCTTGATTTTGAACTGAAAAGCTTCCAAATATATCATTGTCACTTGATTTTGAACTGAAAAGCTTCCAAATATATCCTTGATTTTGAACTGAAAAGCTTCCAAATATATCATTGTCACTTGATTTTGAACTGAAAAGCTTCCAAATATATCATTGTCACTTGATTTTGAACTGAAAAGCTTCCAAATATATCCTTGTTGCTTGATTTTGAACTGAAAAGCTTCCAAATATATCCTTGATTTTGAACTGAAAAGATTCCAAATATATCCTTGTTGCTTGATTTTGAACTGAAAAGCCTCATACTAAAATATAGGAGTTAGAAAACAGTAGCAGCATTAAAGGAAATAGAACAACTATTCAACAGACTTAAGAGGTGCTTGTTGATTTCTCTCTACAATGCTCTATTCAACAAGATACTGTCTCATCAAACATAATTGAAATATTTTACAGTCACTATTTCTTTCGAGCAAACACGCTGTAGCTAACACAAAAACAAAGAGTTGTTGTTGTTGCTGAAAACTGTATCGTCAACAATAGTGTTGCTTTCTTCTAGTCACAAATGATGAAGTCGTTCATATATCCTACTGCCATAAATCTTTTGTGTTGATGACAAATCAGAAAAATAAATACTTTATGCTAGCATCCTTCTTGGAAAAAGCAAAAGAAATAGAAGTATTGCAAAATAAAGTGACTTCCTCGTGTTCACCAATGCTTTATTTTTGCTCGCGAACTCCCTAGATAACTATTCGGTTGCTCTGTTGAAGATAGACCACTGTCGAATGAATGGCAACAGTTTATCTTTGGATTTCTCATTTTGTTATTTTTGGGCAGTAGAAGGAAGATCATTGTTGAATGACAACAGTTAATCTTTAGATCTCACTCAGTTGCATTTCACCAACTCTTTTGATTGCTTTGTGGCTGATAGATCATTGCTGAATAGGAATGGCTCATCTTTAGATTATATATTCTGTTGTTCTTAACAAATTCTTTTGGGTTGCTTTGTGGATGATAGATCATTGTTGAATGGGAATGGCTCATCTTTAGATTATATATTCTGTTGTTCTTAACAAATTCTTTTGGGTTGCTTTGTGGATGATAGATCATTGTTGAATGGGAATGGCTCATCTTTAGATTATACCGGGTGAGTCAGAAAAAAACGTGGGGCGTTTGACGGACTGTAGCGTCGCATTGAGCCACTCGATTATCGTAAACTAAATTTTTCCGTGCAGCCAAGAGTCTAGCTTAGATCATAAACCATTCCCCATCCAAATCGGTCGTTTGATGTATTTGTTAAAAAAGAGTTCTTCGTAAGACTCTGTATGGGAGTCTTGCTGGCTTGTGAAATTTTCGACCAAGCCCGTTCAGCCGTTTAGCCTTGCCAGAGTTGCAGGTACATGTAGTATTGTCAGGGGAAACTGAAAAATTTGAGCCTGGTGCACACTAGGTAAGTCGCTTAAGTCGCTAAGATCGTGCAGAAGAACCAAAGACAAAGACTAAGAGTTTGAATCCCTTGCCTTTTCGCCTTTCTGCACGACTCTGTGAATCAGGCTTTAGGAAACAGTGTTGTTTGCATGAAGTCCCATTGCGACAGAGCGTTTATCTGCGTGAAAGAAACCTCTTCGCAAGACGAAGAAGTACGCATTATTAATGTCTTTCAAACGTGTTTTCCAAGCATGGCAAGTTATGATAAGGCATTCCAAAGGAGACAATACTACCTCCTTATCATTTCATTCTCCCCTGATAATACAACGTGTACCTGTAACTTTGCTAAGATAAAATGCGAAAGGGGCTCAGCGAAAGATTCTATCAGTTTGCGAGATTCCCGTACAAGGTCTTAAAAAGAAAATGTTTTCTGAAAAATGCATTAAATGACTGATTTCGATGGGGAAAGGTTTATGATCTAAGTTAGACTCTTGGTTGCACGGAAAAACTTAGTTTATGACAATTTGGTGACTAAATGCGATGTCACGGTCCGCCAAACGCCCCACGTTTTTTCTGACTCACGCGGTATATTCTGTTGTTCTTAACAAATTCTTTTGGGTTGCTTTGTGGATGATAGATCATTGCTGAATGTGAATGGCTCATCTTTAGATTATATATTCTGTTGTTCTTAACAAATTCTTTTGGGTTGCTTTGTGGATGAAAGATCATTGTTGAATGGCAACAGTTCATCAGCATGATTTTGGTGAGCGTATTTATTCCTTTCCTTGTTGAGGACGAAGAATAAAGAGAACATGGATTATTGACAGTTTTTAGTTCAGTTGTGTTTGATACAATTTGAATATTTGCACTTTAAGGAAACTAAGAAATGCCGTTGTTCTTCGTCGTGTTGCAGTGTTACTACCTACAATTTAAGAAATACATCTGCACGTTCAATCCACTACAAGATCATTGTTGAATGGCAACAGTCCATCTTAACATTTTGCATTCAGGTGTTCTTGAAAAACTTTTTTGATTGCTTTGTGGATGATAGATCATATAAAATATTTTTATATAATCTTGTAAAAATACAACGGCTAAATAACTACAACTTCGCAACTACATGATCACACAACTACAAAAGATTACATAGAAATGATGCCACAAGGAGAGCGGAACCCTGTGGCCATTTAACTTATAAATAAAAAACTAAAAAAACTAATTGCACGAGCGAAGCGAGGTTCACATTAGGAAGCAACCGAATTTCATTTCTGGTTCGCGCATATTTTATTGTGATTCATTGTTATTTTCCGCTGGTCATTTGGTCTGCATCAATGATTTGCATAATTTAACAAAAGAAATCCCCTCACACTGTGCTCACATGATTTCAGTGTTCATTGCGTCATTACTCCTGGTTTTAAGTGGTGTTTACGTGGGTTCTTGGGTTTGGCCTAATGCAACGGTCAGCCAGGTTCTGTCACTCATTCAAAATAGCGTACAAGCTTTTTGAAACTAGAAGGGTTTTTACGTACTTTTTGCGGATTTTCCTTGAAGAGAAAGGCATCTTCGTCAACAAAATACGATGTTTTCTCAGCTAAGAAGACACCATTTGGTTGTGAGCAACCAAGGGCTTCGAGGGGCACATGGCCGAATTTCTTTAAACAGGTTCCTCGAAATCAACAGGAGTCGATAATTAGGCAAATTTCAAGATTTCACCGTGTATGACAGAAATTACTGTAAGTCACAAGAAGGAGGGGGGGGGGCAACAAGCCGTACACCGATGCTTTTGTTAGAAACTATGGATTTGACATTTTTCCAAGTAATATGATACAGGAGCAAGTGAGAATAAAGTAAAAACATGATTCTTGTTTCTCCCCAATAAAGGATTTCTCGTCAGGATGAAAAACCACGTCAGTTTCTGCATATCTCATTTTTGGTCAGAATTCCGAAGCAGTGAAGCACGTCTCTGCCAACATTAACCCTAATCCATATGGGCTTTTTTCGAGCTACTATTTATGGGGGGGGGGCTCTTTCCACCCTCCTCTAAAAACCGCCTTAGCCCCATCAGAATTCAATAAAACTTGGCACCGTTATAGATCAGGTAATTTCTAGCATGTAACTTAATTTGGGTGTGGCTGCCACACCTTATGACGTCACAGTGACGTCATGAAGTTGAAAATCTGTGAAAATCAGGTTTCCAAGCTAAATTTGAATTTAAGGAAGGTTGTGCATAAACACTTGGCAGTTTTTGGCTCAATTTAGCCAAAAATTTGATATGAAAATATAATTTCATTGAAATTAATGGTTTTGGAGTGATATTTTGACAGAAATTAACCAATTTGAATGACGTCATTTATGCAGTTAATTTGTTCTCTGTAAAACGTATCATCGGAGGGTTTTCAATTGAAAAATTTAAAAAATTTTGCTAATTAGCCCAAAATGGCGGCAAAAATGACGTCTTTATCAAAACATGCTGACATCATCAAATTCCAGAAATTCTGGTATCAAATTAAAGCTCTTCCTTTACTGATTCATTTGGTGTATAATATTTCATAATTTGATCAAATTTTTACATTGAAATCATCAAAAACAATGATTTGTTTGATACCTGCTTCCAAATATGGGCATGTCACGTGACCTGTAAGCTCTATTGTTTGAAAATTTTTTTGTCAAAATGTGGCGAATAGAAAATTAGTAAAAGTCAGAGGGATTTGGGGGACATAGTTGATGTCTTTTAAAAACGCTGCAAGAAAAACCTCGAGGGGGGTTGGAAAACACCCCCCATGCGGATTAGGGTTAAGAACGGGGCATGTGCACTTAATAACGATTTGTTCCTTTTTAGTATAGATCTAAAGCTACACTTACAAAGGAGAGATATGTCCATGTACTTGAGGGGGGGGGGGTTGCAAAAGGAATTCAAAAGCGCTTAGTTGTGTGAATGAATTTCTGGGTAGCCTCTATGAGTCGTTTATTAATATCAGGTGGTCAATCATGTCTCAGCATTGTTTTATGACCAGGCCAAACAGTAACCAAAACTAAAGAAGTGCTGCGTTGAATTGTAATTCTTCTCTATTTAATTACGTGGTACAAAATAACTGGTAGTGGATTGCAAGAATCTGTCTGTTGTTACGCGTTCAGTCACCGGTGTTGTAAGCCAATGAATTGATGAGATCCCGTATGATGTATGACAAATTGTACTTAGACAGCTCCAAACTTATATTTAGACTAGCTGTTATCGGAGATAAGGAAGTGCTGCTCAAGCCTTGGTGTAAAACATACTATTTGTGTAAATTTGCCAACAATAAAAATGTTGGAGAGGGGTTTTGGAGGACGTGTGAGTTCTTGAGGTAAAAATTGTCCCAAGAAATAAAAGAACTGTTTGAAACTTTCAAGTCTGTTTAGTATTACTACAACATCTATTACATTTTAACACAAAATTAGTCTCATTTCAAGTGTTACATTGTAATTTTAGGGCACAGTTAGCTGATGTTGGAACGTTATGTGTTGGACAGTATGACTTTCTTTTACCCTTATAAGTACCTCACTTGGTTTTTGATTTTCTTCGTTCTCCACAGATAATCCTATGTGTAGCAATTTCCTTGATAATTCCTCTGTAAATGCTCACAGTTACTGTCCATTATCTTCTCCTGTCAGCAACAAACTCATGACTCAATATTCAATGACATCTAGCTACAATGAACAGGTTTTTATGTCTGACGGAAAAACATTCTTGAGAGCTCATGTTGCACATGATTTGGTCACCACAATTTTTCAAATGTGTGTCAAAGTATGGTCACTAGGTGTAAAGGACGATGATATCTTCCCTGTCATTCTTGGTCTCGTCTTTAAAATACTGTCCCCAGTAATTTCTTGGGCTGGTCTTTGCAAGAATGACACAAGTAAATAAATAACCTATGGTGTTCAAATGCAGTGTTGGTCTTTGAATGTTTCAAGTTGGATTAACACTCACAAGCAGTGCCGCGAATGCATATATAGTGATCCAATGCTGCCTTGATCTTTACATAAATGTCACAAGTAAGCATATTGCCTTTCACTCCTACAACAATAAACAATGAAATGAACTTATATGTGTAAATGTATTGAAAAGATATTACTATTGTGGTTTATGGTTGGCAGCAAACAATGAATGTGACTCCTTGGTAGACAATAGCAGTGTATTGTCAATGGAATGTTATGCTGAGGATGACTTTCACATATATCCTTTGCATTGTAGGAATATTTATAAATAAAAGCAATATGTAGAAACTCTGTCAGATGCAAATGATCATGTGGTCAAATATCGTTATCATTCACTTCTGTGCAATTTTCTGTTTGATGATTTCCTTGTCTTTGAAAGGGAAGTTATCAGCTATTCTGTTCTAAAAGCGATTCATTCACATCTCTGAAGACATTTCCACTGTGATTGGGTTTGATACTGGGGATATGATGAAACCTTCAACCACTACTTGTTAGCAAAGCTTGAAACATTATGCACGAATTACTTGGCCAAAGCCCAAATTCCTCGCATCTACGTGCTGTTTGTTTATTACTGCAGGTTTAGGCCGCTAGGCCCTCCTTGCCGTTTCGTCTTCTAAGCTCGATCTCTCCTGAAAAGTATGGGCAATTCCGACACGTAAAGAATGTTTCAGAATTGTCTATGTTACTTCTGAATCAAATCTAAATGCTTACCTTCTTGTTTTTGTTGGTATTACTTGACTTTGCTTCAGCCTTGTCAAGCCTTGTCGATCGTCGAAAGCACGTTGGAATAAGATCCGTTGTTGCTGCTGTTTGGCTTGTCCTCATTTGCATATAATCCGTCCATCCAACCAAATACCCCATTCACACTGCAAAGTAGATTACTTTAAACCAGTTTAATTTAACCTAAAAACCAGTTTAGTTCCAGAAACTTCGTTCACATCACCAAGTTAGTAGAACGGTTTTGTTACCTTGACAACGGCTTCCTCAGACGGGTTTCTTTTGTTTACAATCTCGCAAAATGGCTGACACCGCTGTGGCAAAGAATTTTTCAGGCCATTTAAAACGAAAAAAGATGTTTGCAAAGCTGCTGCTCTACAAACGGAGGCGAAATTTAGCAGCAGCAATTTACTTCAGATCTGTGGTGGATATTTCGAGAAGTCTAATTCCAATGGAACGGTCCCGCTGGACAAAATTCAGGTCTCAGGCATTCTGGTATGAAACGGTGAACAATAACTTCGTCCCATCATTTGCTAAAATGTCGCTAAAAAATATCCGCCAGGATTTTTGATAAAACATATAGGATAAAACAGAAAACGATTTGAGCCAGCATTTCATTCCTAAGGGCTCCACTACTTTCAGTTCATGCCTTACAAACAATAACCCATGTTCTAAGAGAGTTACAGTGATAATTCATTTATCTTGTGTATATTGAATGATATAGCAACGTAGCAATGTAAATATATCGATATATATATCTGTATGCTATGGATTTTCTGAATTATTTCGCAATTTCCAGCATAGTTTCTGTAAAGGCAAGGATAATTTTTGCAAATCTATTATTCAGACGTCAATAATACACGTATCTTTTCTATTAGAACTAAGAATTTGAGCCAGTCGTGAATGTTTCTTATACGCAGTTAAAGCTGGACCGGGTCAACATAGAAATATACATAGTGTGCTATTCTTTGTGCGGTTTCATTGTACACGTGTAGGCGTTTCTTTAGCCCATTTATTAGCTGCTCGTCGATGAAGCTACTTCGATTCGCTTGGTCATCAAATTTTGTCGCAAATGAATACTTGACTTCATGACAATGCATTCAGTGGTAAAAAAACAATCAGGCATCAAAGTTCCCTGACATCTTGAAATGATTTATGAACCACAGCCCCAAAGCCTATGAATGCTCTAGTTTTATTCTTGAACCCTTTACCCCCTGAATTGTCACCACTTCAGAAACCATTGCGAGTCGTTTACATAAACATTCAATTTTCAAGCACATGATCCACAATAATAGGATTCGATTTCCAAACATAGGGACAAATGTATCATTTTTGATATTATTAGAATTTTCATGGAAAGACAGACAAATCAAATGATTGTCTGGCTCACTTGGATAGCGAGCCACGAGCTATAAGTGAGAGAGATGTCAAATGCAATTACCGCCGGTTATTGTTCGGTCTGATCACGGAGAAACAACAAATTTCACTGGGTGAAAACTGTGAGTAGTACGAAATCAATGTTTCCTTTCTGTTTGTCACAGTTTGTTGCAGCATGGTTGATTTTACAGTTTGTACATTTTTGAACTACAAAAGGCATTTAATTTCAAATGCGCTTGGGCAAACCATGAAAATGAAGAAACCATATGAAACAACTGAACATTAGAACTATCTATGAAACGAAGACCAGTCCCTTGAAATCATTTTATGCAAGATCTTCATGAAGAACCACTTCAGTTTCCTGCTGATCCCTGAGTCTCTTGATGTCTTTTTCATTTCTGACCAAGGTGTTTGGAAGCTTTCTGATTTTCATAATATCTTCTGCCTTTATATCCAGCTCTTTGCAAAGGATATCTTTCAGTTCAACCATGGAACAATTCTGTTGGACTTCAACCTCAATAAAATCTATATCTCCAGCCAGCCTGACTTTCAATACCCTTTCGTCGTCCATATTCTTCTTCGTAGCTTCATCTTCTTCTCTTTGAAGTATTTGACTCAAAAATTGCGTGTCATTTTCCTGTTGTTGCCTGATAAATTCATTCAGAGACTGTTGCAAAGTTTCAACCATAGACTGTGTTGTATTTCGCTTTCTTTTCTTATTTGTTTTGCTAAAATATAGCTCCTTACAAACTTGCTTTCCAGAGCTCATATTTTGCTTATCTTCCTCGGGAGTGGTTGTGGAAGACGAAGGAATGGTTTCCGTTTCGTATGTTAAACCTGGATAAGGTGCAAGGGAAGGTGATTGTCCTCCTGTAGGCTGAGCAAATTGGTCTGAAAACATTTCTTCCTCGTTGGCATGCAGACTTACTGAAGGAACAGCAGTGTTTTCATCAAAGCTTTCACAAAGTGTGCTTATCTTAGGCCTAAGCTCAGATTCCGAACGAGCAAAACTGGAGGAAAAAGGCAACGAACTTATAAGGCTGCTAGGCATTACGGTAGGTTTATCTCCTAAAATGGTATCGAGTGTGTCGAAGCAAGGTGGTTTCTTTGTCCTTTGCATTCCTGTTTGCCGTTTGTTGTCGATAAATTTCTTGTAAGCGACCGTCAAAGTTTTTATTCTTGTTTGGCACTGGTCTCCGTCTCTATCTTCGTAGCCTTCCGCCCTTACGGCGACGGCAATTTCTTCCCAAATCGGTTTTTTTCTCGTACACGACTTGATTCTCTCTTGCATGTTTGGTTGGCCCCATTTTTCAAGCAGCACCTCAGTTTCCTTTGGCTCCCAAGATCGTGATCTATTTTGCCCTTTAGCTGTGGAGCAGCTTTCCGCCATTTTGAATCCTTCAAACTCCGAAGTTAAACCAGGTTAAAAGGTGGGTTAAATAAAACTGGTTTAAACTAATCCAAGTCAGATTTAATCCAGTTTCTGCTATGTGTGAACGGGAATTAAGCTAACCTGGTTTAATTTAAGCTACTTTAAACCCGGTTTAACGGTCAGTGTGAATGGGGTAAAAGACTTTGATCCAACCATCCATCCATCCAAACAAACCGACACAGAAATTCCTTATCAAACGCATCTTGATAGCTGCTCGCGCATGCGCACTTCGCAGCAACAATGATATTAAAATGCACGTATTACTGATTGTGTAAAAATATGTTTGTGGCGTGTGGTACTAGTATGAAAATTAACCGATAATACTGTAAATTAAAGATTTAAGTTCCAAATGTAAATTTAAGTACCAAATCTTTAATTTACAGTATTATCGATTCTCCTACAGCGAAGAAGAAGACGACGATGATACTCTGTCTAATGGGAGTCTTGGAGAGTCAGTTTCAGTTTCAGTTTCATCATCATATTTAAATTCACTACATACAATTTATAATCCCAACAATACAAACAAATAACTTAACTACAAAGACTAGATATATAAAATTTTACACAGAAAATTAATACATTGATACAAAAATTAATACGACACTAAGAAAAGATACAAAGGGGGGCTAAATAAATTGTATGCAGGGAATTACTTAAAGGAGGAGCTCTCTCAATAGGTAAACTAATCGAGGAGAGAGCCCCCCCTATCCTAAGATATAATCAGATAAATTTTGTTAGTTTAAATAATTGTGCAGTACAAAAATGGCTCAAATTCAACTGTCAACCTTGTTCAATAAATGAATTTTCAGTCTTGTTTTGAACAATACTTTTGATGGAGCATTTCGGAGTTCCATGGGTAATGTATTCCAAAGCTTAGCACCAAGATATCTAATAGACTTCAGACCATACTGAAGGCTGTTTTTTTAGACATATATAGATCACCTTGACTGGCCTGTCTTGTGGAGTACTGATGAACAGATGAGCAGAATAGGAAAAAGTCATGAAAGCAGCTAGGTGAAGTTTTATTAACAGAATCAAAAACAAAAGTTAGGAGTCGCAGTTCAAAGATCTCAGAAAGTTTCAGGAGCTTAAAATCATTGAAGATTGGAAGAGAGGGAGACATGCGAGGCTGAAATGAGATAGCTCTGACTGCTTTTTTCTGTAATTTGAAGATTGGGTCAACATATGATGCATATGTTTGACCCCAAACAATAAGACCATATTGTAAGAAGGACAAAAACAAAGCATTGTACAAGCAAATTAAAACATCTAAGGGAAGTAAGTTCCTAATTTTGAAAAACATTCCACATGTTCTCATTTCTTTAAAAGAAGAAGAGGTCGGAATCGATGAAATTATGCAAACGGAACTCAAGGGCAGTGACCTTGAGAGACTGTTGCGTGAAAATGAAAGCTTAAAAGCAGAATTGGCAGAGAACAAGGTAGAGATAATCGCCCTGAAAGACAACATTGCAAGACTTGAAAAGATCTCCATCGAGATTCAAGACAGATTTGAGGTGCGAATTGCGAGTCTTGAAACTGAGAAAAGTAAGCCAATCGACTGCAACCTTGCTAAGGCGCTCAAACGCGACATTAAAGAAACGAAAGACGTTATTGCTTCAATTCAGCAGGAAAAGTTTGACAAGAGGACAACAGACAAAAAATCTGAAAAATTTTCAGCAAAAAAATTAGACGAAATCAGTTTTGAAATCATCGATTTACAAGATCAAATTAGAAAACATAGTGCAGAACACGAAAATCTAAAACAATTTGTCAACGGCTTAAAACGCAGCATGAAAGACAACAGAAACACAGAAGAAAATAAAAATGACTCTGCCACGAAAACCGCAAAAACCCAAGATCAACACGAAAATGATATCGTACCTCAATCTTTTTCACCAGACATTGACTCCACGAGACCAAAAGCAGAACTGCATCAAACTCCTTTCAGAATGAGTTATGGTTCAGAAAGAGGCTCACAGCCTCGCAGCTTCTTTAATAATCACGCGATCAATAAAATATCTCAAATTACATCATTGGAGATTCGATCTTAAAACAACTTCACCCAAGGAAACTAGACTCCAGTGGCTCAACTAAGGTCAGAACGTTAAGTGGACGATCTCTGGAAGAAATAAGAGCTGCCCTATCCACACATGATCTCTCTTCTATCAAAAATTTGATAATATACCCAAGCAAAATGGGCCAGAAATAGTTCAACTTTTTGATGAAATGATTTGCGAAATAAAATCGAGCTATCCAAACTTAAAGATCTATCTATCAACCATTATTCAGAGGGAGGACTTAAAGATTCCTGGTAGTAAAGAGAAAATAACTTTTATTAATGAGAAACTCAAATCCATGGCTCAAAAACTTAACATTGAAATAATAGACAATGCACCTAATCTGAATGACCCGGAATTGCGCTATGATGGTCTTCACCTAAATGGTACTGGGGTCATTGAGCTTGCACGCAACTTTAAAAACGCAATCTTGCCTCAGCGAAGAAAAGCAGATTACAGACCTTCACATCGCAATATTGACTACTCAGACTTCTCATTCAGAAAAAACGCACCACAGGATGCCAGATACAATAACTTCGAGTTTCCAACACACAAGACTCCAGAAGCAAGTCCAAACCAAGGAGAGGATAGCAACGCAAACTATGCCCAGCTAACACCTCAAAACCCACTACATACTCGTCCAGGTCAATATCACACTCAATGGCTAGCTGCAACCACCACGAAACACAGCTTTCCAACCAATCGGATCTTTTCCATATCCATGGAACAATTTTGGGATACCTAATGGGATGGTGAGCCCCTTTGCTTATCATAACAGACACTTCGGTATGCCTGTTCCCGTTTTTTAACTTGATTTTCATATTGACAAACATTTTAGCGATTTGTTAAAAAAAAAGAAAGAAGATAAATCAGACGTTATTGCCATCACAAACCGTACGTCCAGGGCTACAACAACACTACTTTCCATCTTCCAGTAACAAGAGTTATGGTCAGGGTTGATGCTCATGGCTGCAGTGATGATCTAGGCTTTACTGCGACTGTGAGTAGTTTTAGAGATTATTTAGGTCAGTTCCAGTTAGTTGATGATAATCATACTTATTTCACCACTGATTCTTTAAACAAAATGAATACAAAGTCGCCAAATCTTTCAATTTTTCATCTCAATATTAGGAGCCTAAATAAGCACGCCAATGAACTTGTCAGTCTGCTTAGTTCCATGAAATTATCTTTTGACGTTATTTGTTTGACTGAGGTGCATAATACTAACTTACAGCATTTTTCACCCCTCTTAAATGGTTACAACTATCACCCAATCCCCTCTCAACGAGGAAATGTAGGTGACATTTGCGTATATGTAAAATCTGACATAAAATTTAGTATTGTTGCTGAACTCAACCTGCACTGCAACAGCCCTTGTGAAAACTTATGGTTCACTGTATCTAAAGGTAAAACAGAATCTTTAATGGGGCTCATATACAGACACCCTGATGGCTCAATCAAAGAATTTTGCGAAAATCTTGAAATCACCTTGGAGAAAATTTCACAAAATAAATATAAACAGGGAATCATAATTGGAGATATAAACATTGACCTACTAAAGTTCGATGATAGTAAAAATAAGCTTGTCAAGGCATACTTGGAACTACTTGTATCACATAACTTTCATCCTCAAACCATTCTTCCATCAAGAATTACCAGAAACAGCTTTTCTTTGATTGACCACATATTCTTACTTCAAAAACAACATAGTGAAAGGATCGCAGCAGGAAACTTGATAACCGATATAAGTGATCACTTTGCATCCATATTGCTACTAAAAGAAGACTCACGAAATACTTTAAACAGACCCAAAGTACGCTTCTTTAGTGAAAAAAATAGAGCCAAATTTAAAGAAACTCTTGCCGGCATTAACTGGGAAGATCTTTTCCAATCCAAGGATGCAAATACATGCTGTGAAATCTTCAATACTCACTTAACTAAATGTTTCAATGACTCTTTTCCGCTAAGACCATTACCGAAAAAGCGCCTTAAAGACAAACCTTGGGTAGGTAAAGGACTTCGAGAATGCATTCATAAGAAAAATAGGCTTTATAAGCTCTCACTCGCTCGAAAAGATCAAGCATCTATCGACAATTACAAGAAGTACAAGAATATCTTGACCATGTGCTTAAGACAAGCTGAAGAAAACTACTATAACGATATTTTGAAAGATAAAGCTAATGCCATATATCGTATGTGGGCGATGATGGGGCCAATGCTTAATCCCAAAAAATCGAAGCAATCGTTTAGAATAGCAAAGATAGTTGATAGTTCAAAACGTGTATGGACATCAGACACAGACATTGCAAATACATTAAATAACTTTTTCTGTAGCATTGGTAGTACTATTAACGGATCAGTGGAGCCTACAAGCACACATTTTTCTACATTCCTTAAGAATTTCAATGAAAACTCCTTCTTTTTAAAGGAAGCCACCTGCGATGAAGTACTCCTAGAGATAAGACAACTATCAGGTAAATGAAGCCAGGTAAATCACCAGGAGTAGATGGTATTAAGCCTGAACTTATAAAACAATGTTACGAGATCCTGGTGAATCCTCTTACGCATATATACAATGTATCATTTCTTACTGGCGTTTTTCCGGATGTACGGAAGGTTGCAAAAGTGATCCCTATCTTTAAAAAAGGTGATCGATCGGTCAAATGTTGATAACTATCGCCCGATCTCTCTGCTCTCCTGCTTTGAGAAAATTCTTCAGCGACTCATGTACAATAGGATGACTGACTTTTTGAAAAAGCACAAGATATTATACAAGTTACAGTTTGGATTCAGGGAAAACCACTCAACTACACTTGCACTTATTGAAGTTTTAAACGAAATCTACTCCAATCTCGACTCTGGAAAATTTGTACTAGGAGTCTTCCTTGACCTTAAGAAAGCTTTTCATACCATTGACCATAAAGTCCTTATACGCAAACTTGAGCATTATGGCTTTCGCGGAGTAGTGAGCAAATGGTTCGCTAGTTATCTCTCTAATAGAAAGCAGTATACTTGCATTAATGGTGAAAACTCCGAACTTGATGTTATTACCACCGGTGTCCCACAGGGCTCTGTACTAGGACCTTTGCTTTTTACAATTTATGTTAATGATATGCAGCATGCATCTAATCTGCAGCCACGGCTTTTTGCTGATGATACCAATACATTCACGGCTGATTCAAACATCGACCACTTATTACAAAACACAAATAATGAGCTTCTTAACTTAGACACTTGGTTTAAAGCAAACCACTTGAAGCTAAGCCTAGACAAAACTACATACTGCATTTATTCCCCTAAAAAGAAACTACTAACATATAATGACGAAATTCGAATCGGTGATGTGGTAAAAAGGTCTGATAGTGTCAAGTACCTTGGATTATTAATCGATGAAAAATTAACTTGGGAAAAGCATATAGATGAGCTAGGGAGCAAAATAGTTCAATATGCCTCCATTTTCCGCAAAGTCCGTGACCTGCTTCCCACAAATTGTTTGCAGTCCTTATTCAATTCATTTATTCAATCTAGGATAGATTATGCCATTGAAATATATGGAGATGCAAATAAGAAAGCCATCCAACGTATTCAGGTGCACCAAAACAGGATACTGAAGATATTACAATTCAAAAGGAGGCTGGCTTCTACTAACGAAATACATAAGAAATTCAATGTGTTAAAAATTTCTGATCAATATGAATTCAAAATCCTGAAACTGATGCATTCTTACGTCAACAACAAGGAAATCCTCCCTGACGCATTTCATAATCTTTTCCGAACAAGGTCATCCTTTCACAGCTATCGAACAAGGAACGAAAATTTATTTGAAATTCCAAAAACAAGAAATCGTTTCGGCAATTGTGCAATTTCTGTAAAAGGAGCAAAGATATGGAACAACCAACCTGCTGAACTGAGGATAATCGCAGGGAAAAACAAGTATCTAAATCATGTCAAACAGCTCAAGCTAGACTCCTATGAATGAATATGTTGGTGACATCGAGTTTGCTTTTAGATTATTTTTTTGTAGTATGTTAGCTTGTTCATTTTAGTGATGTACTTTTTCATTGTACAAATTCATAATTATGCTGTTGTTGATTTGGTATGTTTTAGCAGGGAGGTCAAGTTATCTCCCTGGTTTTTAGGGCTTTCAGAAATGAAATTATTGCTGCTCTTGCTCTAATTAGAATAAATCAAATATTTAGACATCGTAATCAAACTGTTCCGTTTTGTTGTAAGCGCCCCAGACTCGATAAGCTTTGCTTCTCTGGGGCGTATGAAAGAGTATGTAGTTAGATTTAACAATGCTTTTTCATGAATCATTATCATCATCGATTACTGATTGTGGTTATTGAAAGTCAATAAAGGTATGAAGCTACCACTTTGTCCATAATCAGTCAAAGTATATTTCAGCAAACGCAATATAACATTTGGCAAATCCAGTCTAACGTTGAGTATAGCAAACGATCCTTCTTGTGATAACTGGCGACCAAACTGTTCTTACTCTATGTGCTTCAAAGTGGGGAATTTGTTCAATAAAAGTATAAATTTGTCGAAATATTCAACTTTGTAAAAAGATGATAAGTTAGTTACAACGTTTCGAGCTTAACCCTTCATCAGGCCTCTTTATCTTTTTACTGCTGCGTACTCGTGCAGAAATAAAAAATTCAGTTTAAAGCTGCACTAAATTATCAACAAGAGTGAAACAAGAATATATGCGGTACAAAAATCTACTGATCGAAAATGATAAAAAGGCACAGATATCCTATCCTAAAATATTTAAAACTTTCACTATCAATTTAAATCGTACTGAAATGCAATGTACAAAGATGGACTTTTGCACAAATTGCGTTTTGAGCTGAAAGGTACAGTTTTGTGCTCATGCCTTCAAGCATGGTTTTATTCATATTAAAATATTACAACAAATCTTACTTTCTACTACATTTTTCTAGTTACGATACAACACTAGAGGGATGATACCATGGGGAACGAAAGACACTCTTGGAACTACTTCTCAAAAAGTAAGTAAGACAATCTTGGAACTACTTCTCAAAAAGTAAGTATACCAAATGAATGGCTCATAGAAAACACAATTTTTGATACACTGGGTCCACGAAAACTATCCCGTCCAATTTTGACATTTCTCCACGCAATCACTCAACCATGCCATGTGCAAGAAATGTGCCATGTTATATCAATGTAAAATCAACAAGCAATGCAAATTATAGATTTGAACGACAAGCATAATTGATGGGAACAACGTATAGACGTCCTCCTTTAACAAGCAGTTGTTCTTGGAAGAAGAACGACAAATTGTATAAAAGCATGAAAAATGAGCAGCTAAGGCATTCGCCAAATTGAGTTGTAAGGTCGGATCGAAATTTAGATCGATATTTAGATTGGCCTTCAGATTCTAATCACATACAAACCAAAGACAAAGATTCATCAAACGATAAGAAAGTTTATTGCTGGAAAAGGAGAATGACTTTCGTTGGCTTCAGGAAGGTGAGTGTTTTTTCATCAATCTTTACAATGTATTGTTGACCATAGAGTTGATCATCTGATGGCAAAGTTGTTGGCTTTTGTCCGATTGACCCAGGGTTCTGTTTCCTTGAGTGACCTTCGAGTGTTATTTCATTCATGCCTTGGAAATAGAATGAGCCTTTTCCTGGAAAGATGTATGAAATCCAACGACAATAGTCTGGATACAACATTACGCAAAATAGATTGCACATGTCATGAAATTTTCGAAAATCAGAAAATAAGTAACTGTTAAAATCCTTGTGATGTACCATCTATTTTAATTGATTGATTGATGGATTGATTCGTTGATTTTGATTGATTTTCAATTCTTTAAGCACTATAAGATTTTGAAGATTTGACTTCAATCGAAAGATCGTTCCATAACTTAGCACCGTTATATGAAAGGCATTTCTGGACGAAAACCGATTTGCGACTAGGAACGGCAAATTCTGTTTTAGAATTGCGAAGTTCTCTCTTGCATGCATCGGACAGCCTGATAAACATTTCTGTAAGGTAAATGGGAGCTTGGTTGTTTACCGATTTGTACACCATCTTCAAGGTCTCTGAATTTTTTACTTTAAGCAAGGGCTAGTATCATCAGCATACATGGACACAGTTGAACTCTGGACAGCACTTGGGAGATCATTGATGTAGATCAAGAAGAGAAGTGGTCCAAGACATGACCCTTGGGGTACCCCTACTTCCACTTCCCCAATTTCAGAATCGACTCCACCTAGTCTGCAGTACTGTTTTCTGTTGAAAATATAAGATTGAAACCAAGAAAACTCCCTTTGTCGAACACCATAGTGCTCTAAATTTTTGCAGGGAAGGTCGTGAATCAGGAAACTGACTTGTTTCAAGGGAGGTGTTAAATAAACATGAAAAACTAAAGAGTTTTCAATGTAAGGAGTAGCTAACTTTAAGAAGCAGCTAGATATGTTGTGAGCATGGGGTTGGGGGCATCTTCAATCTTGCTTGCTTAATCCTTAACTACTGAGCAGAAATATGAATTCATGGTATTGGAAATTTCCTGCATATCTACAATTTCTCTTCTAGAGTCTTTCAAAAGATCTATGTTTGTTGACTTAGATCTTTTGTTTATTACCTGCTTTATTGTTTTCCATGATTTCTTCATGTTGCCGTTAGCTTGAACAAGTCTTTCCGAAAAATACTGCCTCTTCAACTCATTATTTTTTTGTTAAATTTGTATCTTATATGTCTATAGGAGCTCATAAGAAGCTGAGATTTGCTTTTAAGAGCAGCTTCTTTTAAGTTTATCTCTGCCTCGTATTAGCTTCTTTAGGTCTTCATTCACCCATGGGAAGTGCCTCTCAGAAACAGGCAAAGTCTTGGTGGGGGCATGCTTGTCAATGATCAAATAGAAAAGGGTTGACCACTGGGTGACAAGTACATTAACATGATTTGTTTAGTGAAGTCCCTGCTCCCAACAAATGTCAGCAACATCAGCAAGGAATGCATCTTTGTCAAAGTTGTGATCTCCTTATGGCCCTTCTTTAATGCACCCTGAAACTTGCGGACACAAAAGACCATATCGTGATCACTCAAGCATACAGCTCAAATCCTTATTGGTTGCTGAAAGCACGCGGAAATCATCCAATTTCACGGTAGTCAGCCAATCAAATAGCCCCTTTCCAACCACGTGATACAAAATTGGCCGTTCGAAGTGAATTCTTGAAAATCCCAACAAAATTTGAAATGGCTACTAAGTTACAATAATTTCATGGAATTTTCTTTGATAAATCAGTAGAAGGGATGCCCCTCTACAGTTTGTAGCGTGCTTGGAAAAATATCTCATTTGGAGCCGAAATTACAGTCATTTTCCGGTCGAAGAGTATTGACATTCGTTCAAACATCGATAAAAGTCGATGCAAATGAGATATAAGGATAAAAATCTCAGCAATTATCGATATTGCCCTAAGCAATAACCCAAGCACTGTCCCTTCAATTAAATCTCAAAATCGCAGGTGATTTTCAACGATTTCTGCCAGAAATGTGATCTGAACCTAAACTTCTTACCGATTAAAACTCATTCGTTGATCCCAAAAAGGCTTAGTTTGCATTCTTGAGCTAAATGATTCACTTACCAAAGACTCAATGATCTATTTGGCTTCATTTTCCATTTAGATGTCTGCAAATTTCGTTTAAACATCCAGTCTTTAGCAACTTCTTGCAAATTTTTCTGGTTCCATATTTTCTCTGCAAGCCAGCAATCTCCTCAAAAACGTCACATCGATAGGCTTATGCGTGCGTCCGTAGAATCCTGTTCTCAAAACTCTTTCTAATCAAAAACTGAGTAAACAACTAAAACAGCTCTAATTAAATGTCTCTGACGCAAATAATCAGCAGAAGCAAAATCCATTATCAACTAAATGATGCAATTAATTTCCAAAATTTGGCACAAATGTCATTATTCGTCGACCGTAAAATGATTGTAATTTGGGCTCCAAATGAGATATTTTTCCAAGCACGCTACAAACTGTAGAGGGGCATCCCTTCTACTGGTTTATCAAAGAAAATTCCATGAAATTATTGTAACTTAGTAGCCATTTCAAATTTCGTGAGGGTACTCAAGAATTCACTTCGAGCGGCCAATTTGGTATCACGTAGTTAGAAAGGGGCTATTTGATTGGCTGACTACCGTGAAATTGGATGATTTCCGCGTGCTTTCAGCAAGCAGTAAGGATTTGAGCTGTATGCTAATCACTCATAGAAACCTTATGCACTCCTGCTTCATTGATATTTCTGGCAGACGTCGTGATCAATCATGGAAGATGTAGTTAGTGTAACCCTCGTTGGCTCCTGAATAAGCTGTTTGAGACTAAAGAGCTCATGGAGACTGCTAATGTGTTTAGCATTACTATCAGCAGGTTGGTATCGGGCTCTCTTTGTGAGATCACAGTTGTGTCTCCAAGAAGGATAATTTCTTTGCCTTCCCCCCTATTTAGATAGGAAAGGACTTTTTCCATCTTATTGAAAGAATCAACAGGGTCACTTGGTGGCCTATACCACGAAACAACGAGATAGGACTTGCTTTTGGGTGGCTCAATCTCCACACAAATTAATTCACGATTGTCAGTGGGGACATCATCTCTAAGTTTAAACTTTACTGAGTCCCTGATATTAAGAGAGACACACTCCTGCTGGTAACCAATTATTATGAAGAAACTCTGTAAATCCTTGATTTTGTAAAGGCTGACCAAACAATCACAGTATTTTAGCTACAAAAGATGGGAATTTGAAGTTATTTTACGGAACTGGTAACTCGAATCTCAAATGTACCAACTCTCACTTTTCACTATCACAACTCGCAACTCTCAACTCGCAAAACAGTAGCAACTCGTAACAGCAGCACGCCATCGATGCAAAGCCAGAGCACAAGTCAATGGGGTTCAGCAAAAGGAAGATCAACTAAAGAAAAGTCTATACTAAAGAAAGACACATACTATTCAAAGACTGCAGAAACGCTATTGTTTCGATCTGCGAACTCTAAAACTCCAGGTTTGTGGAATATCAGGCAACTTACAAAACACAATAATTGCTCATATATCGATCAGAAAACCAAAATTTGGGCTTGAAGGTCACAAACAGTTCTACGCCCAAGGTAAAACCAGATCTATGGAGAGTTAAATGGCTTTTGATTCTCAAAACCAGAAGAGCTATGTCACGTGACTAAGTGCTGACGTTAGCAAATGTTGCCACATTAGGTGCAAAACCACACAGAATTTGTCACGTTGCATCTCCAAATTGATAAAATATACCAATATGAAATTTGAAACATAGAAAGACTACATCCTTGTACTTCTTCTTTTGAAATTTATGCCTTGTACCGCTAATATTTTTGCTGATGTCAGCATTTATTTATCTTTCCCACAAAAAGGAATTTTGTCTAAAAAATTTGTTGTTAATTGGTTTTAGAAACAGCAAAAACCTTTAATTGTAGACTAAAAGACCTGATGAATCATAATATGTTGCTCATTTTTCGAAAAATGAAGCCTAACAAGTTTTCGTCAGTACGCATGCGCAACAACCAACTATTGATGATGTCATCAAAAATCAATAAAACATATATCAAATGAAAGCCTGTTTCAAGACAAGTCCAGTGATGTTTGCTTCATTGTTTTAGAGCCAGTGGCTCAAAAGTTAAGACTTAGAAGGAATTTTTTTCGGGGAGCACTCAAATCAAATCAAATCAAATCAAATCAAAATTATCTGTGGAGCGCCCTGAATCGGGTTCGAAAATTTAGAAATTGACATGGAAGGATGTCTCATAGATAGAAACTAAAAGTCACTAAAACTAGACTATTCTAAGAGATATTCAAGTTGCGTGCGTGGAAAAATTCATTAGGAGGGGGGCACTTTGTGCCTCCCCCTAGTCTGGATAGGGCTAGAATATTACCTCTGTAGAGCGAACCTATGACAAAACTTCTCTCACATAATCATAAACAGAAAACTATGCCAGAGGCAGCAAATTCCTTCCCAAGCAATAAATTCCTTCCCAAGCAATCATTCGCTAAGACGGCGGGCGGCAAGCCTAGTATTAAACAGATTGCATATTCGTAGTTAGCTATCACTATTGATAGCTGGACTATGTCAGTCGTGAGTCTAGCCTTGTATATGAATGAAATTACAAGTAATCAGGCATGTTTACTTACGTAAACGTGGGGAACATATTTGTGTCCTTGTTTTGAGTTATGTTTGTAGCACTTCCGTGGCGTAATACTAAATTCTTCCTCATATCAAGAAATTATATCTTGCTCATGTATGTACCGGGTGAGCCAGAAAAAAGTTCCCACTTTTAAAAATTCCTAGCACCAAGAGTAAATCAAAGATTTGAATGATTCAAACTTCAGTTAAAAGCCGAAAGATCGAAGTAGTTTTGTGATTTTTCTTGATGCCTTGCCAGCACTAGAAGTATAGGTAACTTCAACTTGATAAAAGTTTCATGGTTGCAAAATGACTGACAAAGGGCTTAGAACATCGATCAAATCGCAAGGACTCTCCTCACACAGAACAAGAGGCAATCGGTCTTTCACCTCTCTCGAGATTATAAGACGTACGTGATCAAACAAATTCCAAGGATCTTCAATCCCATGGCAATAAATGTAGAGATGATAGCTCTCAGCCTTGAAAAATTGCATTTTCTTTATTGTTCCGCGTGAGGAGTCCTTTGTCATTTGATCAATGTTTTAAGCCCTTTTTGAGTCATTTTGCAACCATGAAATTTTTGTAACGTTGAATTTACCTAAATTCCTAGTGCTCGTGAGACAGCCAGAAAGATCACAAAAATGCTTCAATCTTTTGGCTCTTGACTAGCATTTGAATCACTCAGATCTGTGACGCATTCTTCAAGCTATGAGTTTTCAAAAATGGGAACTTTTTTCTGGCTCACCCGGTAGTTTCTTGTGCTCTTCTTTGCACTTAAGACTGTGTGACTTCCACGGCTGCAAATTCTTCTACGTGAGATGGCGATCTCTTGTTTAAAGGCTAACTTGGATCCATACATTTTATCCTGATTTGGTTTGCTAAATAAAATACTTACAAAATATGAATGCTCGAAAATCTCATAATCGAGAAACGCTTTGAACGGCTACAAATCTAGCAATGCAGATATGTTCTTTTCTTTTCTATGTTTTATGTCGTAGGTGTAAAAGCATTCAATCGCTTGTCAGTTTCATGGATTAGTATTTAAACTCGGCAATATGGAACAGTGCGAACCACCAAACATCGTCTTACCTAGTATACTCTTTCTTCGAACGTTTTCACGCAAAACCGTCCTTTTTATGGACAAAATAGACAAATATGGCTTTTCTTTGCTTTGGTCCTTTTATTGAGTTCTGGCTCCATACCGTTGGAATTCATTTAAAAATGCAAAATTTCCATGGATTTTGAGCTGCAACCCCATCGATCTTTCAGATTAACTGTTTTCAATGTTTCCTTGAATATTTCACGCTTTCTAATTTTCATGAAAACAAATATTGAAAATCAATACATGTCGATACAGAAATGAAGCTAATACTCAGATCTAAGTTGGGCTGGCATTCCTGTTTGAATTTTTATCAATGTATGTATGTATGTATGTATGTATGTATGTATGTATGTATGTATGTATGTATGTATGTATGTATGTATGTATGTATGTATGTATGTATGTACGTATGTATGTATGTATGTATGTATGTATGTATGTATGTATGTATGTATGTATGTATGTATGTATGTATGTATGTATGTATGTATGTATGTATGTATGTATGTATGTAAAATTTAGCCATCAAAGTAAATGTTGGATGGGCTAGCCCAGACCTCTTGCCCGGGGTGATCTGCACGTGGTCAATGACTCGTACCCAGACTTCCTTCATATAAGTATCTCGTAACGCAACATCATTTTTAGCTCGAATCATGGGCTCATGGAAATAGTCATAATCAGAACAGTATGGCGTCGGGCCAACCGTAAAGCGTAAATTCATTCAAACGTCAAGCCTTATCAGCAGCATTTTTACTAACAGTTTTGTACATATTTGGGTTTATTACATATAGCAGAAAATTGAATCAATTCGTCTCATTCTTCTCCACATCTTCGTGTTGTAACTTTACAATAGTAAATATAATTATTAATAAAAGAAAAGAAATCTAACTAAAATATCTACAATTTAAAATAATTACAGGCAAAAATTACATACCTAATTAATAATCTAATTTAAAAACACCCCATGGTAAAAGATGGCAGGGATAGCATTAAAAGGTCAATGCAACCTTGTTTCCATAATGGTCCCTCCAGGAGTGCTATTTAAAAGGAAAAAAAACGTATTCAAGAAAAGAGAATGAAAAGTTTTCTTGGCAAATAAAATTTTGACTAGACCGGAAATAAAATCTTTGATTTCAATGACGAATAAGTATTGCTATTGGTTGTTTTTTAGATTTCTAATAATATATATAGGGACTATCATTAAGACTCTGGAGATTTTTAAAGAATTGGTCTTTGATCTTGTGTTTGAAACTGTTGATGTTCGTTGCAGATTTTAGTTCTGAGGGTAGGCTGTTCCATATTTTAGGTCCTAAATATGAGAGACCATTATGTCCTGTGTTGCTTTTTCGGAAAGGTTGAATTAGTTTGTTTTTAGATCTTCGAGTAACTCAGCTCTGGCCAACTGGTAAGAACATTTCCGACATATAAGATGGGGCTGCATTATCAAAAAAATTGAAAACCTTTGCAGCAGTGCATTGCTCAAACCTTTCTTTAGTGGGGAGCCAGTTAACACTTTTAAATTCGTTTACTCCTATATGTGCTCTGTTACTAAGGTTCAAACAGAATCTGATACATTTATTTTGAGCCGTTTGAATTTTTTTGGTTAATCGTTTATTCAACATTGGAAGCCAAGCACTGCATGCAAAGTCAAAGTGGGGTTGAATTAGTGCATTTGCTAGTAATCTCCGAAGGGAAAAATCAAGAAAAGTTTGCTTTCCGTAAAGGAATTTGAGCCTGCCATTGATTTTGCCAAGGGTCCGGGTAGCCATTGATTCACCAGACAATCCCTCGTCAAAATAGCATGTACCGTTACTATATAAGAACTCGAATGGGGGAATTTTTGGGGACATCTGGTATAATGTACCAAGCGCCTCAAAAGATTTCTTTGTTTGTAAAGTAGCAGTGAAAGAATTTTTAAACTGATATTTCTGAGTTCACCTTAATGTAAGTTCAAGA
Source organism: Aurelia sp. 4 Dawson et al 2005 (assembly GCA_964019985.1). Classification (NCBI taxonomy): domain Eukaryota; kingdom Metazoa; phylum Cnidaria; class Scyphozoa; order Semaeostomeae; family Ulmaridae; genus Aurelia; species Aurelia sp. 4 Dawson et al 2005. The sequence goes on along the minus strand of OZ026492.1, from coordinate 200,926 downwards.
GGCATCATCTAGGCATCATCTCACGCAGAGTTTAAGATCTTCTTTGCACTTTTCGGAGTAACAGTCATCAAATTAAAGTCAATTGAAGCCAAACTTTTACGAAGATGAGTGAGTCTCGTCTCATTAGACAATGATGATGATAACTATAATGATAATGATAGTGAAAATGGATGTATGCGTATAAGATCAACTGTTATAGAATTAAAAACTAGAAGTAACTATAAGTTATCAACTGCTCGCACTCTAATATTTGTGAACTCAAATAAAGCCACACTAAATTCGTAAATGAATGTTTTGCTATTCCCTTGAGGTGGATTTGTTCGTTCCATTATTCCGTATTCCATGTTTTATGAACGTAAAGGAGGGTATTGAACACAGGTTCAACAGCTTACTGTGTTGAGTTAATCCTGTTGAAAATGTGATTGCATGTAAACACTGAATTACATCATGATTACATCAATATCAGTATTGTGCAGCATTTGTGAATGTTTCGATACCACACGCCGCTGTGGGCTCATACCAAGCCAAGCTCCGTTCGGTGAAAGTTGTATAACTGAAGAAATCCTTCTCACAGTTATCTACGCCATGTTTGGTATCTTCGTCTTTTTGTGGCCAAAAGAAGTAGCGAAATGTGTCGATAGAAGATTTGAAAGTAGTGTGAGGTGCACAAACTTATTGCCTGTGTCTTATGAAACGTAAGGAAAGATCAATTGAGTCGCCCCTTCTCTGGTTGGCACTTGATCATAGTCTGCCAAATCACATTACGTCATTCGATCTGTGTGCCTCGTAGTCACTTAGCCTCAGCCTGGTACAAGCATGCGCAGAGTCAAGAAGTTTTGACTAAACGTTTTTGCAAAGTTTCTAAGTATCTATACCATGATGGTTGGTCATGTGCCAGTTTAGCATCAGTTTCAGTCATTTGTCCAAAGCTATGACCGTGAGTAGAAAAGGATCGTAAGATACTTTTCCAAGGTTCAAGCTGATCAAGCTTATCAGGCTGATAACCAGTTCTACTGAGTGAAGAACGTATCAGACGTGTTCTCCGGTGTTGAGGGGCTTTTTACTCCCAAGATTTCTCGTACACTTTTGGAAACCTCTTTGTTTTTAACAAAACCCCTTTCTTTCTGAAAACTGTGTTTCTGTCAGTTCAATAACAGTTATGACATACTTGCATTGCCTTTGGAATTTTTTGTTCCACCTGTGTGAGCATGAACAACAAGCCCCAAAGCAGTAATGTGTTCGTTCTTTTTGCATGAGATGAAAATCAAAGAAATGGAAGACAATAGTACTTATTCACTAGAATTATTTCAGAAACAATGGTATTCTGTAGTTGCAGAGGAGCAATATGATAGTGAAGACAATGAACAAGGAAAAGGTTTGTCCCTAAAATATCACGACAAAGAAAGACTTTGTGATCTAATGTTAACAAATATGTCTTTGTCTAATTATATCATTTCACAGAATGATTAATCCCTATTTGCTTAACTGTTGTTATCGTAACAATAGCGTATCTCCATTTCTAAATTTAGACAGAAGCCAAAAGAAGATAGGAATCAAATTTTTTAGCCGAATTTTGCTCGTGGCCTATGACCGGAGATCGCCAAAACCTCATTTTTACGGACCAATCAAATGGCGAATAAGTGGGGGAGACAAAAGAAACGCGTGAAGATTTTTCTAAATTTTACCTACCCTCATAAAACGCAACCAGGACAAAAAACTGCTTGAAATTTCCGGAATTTTTTTGCAGAAATCTACTCTCAACACATTTGGGCATTCAAGTTTGGATGCCGGTCAAAATATCTTCCGATTCCAAGGAGTTATGGCGCCGCAAACTCGCGACCTTTGTTCGTTTTCAGCATTTCTGAGCTTCTAGCATTCTTAGTACTCAATTTAATCCTAAAAAGTCTTCTAAAACGTACCTGAAACATCACTAATTCCCATAAAGTCGATACAGTGGGGTTGGGGACCTTTTCTTGCTTCGTAGATGAGCAAATCTGACACGCTATCTATGGGGTCCAAAATATGGCCTAGCTCTAAAATGTGCTGAATTACATTTTTGAGTAAGAAATTTCAAGAGCACCCACCTCTCTTCGTTTGCTTAAGGCATCCTGTAGTTCTGTGTATCTACCAGACTGTTCTTGGTTTCTATTTGACGATTTTCTTTCACAAATGATTGAGCAAGTCGCAAATAGAAATCCGTTTACTTTGTTTCTTCGCCCAGGCACTCATCGGTGTCATCACGAATCACAACACTTGCTGCGTTCTGCGAGGTCTGGGGAAGAGGCGGGAAGATGTCAGAACACCACGTACCACGTGATCACATGTTGTGATTCGTGATGACACCGATAAGTGCCTGGGCGAAGAAACAAAGTAAACTGATTTTTATTTGCGACTTGCTCAATCATTTGTGAAAGAAAATCGTCAAATAGAAACCAAGAACAGTCTGGTAGATACACAGAACTACAGGATGCCTTAAAGGTCAGATAAAGGCAAAAGACATTTTCATTGATTTCGATCATTTACGACCTGGAGATTTCAAAATTTTAAACGAAATTTCAATATGAGTTCAGGAACTTATCGAAATCGCCTGTCGAATTCTGTTTTTTAGTCAAATTTTCCAAAAACAACCGCGCAAGCAAAAGAGCCTGGAACTAGCAGAGGCGTGACGTGGTATGAGTCGAAGGAGTCATTGCAAAGCTGCGAGGGAATGGAGGAGTCTGTTTGCACTCACTGATTGTCAAGTCACGAAAGTTAGAAACGACTACTTACTTTGACTATCTCAAGCCAAAACGCCGAGAAAGTAGGTAGTTTATCGTCATGGCTAGTCAGCTTATGCAGAGAAGAATGTATGTGCACAATATTCCAAACTTTGGCGTGGACCGACTTGTCGCAGCAGTGAGCTGTGGACTGACTTGGAGAGGGAACCCTTCAGACTTACAACAACGAAAACATTGCGGGTCTGCACACGATATTTCAATCCTAACGACTTTAAACATTCATTGGCTGCTGCAAGTGCATTAGCTGGCTTCCAGAGCACCTTTCTGAGAACTCTTCGACGTGCTGAACATGAAATTATAGCTGAAATCGAATGATACACTCACACAATCTTCGAACATGACGACACCGGATTTTGCCATATCAAGAGTAGGCCATGTGAGCACACTCATGCTCACAGATAGATAAGTGCAAGTTCTTTCTCCACATTTATGTTTCCTTTTCCTCGATAACGCTCTGGTTCTTTGCGAATTTTTTAGGTGGCCAAAGTATCGCCTCACACAAAATAGTTTGTATTTACAGATCCTTCGTAAAGCCATCCAAATGCAAATGTGCCTTGGATAGGCGCTTGTCGCTCTAATGAGGAAAGTGAATCCTGATGGAAAAACAATCAAACCCTGGGGAGATCAAGGCGTGTTTTTCTGTAGTCTTTGCAAATAACACAATAGTAGAATGTTTGATCAAGACCATGACTTGATCAAGACAATCAATATTTTTAACTGCTGATTTGCATCAAAATAATTCAAATGATGTTTTTATGTCTCCATTACAGAGGCGGTCCCACTTGAGGAGAGCAGAACACAGGAAGCTTGGCCCGACTGTGTTGAATTCACTCCTCTGCATCGAGGGAAAACTATGAGGGTGTGCCGCTCAAATACTCGATCTTTGGAAATGTTTACTGTTCGATGAGTATCTGCAATGCGGCGTGTGTTCTTCACGGTTAATTCTTCAAGTGCTTTGGGCCTCTCAAGTGATGAATTTCTCATGACTCATTCCACGTCATGACTTAGCTAGTTCCAGGCCTCTATCATCACGCAGTTTTTTGAAGGAGTGCCCTTTTTCAAAACCCCCAAACCTATCCTTTTGCATCGCAAAGATAAAAGATATTATTGTCATCGGATTCCCCATAGTTTAAAATTATAAATATAAAAAAATCGCATTTGCCTTTATCTGACCTTTAAACAAACGAAGAGAGGTGGGTACTCTTGAAATTTCTTACTCAAAAATGTAATTCAGCACATTTTAGAGCTATAGGCCATATTTTGGACCCCATAGAAAGCGTGTCAGATTTGCTCATCTACGAAGCAAGAAAAGGTCCCCAACCCCACTGTATCGACTTTATGGGAATTAGTGATGTTTCAGGTACGTTTTAGAAGACTTTCTAGGATTGAATTGAGTACTAAGAATGCTAGAAGCTCAGAAATGCTGAAAACGAACAAAGGTCGCGAGTTTGAGGCGCCATAACTTCTTGAAATCGGGAGATATTTTGACCGGCATCCAAACTTGAATGCCCAAATGTATTGAGAGTAGATTTCTTCAAAAAATTCCGGAAATTTCAAGCAGTTTTTTGTCCTGGTTGCGTTTTATGAGGGTAGGTAAAATTTAGAAAAATCTTCACGCGTTTCTTTTGTCTCCCCCACTTATTCGCCATTTGATTGGTCCGTATAAATGAGGTTTTGGCGATCTCCGGTCATAGGCCACGAGCAAAATTCGGCTAAAACATTTGATTCCTATCTTAGCTAAAAGAAGCTTTGTGACTGTAAGGCTCCACCATGAAGTAATGTGATTTGGGAGACTATGATCTAGTGCCCACCCCCTTCTCTGGCTTAGGCCCGTCCGTCATCACGGTATCTTTGCAGACAATAGAATATCATGACTATTGATCATTGTTCACGAAGACAAACACATACACAATCAAACTGTAGTGACAAAGGAAATGTGGCCAGTGAATCTTTCAATTTAAACTTTCTTCTCTTCTGTCACGCGTTTCTGCCGTTGGTCGGCACTACGCCTCCTCCGTTCGTAAGAAACCTCCACTGCTTCCTGTCCTGCGCAATTTCCTCTATTCTGGGATCTCCAAGGCTAAGTCCAATTTCCTTTAATTGCCTATTTATGATAGTATTCCAGGTATCTTTTTGTCTACCCCTGGGTCTCTTAACAGGTCTCAGTGATTCCTTGAGGGCTAGCTTTGCTGGTGTGTTTTCAGGGAGTCTTAGCATGTGTCCCAGCCATTTCATTCTTCTTTCTTCGATCTTTTTACTCCATTCTATTTCGCCTGTTCTTTCATATACTGTATCATTCCTTATTTTATAGGGCCAGTGTATTTTCAATATCATTCTAAGTAATTTCCTTTGGAACACATTTATTTCGTTTTCTCTTTCTTTGTTGATTGTCCATAGTTCGCTGTTGTACATGAATACACTAGTCACATATGCTCGGAATATTCTCATTCTCGTTTGAAGATCTATGTCACTGATTAGAATGTGCTGGTATGTTTTAAAGGATACCATGGCTAATTGTTTTCCTCTTTTTATATCTTCTTTTGTGTCTAACATGCTGCCCAGGTATTTACATTTTTTCCAGTTGTCTTCTCCTTGTCTTTTGATTTTATATTCCTCAGTTTTAGTTTCATTAACTTTCAGGTTTCGTTTTCTCAGCTTAGTTGGTATTTCTGTTTTGATATGATCAGAGGTGTATTTGGCACTCGTTATATAGCTGATGTCATCTGGATATTGCTGTTCAAGGTATAGTTGATCTTGTGTTTGTTTGGCATAATTGTGATCTTTCAGATGAGGTGGATCTATTCTATTGATTTTTCGTGCATAATTATGGTCTTCATCGCTCTTTTCATCAAGTGCTTGTGCTAGGTATAGTGTGAATAAGATGGGGCTCAGTCACCTTGTGGGACTCCTACTTTGGTAATGATTTTTTGTCCGAGTGTGTTTCCTAGTCTTACTTGTAGGGATACGTTTTCCAATAATATCTTCAACATATGCATCTCATCATCACCAAGGATCTTTTTCATTCAGGTCATATATGAGTGTTTTTCTGTTAACCGTGTCAAATGCTTTGCTCATGTCTAGAGGTAACACATTTATTTCATAATCCTTTGATGTTATTGCTTTTTCTGTCAGTGTCTTTACTGTGTATACCATTTCTGTGGTACTACGCCCCTCTCTGTATGCTGCTTGTGTTATTGGTATGAGTTCATTGAATTGATGTACTGTTCTTCTAATCATACATATAGCTAGAATCTTCCTCAGCATGGACAAGAGGATTATTGGTCTTAGGATTCCTACTGGACCTTTGGGCTTCCCAGGTTTTGGAATTGGTATCAAGATTCCCTCTTTGATTTCTTTGGGGTATTTACCTGTTTTGGCAGTGTCATTTAGTATTTTAGCTATCCCTTTGTTTATTACACTAGTACCATATTTTAATTGTTCTACTTTGATGTCATCGATTCCAGCACTTTTATTGTTCTTTAAGGAGCAGTAATTAAAACTAACAAGCGGTAATAGATAATCAAAAGTAACAAAACAATACAATAAACATATGCGTGGACATCACAGATACTTGGCTGGATCACTTTAGTAATCTCGCTCCTTCGTCGCTCGCAATAATTGTTCATAGATCTATCTATCGATCTATCTATCTATCGATCTTTCAAGACACGAAGCATGATGCATAGCGGTATATATGCTAATATGCTCACATTTAGAATAAAGAAAATTATGAATTGATAAATGTTAAATGTAAATTCATGGACTTGACAGAGGCTTCCAACACAATGCATCACTGAGCAAGGAAGGCTGCTTAAAACCGGTAGCATCATTCTAAGAGATTTCGAAAGCGATAAAAGTTTTAACTTTAGGATTCAAGAAGCTAGCTTCACAACGAATGAGTAGTAGGTCGTAACGATAATATCAAGCCCAAGCAACAGGAATATCCAATTGAGTTTTAATCAAAGTCGACCATGAAGTTTTGGTCTGTTTCGAAAGAATTTGATTTTGCGATTCAATCATAAAAAAAGATACGATCGATTTTAACTAACAAAATGTTCTGATCTAAAATGCCAGGCAAACAACGTAACAAGAACCAGATTGAAGCAACCTGATAAATTGCTAGCAATCTGCCGTCTCTAAATGCTTATTACTTTTTTTAAACGGCCCTGTTCCATCAATATTTGCATTGTTGATATAAACAGCCATAATTTATGCTTGTGCATGGTCGTGCAGAATTAAAAGTTTCAATCTAAAGCTGCATTACATTGTCAACAAGAGTAAAAAAAGAATATGTGCGGTATAAAAATCTACTTATAAGAAGGCCTAGTTATCTTATTTTCAATATCTGAAACTTTCATTATTAATTCAAATTGTGCTGAAAGTGGAATGTACAAAGATGCAGTTTTGTATCACCTGCTTTGAAAGCTGAACGGTGCAGTTTTGAATCTATACTTTAAACCATGTTAAAAATAATATTGAAGTTGCAACTTGGAACTACTTCTTCATCAGTATACTATGCGAATGGCTCAAAGAAAACACAATTTTTGATACACTGGGTCCACCAAAAACCATCCACTCCAATTTTGACACTTCTTTACGAAGTCACTCAACCATGCCATGTGCAAAAAGTGTGCAATATCACATCAACGAAAAATCAACGAGTTATCCTAATTATGAATTTGAACGACAAGCATAATTGATGGGACAACGTATCGACTTCCTCCTTTAACTAGCAGTTGTACGAGGAAGAAAAACGGCCAATTGTATAAAAGCAAGAAAAATTAGCAGCTTAGGCATTCGCCAAATTGAGTTGTAAGGCCGGATCGAAGTTTAGGTCGACATTCAGATTGGTATTCAGATTCGAATAATATTCAAACTAAAGACAAATATCAATTCAATATCAATTTAACGACAAGAAAGTGTTTTGCTTGAAAACTACAATGATTTTCTTTGGCTTCAGGAAGGTGAGTGTTTTTCATCAACCTTTCCATCGTATTGTCGATCATAGCGTCAAAATTTGATGGCAAAATTGTTGGTTTTTGTTCGATTGACCCAGGGCTCTGTTTCTTTGAGTGGCCCTCGAGTGCCATTTCATTCATGCCTCGGAGATACAGTAAAAATAAGCTTTTTCGTCGAAAGGTGTAAGCAATCCAACGACCAAGGTTTGGTTACGACATAAGCGCAAAATAGCTTTGACATTCAATAAAATGCTCGAAGATCTGGAAAATGTTGATGAAAAATTAAGGCCGAACTCTGTCCAGGAATCTAAATACCTAGCGATTTTTCTAAGAAGTAGCTGAAACATGCTAAGATACATGCAAATGTGAAAATCCTTGTGATACACCGTTTTAATCAAACGTAAGCTTTTGGAAAACCTGAGACAAACTCAAGCCACAAGTCATTAATGGACAACTTTCTTTATGCTTTTTCAATGGTATTGAAAAGTGTAATTAAGATAATCTAAAAATATACGGATAATGATAGTCTTTCATTCACAACCACAGTCATGGGAGGACGGTGTATACATTGTGGAAACAAAAAGGCAATTTGAACAGCAGGTAGAATGAATCAAATCTGACTCCAATAGTCATTGCATGAAATAGTTATTGCATGAAATGAAGATTGAGGGCGTATTCTTTTGGGTATCTTCTGAAAACGGTAGAGTTTGTAAATGATAAAATCCCATTCTTCTGGTACCCTTCTACCGAAAACAGTAGACTTCGCAGACTTCAGATCGCTTTTTATAAAAGCCCATTCTTTTGGCCATTCTGTTTTCGGTAGACCTCCGAGAGATTTTTGACGTGTTCATTTGGGCTCTTCTGAAAACGGTAGAGTTTGTAAATGATAAAATTCCATTCTTCTGGTACCCTTCTACCGAAAACAGTAGACTTCGCAGACTTCAGATCGCTTTTTATAAAAGCCCATTCTTTTGGCCATTCTGTTTTCGGTAGACCTCCGAGAGATTTTTGACGTGTTCATTTGGGCTCTTCTGAAAACGGTAGAGTTTGTAAATGATAAAATCCCATTCTTCTGGTACCCTTCTACCGAAAACAGTAGACTTCGCAGACTTCAGATCGCTTTTTATAAAAGCCCATTCTTTTGGCCATTCTGTTTTCGGTACCTAGACTTCCGAGAGATTTTTGACGTATTCTTTTGGGCTCATCTGAAAACGGTAGGGATGCTAGGCTTCGGAAATCTTCTGCTCCCGAGCTGGCAGACTTTTGAAAGATCTGTGCAATAATCAATTTGCCTTCGCCCTCATCGACTTGCAAACACTCTTGTTAAAGAACAGTTAAGCTTACTAGCTTGTGTTTAACCCTATTACTACCGGGGGGGGGGCACAAAGTGCCCGCGGCGCAGATTATTTGATGCAGTGCTGTCAGTTCGAAAGATACAGAGCTGAAACTTGGTGACTTTTCCTCAAATTTAATATACTAATTAAAAATCTAAAATTTTTTTCAAAATGGTAGACACTGATCACGTGACCAACATCTTTTCAACGCGTGGTCAGGGTTAGGGCATCGTCTTGAGGCATTTCAAAGTATTTACATCGACAATTAGGGGTTTAAATTAAACAATGAAAAACTGGTGTATATAAATAATGAGTATATGATATATATAATGAACTTAGATAGATATCATACTATGGATTTTTACTTATTGATGCTTTGTGATACATTTTAGTCCATTTGAAAAAGGAATAGTCAAATAAAAACTTAAATATTGTCAATTTTTGCAAACAGCAAGCAAATACTGGAATTTTCCTCAATTATGACATCATTGTGACGTCATGGATGTAATGAAAAACGAAAAAAGTAGGCTATCGTGTAGATTTTGTTACTCTACACCATTGTACCAAGTTTCGTTCTCATATCTGCAATATTGGCAACTTTACGGAGGGGGGGGGGGCACTTTGTCCAAAGATAGCATTGTGCAAAGGCAGTATCAAATCTATCCCACTTGATCAGAGGCTATCAACTTGCCTTTACGATGATCAAATTATATTTTTGGCCTCAATCACACTTCATAAAAGCTCGACATGTTGGCTGAGAATCACTGGACAGACCATACTGAACTGTAAGATATCTATTGTTAACTATATCTTAGCGTAGCTATAAAGTAATGTTGATGAGTAAATAAAGTCATTGTCGATTGAGTTAGACATTCTCCACTATTAAAGTACATAAAAGCCATGAAGAGTAAAATATCTTGGTCATTCATATAACTAAGATTTGTTTCTAAAATGATAGAAACCATACATCATTCAAAGAGTTTTAAAAGCTAAAAGAGATTCGCGCAAGCACTGCAAAATTCTATTTACTCAAAAGGAGTAAGTCCCTTATCAGACCTCCTGTACATCAGACATGAATCACAGGTAGCAACGTATGGTTGTACTGATTATAGAATCCAATATTCTCGTTTCGGGACTGGGTCTGCTGATCTGCCTAGTGCTTTGATGGAGGGAGTCCCCTCCCCCGGAGGGGGGTACTCCCATACTTGACTTGACGGGATGATGCGCCACTCCACAGGGTGTCCTTTTACGGTAAAAAATTATGCGACAGGGTGTCCAATTGATAACAAAATAATGCGAAAAGATATCATGTGGAAGGACATTTTTTAGAGTACACTTGAAACAATGGATTTTGGCAAAATTTTCATGCGACAGGGTATACATTTGGGCCATTTTTTATGCGACAGGGTGCAGGGTGTGGAGAGATTTGCCGCACACCTCCGTCACTTCCCTGGTCAAGTACCCCCCCCCCCGGGAGGGAGTCAGAGGACAACACGAACATCACAACAAACAGAACAACGATAAAGAAGTAAACAAAGGTTGGTTTACAATTTTACTTTTACAATAACTACAACCATGCGCTGCTAGCTGAGCATGAATTTAGATTTTGCAAAAAAAAGTGGAAAACGCCCACCGGTCCAAATAGGGTTACGTTATACCTAGCTTCCATTATTTTGCAATTTAGTGGTAACTTTACGACAAAACAACTTTACTGTGCATGGTTTTTGGTTGTAATTTACTCAAACGTTTTCTGCTACTGTCGATTTCTATGATCCTAACCTTGGTTCGGTTATGTTCATCCATAACTTCGCCACGTGCGAAAATGCTGGCGTCAGATCTCCTCCAAAATGGCTTATATTCTATTCTATTTTTAATGAAAGAGGGCCGCATCCTCTTAAAGCGTTGCTACAAGGAAGACGTTAGCTCCATATCTTTCGTCGTGTTTTGCTTTTTGCAGTTGGCTTGGTTGGATGATTTTGAAAAGTTCTTTGAAAAGTCCTTCTGAAGTCAACGAAACCATCATCAATGCTATTAGAAATATGAAACCTTTAAAACTGCGATGACTAAAGTTTGGAGCTTAGCCATAACTATCAAAATGTGATGTAGCATATGTTTCCTTGCAGATTCAAATTGGAATACGAATGATCATTGGTTTGTGGGCCTTGTTTCAAATAGCTTCTCAACTCCATGCTCGTAAGCTTGATTTACGTGAATTTGATGCACGCACATTCGATCGTGAGCTGGAACAGGATTTGATCGAGCTCAATCAACGTGCACTAGATAAACGGAGATTGGAGCAACGTGTGCTCGAAACAGCTGAGCCCAAAGCATATGAACTGGAAGGAAATGATTTTGCATTTGAAGCTGAAAATGAAATTAACACTCTGCAAAAGAAAGGTTTGAAGCCAACCGCGGTAGACGTCTACAAGAGATATGATTGGATTCGAGATGCATTCAAGTGTCTCTGCCCAACAAAAGACATGACCGACAAACATGACAGTAGGAAAGATGGTATGGTGCACATAAGATATGCACAACTCATTAAACCAGATCAAGAGTACGAGTGTTACCCTGTGCAAGTATGGTATCACTACAGAAGAATCACAGTTGCGTATCTACCAAAAAGCATTTCCATACTTAAATCTCTATTTTACGTGAGCAAATGTTAAAATGAAATAAAACATATAGAGTTGAAGAACAGCAAGAACTCTTGTAGATCAATAATTCCATAATAAATATACTTTGAATTTGATCCTTTGCGCATTTCAATTTACTAATTTGTTACAACAACTAATGTCATGGCTCTCTCTTCAATCAAAACTTAAAGCATCGCTCTTTTCATCAATAAAAATATTTCACGAGGGAAGACAATTTCATAGCAAGGTTGCACACCAACCAATCACTGGGAGACTTTTCCTGAAAATGTGCGACTTCATAATTACATCTTGAAAAGATCTCAAAACTTTGGTGGTAGTGGTTAACATAAAGCGCTGTCACTGACATCAAGGCTAATTGTAATAAGTCATAAGTGAGTTTCATTTGTCAAATCAAAAATTAAAACTTACATGGCGTGAAAGGATGAAATTGATAAAATATTACCCATTCCATTAAGGCTTAAAAAGTTCGAATTCCAGGAGCGAAACAAACTCTCCGAATATACAGGGAAGGCAGTGAACAGTCAGAGTAACATCTTTTTTATAGCATATTTCTTGATCTTTGAGTTAGGGAGCGGTCATTTTCAATCCTGGGTAGCAGGGTGGAGGATTTTTGGCAGGGGTATGAAACCTTTACCCACTATTTTGTGGGGGTACAAAAATATTAAGAGCAATTTTTATGGGGTACAAAACTATTTAAGCATGAAAAAATTTTTGATGAAGTCATTGTTCAAAGATTGAAAGAAAGATTAGCAGACACCTGGAAATGATGAATCACTTGAACGGTATGAAAATCAAATGGGACAACTCAAGTGTCTTTCCATGTATCTATGTTTTATGCACAAAACTTCTGGATGGGGGATCGGGGTACTAAACCATTTTGCTGAAAGTTGGCGGGGTACGAAAATTATTTGTATGTTCAAGATGGGATATGAAATTTTCTCTAATTGTGCGAAATTATCCTCCGCCCCAGTACCCAGGATTAAAAGTGACTATTCCCTTTTTCGACTCTGGTCACCGTTTCTGAGAAAAATGAGTTTTATCGCTAAAAATCACTTTTTATGCACAAATTGACTGTTGCAATCTTTTTCATGAGTAGCTAATCTACGTTGCTGCTTGTGATGTATTCTTGAAATAACGAAAGAAGAGACACAAAGCAGAGACACACCACCTGCCTTTCATTATATAATTTCGAGCGCTTTATGGCTCGCTTCGCTTCACGCTATTGATACACAGACAAGCAAACTGAGTGCTAAATGGAAACTTCCTCGAAGAAGCTCTCGACACTGTTTGACTAGAAAACTTCTCATTAAGCCAACTTTCTCTAAAACTTTGAGCAGTGTTGATGAAGCCCATGAAGACTTTACCAGGGTAGCTCAGTAGGTAACCACAAGGCTAACCTACCACGTAAATACATTAGCAAATTAATCAACTACTGTCCATATCCACAGGGCGGGTCACCCAAGAAAAATCTTTCATATTTTTATGAGCAATCAACGGAAACAGATCTGATCAGGTGTAGCAATAAGAGTTTATTAGCGTTAATCAATCCAAGATAACTCTTTAAAAGTATTCCTAGATAGTTAACTTGATCATTGATAATTCGTACGTTGATACTGGTCACTTAATAGCTGAAATATCAATGCTGAAAGTTAAAATTTGGCTCCCACTCCGCACCTGAGTTTGTGGGTTTGGTCTAAGCTGTTAACGAGCTTGTTGTGGGATCAAGAATACTAAATCATGGTGAAGTACCGGCAAGAAAGCTCGTGCTTGCTTGGGAACAGATCTTATTAGAAATTCGAAACTGAACTTTAAAATCAGATTCGTGAATTTGTCCCAAAGAGACATCTTTCTTGATTCTACAGAAACTTTAAATTAAATCGCATTGTGATCCATGATACCCTTTTTATTTATTAAATATGTAAAAATAAAGTACCAAATCCTAAACAGTCTTGACATATGCGCATCATAATCTTGCAGTTCACGTGCTCCATGAGCGGATATATTGGTTTTTAAAGTGGGGCCTAAATCAGATAATTGGTTGCATGACCGGTAGAGGCATGACACTGTTCTGACAGAAAACTAAAATTCCTTGTACTTTAAGGCATGGCCAAACTGAGCAACATTGTCGGGCAACATGGACCAAACGCAAATGTTGCTCAAATGTTGCCCAGTTTGGCCACTGTGTCGGCGGACAAAGTCATCGGAAAATTTGTTGCCCAAATGTTTCTGCATGCTCAAACATTTTTTGGCAACATTTGTCGTTCAGTTCGATGTTTCTCAGTTTGGCCACAATGTTGGGCAATAATTCAACTCAGCCTTCCAAATGGCAGAAGTCAACATGCGCAGCGTGAAGTGCGCACAATGCACAGTCCAAACAGAATGGCCGCTGCTCCGCTTCTGGATCTGGATGGTGTGGACATGGAAGCTGCTTCTCCAGAAGGAGAAAATCATGGGGAAGAAGACGGAGATGATAGAATCCTCAGGCTCCCGCGTCTCCGAATCCATGCCCTGGTTTTGGTCCCCTTTTTCCAACTTTCATCTTCATCTAAAGCTTCCAGTAACAGCAAGCAAGCTGCAGCTTTCTTTCGTTCTGCCATGTTTTAGCTAACATTGTGTTCAAATAAAATATGGTGCAGATCAAATTTGGCGCGCTCTTTTACAACAACGTCAACAATGTTGCCCGGTTTGGCCACGATGTTTCGACGACACGAAAATGAACAGAATTTCAAGCAACATTGTCGGGCAACATTGTTGCCCAGTTTCACACTGATATTTTCCATTTTAGTCTGAATCTGATATTTGAAGTGTGCTTCAAGGCAAATTAAACATGTTCAAATATTTGCCTTTTTATGACAGTTTTTAGACAATTGCACAATTGTACTTTCACAAAAAATTCTGTCTTCAAAATCAATTTTTAAAATAAAGCCTAAATATAGCTACAGCGTAGTACCATTTGTCATGGCCTAATTTATTTGTTGACTAGGCCAATAGATTTTCAAAGAATTCCTTTAGCATTATTGTGATATCACAAGATACTGACGCATAATTTCAAACAATGGAATCAATATTCGAGATCTACATGAAAAATGGACCTAAAACTACTAAACGTTACAAACTAGTCAGAGCAGCTGTATGTGGCACAGCATTGCCAAAAATGTACCAGAATCCAGAATGCCTTGATTCAATACGAACAGGGGTGTGGATACAAGGAGTTGCAACTTGATATCTCCGCTTTGTGTTAACTGATCTGGAAAATGTTTGCAGCAAATGAAATCTTGGGAGTTGGTCCAAGTCTCAAGCTCAGAAGTTGCAGCTGATTGAAATCATTCGTGCTGCTTCTGATGCTTAACAGCATAGCCATGATTACGACAGGTCTTAAAACAGATTCGTTTGTTCATTCTTACCCATTTGCTTATATTTACTAATTAGCCATTTCGATAAAAGCAGACAAAAACAGGGATATTGCAATGATTGAATCACTGATTTTAGTCGATCACCTTGTATTGTGCAATAGTTATTCTCGGATAACTTTTTGGAATTTCAAGAATTTGAAATTCAGTTCTTAATATTTCCAATTGTAGGCAATACAAAACCGAAGTATTGTAGGCAATACAAAATCGAAGCAGAAAACAAGCTTCGATAAATAAAAGTCAAAATTAATCGTCGACAAAACCCAGAGTTACAAAATCATTCCATAAAACTACAAAGCTCTACCTTTACAAATAAGTCGCAACTTGATGCAAATCTTTGCGCTGGAAACTTGATCGTGGAAGACAATTCCATAAAAACTACAAAGCTCTACCTTTAGAAACAAGTCGCAACTTGATGCAAATCTTTGTGCTGGAAACTTGATCGTGGAAGACAATTCCATAAAAACTACAAAGCTCTACCTTTAGAAACAAGTCGCAACTTGATGCAAATCTTTGCGCTGGAAACTTGATCGTGGAAGACAATTCCATAAAAACTACAAAGCTCTACCTTTAGAAATAAGTCGCAACTTGATGCAAATCTTTGCGCTGGAAACTTGATCGTGGTTGATATCGTGAACTGAGACAGCGGTTTCGTTGGTATCTTGATACCTTGATGGACATGTGCGTGAGATCACAGCATTAACCTCTTTCATTACGCTCTCTCTTTTAAGAATTCCACATGCTCATCATCATAATCATCCCTATCAATCAATGAGTGAATAAATTAATCAATCAATAAATGAATGATGAATAAATGAATGAATGAATCAATCAATCAATCAATCAACGAATCAGTCAATCAATAAATCAATGAATCAATTAATCAATCAATTCCATCAATAAATCAATCAATAAATGAATCAATTAATCAATCAACGAATCAATCAATCAAGCAATCAACAAATGAATGGATGAATCGATTAATCAATCAAGTAATGACTGAATCAATCAGTTAATCAATGAATCCATCAATTAATCTATCAAAAAATGAGACAATCACTCAATAAATGAATGGATGAATCAATAAATAAAGGAATGAATAAATAGACAGATAAATCAATCAATCAATCAATCAATAAGTATATCTTAATCAATCCGATCTAAAGTTGCACTTAAGGTAACTCTGCTTTTCACTCCAGTGAGCAGCGAGTTGCCGTTTGCGAAACTACTCTCCTTAGAAAACAGTTAATTTCTCCAATACTATTCGGTCTATCGAAAAGCGGTAAAAGGGACGTTGCTCTACATTGCGTTGACAATCAAATGATATGTAAATCACAATGTTTTCGTCAAGACCGGCTATGAAAATCATTCTTCAAGGCCTTTTGTTGATTTCAGAAAAGTGGATTTATCTCCCAAACTTGTTGTGAAATGTTGACTGATTAACCGCTGCATATTTTATCCGCTACGCACTTCATACCTTGGTCAAAATTCAAAGGGCGGAAAAAGTATAGAATTGTTGCTGTGGGAAAGTTTGCTTCTTTTGTTTTTTGGAAAACTTCATACGTCATTTGTATTGTTATCTGCAAAGTTTATTGCTTTTTAAGAGAATGAAACTAATTACTCTGAGGTATTGAAAAACTGAAAGACTACGCCTTGATCTAGAGTTTTTTGTCCAGATGGTAGATTGTTGATGAAAAGTAGAGTAGTTGTAGATCGATGATGCAGATGATGTGTGTCTAAAATGTCAACCATGCCTTCTCTTTGCTGATTCTAAAGAACCGAGCGGAAAAGGTTTGAACATTACTGGTCCACCGTTCCGATATACACAAAGAGAAGTCGATATGGAAGAGCAGATGGACAAGAAGGTAAGAATGAGAACCGCACATCGCGAATTTTTAAGCCAGTTAATATTAACGTACGAAAACGCGAAGAACGAGAAGCTGAAATTGAAAACGTTGCAGTCACAACTCAAAGATAGACAAAAGAAACTTGATAAACTTGATGAAGACATTTTAGACTTAGTGGGAGAGTACGGATCGGCCGAAGAATGTATCACAGAAGTTAACGAAGCCGGACAGTTCAAAGTAGAAACGCAAGAAACTTTAGTGAAAGTCGAACAGTCGTTGCAAGAGCTTGAACGATTAGCGCATCCCTTGAATAGAGCAGACTCACAAGAAAGTTTGAGTTCCACTGCTAGTCTCCAGACGAAACGAGTGCGAGCAAGATTGCCAAAGTTGGAATTGAAAAAGTTTAGCGGCAAGCCTTACGATTGGCAGGAATTTTGGGACGCTTTCCGGAGTTCTATTGACGAAAACGAAGAATTAGCTGAAGTGGATAAATTTACGTATCTTCGACATCTTTTGGAAGACCCTGCAAAAGGAGTTGTCGCTGGATTTTCACTCACCGAAGCTAATTATGTCGCAGCAGTGAACCTTTTGAAACAGAGATACGCCAAACCTTCGATTATTAGACAAGCGCACATTAACGAGCTGAGGAGTTTGAAGCCAGTTTATAACGAACAAGACATTACACGATTGCGAGGCTTTTACGACAGAGCCGAGACTCATTTTCGCGGGCTAGTTTCATTAGACGTGGATGAGACAAATTATTCTCTTATTATCGTTCCTGAATTGATGGATAAATTGCCTGAAAGCTTGAGAATCAGCATGATCAGAGCATCTGACTGTCACGACGAATGGAATTTATCGGATTTTCTGGAAGCCTTGAAAAAGGAATTGGAAATACGTGAGTCGCATGCACCATTATTCAGGACAAACTTTGCACCAGCAGGCCAAGGAGGGAAAGATCAAGTGTCGATGGCGAGGCCCAACAATAAACAATCGAACGGTCAACAGAAGACAGCAAGCGCCTTGCACAGCAATGTTAAAGAAAGAAGATGTGCATTCTGTCTGGGGAAGCATGAGGAGATCGCTTGTGGAGCAGTTAAGAACAAAGAGGAACGTAAGAATATTGTTAGAAAATTTGGACGTTGTTATGTCTGTTTAAAGAAAGGTCATCGATCTTTCGAATGTAGGTCAGGGCTTTCGTGCACAGTTTGTAATGAGAAGCACCACATTTCCCTTTGCGATAAGGATACTCAGATTGCCCCTGCGAATAAGGAAGTTTTGCCTAGTGCTCCCGTTGCTCCAGTAAGTGCAAATGCGAATTCTTGCGTAGAGAGTGTTGAATGTGGGGGGAGGGTGGCCCTCCAGACTGCCCAGGCTTTTGTGCAGGGAAAGAGGAATATCAGAGTGAGAGTGCTTTTTGACAGTGGAAGCCACAAATCTTTTGTCACTTCCAATGTGGTTTCTAATGCAAATATTTCTCCTTTCAAGCAGGAATCATTGAGCATTTGTAGATTTGGAGATAAAGAAGCCATTGTTTCTTCAAATGATGTTGTCAAGTTGAATCTTATGCCTGTAGGTGGGGGGCAGGGTGTGTCAATTAATGCCTATGTAGTTGATTCAATTTCAGAAGTGAGAAATGAACATGTGGAGATTGTGAAGAGGGAATATGACCACTTGCGTGACCTTTGGTTTTCGGATGTCAGTCCAAAGGAAGAGACATTGGAGATTTCAGTGTTGGTTGGATCGGATTATGTATGGAGATTTCAAGAAGATGAAGTAAGAAGAGGAAAATATGATGAGCCGGTTGCAGTGAAAACAAAGTTGGGGTGGGTTTTGTCAGGCCCACTAGAAGGTGAGAAATTTAACTTTGTTGATCATGTTGAAAATATCACTGTTAACCATGTTTCTTGGAATTCTCAAAATATTTTTGTCCCAGAGCCACCTACATCAGAAGAAGATTTTCACAGATTATGGGACTTGGATAGTGTAGGGATTAGGCCTACAAATGATGTTTACACTGAAGCCATTGATAGTATTGAGTTCACAGGAGATCGTTACAGGATTAAGTTACCATGGAAGGTAGGTCACAAACCATTACCTAGCAATTATGGAACCTGTGTCTCTAGATTGAAAGGTCAGCTTACTAAGCTCAGGAAAGACCCAGAAGTGTTACAAGAATGTGACAGTATTATCCAGGAACAAGTAGAGAAAGGTATTGTTGAGAAAGTTATAAATTTAGAAAGTTCAAATTCACCACATTATTTGCCTCATAGACCAGTTGTTCGGAGGGAAGCAGAGACGACAAAGGTACGTATAGTCTATGACGCATCATGCAAAGATCGACCAGGTGGTGTATCATTAAACGATTGCCTTCATGTCGGGCCATCATTAACGCCTATGATTTTTGATCTTCTTGTTTCTTGGAGAGAACACAGAGTAGCTATGGTCGCGGATATTGAGAAGGCCTTTCTCAACATAGAAATCCATCCAGAAGACAGAGATAGTTTGCGGTTTCTCTGGGTTGATGATGTTTATGCTCAGAATCCGTCTATCTTAACGTACCGGTTCCGGACCGTTGTCTTTGGCGTAAATTCGAGCCCGTTTTTGCTTATATTAATGCTGTCTTGCGTCATCACATTGAGCAGTACCAGGAAATTGACCCAGATTTTGTGTCCAAGGTGAGTAAGGAATTCTATGTAGATGACTGGGCATCTGGAGCGCAAGACATTGAGACTGCCATGAATTTGTATCACAAAGTCAAATTGAGAATGTTGGAAGGAGGTTTTAACCTCAGAAAGTGGAAGACTAATGAACCAGAACTTGCTCAAATGATACAGAAAGAGGAAGATGTCCAGAAGAAAGAGTTAGGTCTGAGCAAGGAGTATGACTTGTCATATGCTAAGACAGTTCTTGATGGTTCAGAAACAAGTTTGGTAAGAAACAAGGTCTTAGGTATTGTGTGGGATCAAAGTGAAGACAATCTAGAATTTGATCTGAGTAAAGTTGCATGTATTCCTCAAGATGCCAAGGTCACTAAACGTGCAATTTTGAGTTCTCTGGCAAAACTGTTTGATCCTTTAGGCCTTGCATCACCAGTTATGATATCTGCAAAAATTCTTTTCCAGGAACTCTGTCTGGAAAATGTTGGATGGGACGAAGAGTTGCCCACTGAAAAACGAGAGAAATGGGATAAATGGTCAAAAGAATTGCATGAAATTGGTAAAATTGTTGTTCCAAGGTGTTTGTATAACAAAGGTACAGGTAAGGTTATGCGTTGTACTTTGCATGGTTTTGGAGATGCTTCTCTAAAGGGCTATTCAGCTGTTATCTACCTTGTTTACGAGACTGAATCTGGTACTCATAGTCAACTTGTGTGTGCCAAGACCAGGGTTGCTCCTTTGAAGCAATTATTGATACCTAGACTTGAGTTGATGTCAGCCCGTATACTTGCCATGCTAATGAATGCTGTTTATGTTGCATTGAGTTCCCAAGTGAGAATTGAGGAAAAGTTTTACTGGTTGGATAGTAAAACAGCCTTGTTCTGGATAAACAACAAGAAAGAATGGAAACAATTTGTCCAACATCGTGTGAACGAAGTGCTCACTTTGTCTAACAAGGCTGAGTGGAGACACTGTCCTGGAACGGATAACCCGGCTGACATAGGATCACGTGGAATCACTGCAGATGTGTTAAAGAACAGTAAGTTGTGGTGGCATGGTCCCCACTGGTTGACTAAGGATAAGTCGTTGTGGCCGCAGACCCTTGTGTTAGATGAGCCATCGGAAGCTCAAGAAGAAAAAAGAAAGACAAATGTATTACTTGTGACAGAAAATCAGAAACCAGGTGTAAGCCAAGTCATTGAAATTGGTAAGTACAGTTCACTTGACAAACTTTTGCGTATCACTGCTTATGTTTGCAGGTTTATCAGGAATCTTAAGGCCAAACGAACAGGTGAGGAAATAATTGTAGAGCCACTGACAGTGCCAGAAATTATGTCAGCAGAAAGATTCTGGATTATGGAAGTGCAAGCAGAGTTGCAGAATGAGTCAAAATACAACCTGCTTGTTCAGCAATTAGGCATTGAGGAAGATCAAGGAATTCTTAGGTGTAGAGGCAGACTTGAAAATGCGGATCTAGAAATGGAAGGTAAGTTTCCCATCATTTTGCCACGGAAACACAGATTTACAGAACTTCTTGTTAGGAAAATGCATGCCAAGGTAGGTCATGAAGGTCTTCGTGTTACCTTAGCTGAAGTTAGATCAAAGTATTGGATCACAAAAGGAAGACAGTTCGTAAAAAAGGTGATAAAGCCATGTGTTGTTTGCAAGAAGCTTGAAGGTAAGGCTTATAAAGCACCTCCGATGGCACCGTTACCAAGTTTTAGGGTCCAAGCAGCTCCACCCTTCAGCAAAGTTGGAGTTGACTTTGCTGGTCCCTTGTACGTGAAAGATCAGAAAGGTAGTATGCGTAAGACGTATATTGCTTTATTTTCATGTTGTATGACACCTGCTTTGCATTTAGAGTTGGTAGAAGACTTAGCAGCTCATACTTTTGTTAGATGTCTGCGTAGATTCACTGCAAGGAGAGGTACACCAGATCTTATTGTTTCGGATAACGCCAAAACATTCAAATCCACATCCAAGATTTTGAAACGACTTTTCAAAGATAAGATTGTGCAAGCTGAGCTTAGAGCGAGGAAGATTACTTGGAAATTCATCCTACAGCGGAGTCCGTCATGGGGCGGAATGTATGAACGGATGGTAGGCTCTGTTAAACGTACTCTGAAGAAAGTGCTTGGAAATGCAAGGTTAAATTTTGATGAGATGCATACTGTTTTGGTAGAAATTGAAGGAATTCTTAATTCGAGACCTCTCACTTATATGTATGAGGATGATTGTAATGTCGAAATTCTAACACCTTCACATTTGATATATGGTCACAGATTGTCACCTATTGCGGACAACATTGATACTTCATCAATTGACAGTGATGATGAAACTCTTTTCAGTAAGAGATTTGTGTACTTGACTAAAAAGTTGTCTCATTTCTGGAATAGGTGGAGGAAGGAGTATCTATGCAATTTGAGAGAAACACATGATTCGTCAGATGAAGAGCAAGAACAGATAAGTGAAGGAGACATCGTGCTAATTGCAGAAGACAATGTCAAGAGAAATCAATGGAAAATGGGTAAAGTTGTCAAATTGGTTATTGGTAAAGATGGAAGGGTAAGAGGAGCAACTTTGATTACTATTACTCCTAAAGGTAAACCTCAATCTCTTAGCAGACCATTATCCAAGTTGTACCCATTGGAAGTTACAAAGAAGAATGATGAGGAAGAAGGTCCTGAAAATATAGCCAAGATGAATGAGAATCAAGATGTAAGGAAAGAAGGGGAGGATAGAGAAAGGAATGAGAGAAGGAACGTTAGGCCGCGCCGAGCTGCTGCTGCAGACGCGATTTGGCGCACTCGCTTGGTTCTTGACTCAAACTGAGTCAAGGGGGGGAGAATGTTGTGAAATGTTGACTGATTAACCGCTGCATATTTTATCCGCTACGCACTTCATACCTTGGTCAAAGTTCAAAGGGCGGAAAAAGTATAGAATTGTTGCTGTGGGAAAGTTTGCTTCTTTTGTTTTTTGGAAAACTTCATACGTCATTTGTATTGTTATCTGCAAAGTTTATTGCTTTTTAAGAGAATGAAACTAATTACTCTGAGGTATTGAAAAACTGAAAGACTACGCCTTGATCTAGAGTTTTTTGTCCAGATGGTAGATTGTTGATGGAAAGTAGAGTAGTTGTAGATCGATGATGCAGATGATGTGTGTCTAAAATGTCAACCATGCCTTCTCTTTGCTGATTCTAAAGAACCGAGCGGAAAAGGTTTGAACAAAACTACTCGAAAAAGTTTTGGCTTTCCTTCGCTATATCTTTAGCTAGATAGGTCGTTGCTCTACAATTTTACCAAGTCTGACTGAAAAAGCAAGGCTAGATTTGTTGCAATCGAATTTTATATTTCTGTTTACGTTCGACAGCGAAGGGTAGAAACCTTGGTCAACTGATTACCATGTTATGAATCACGGTTTCAAACCTTCAGCCTAAGAATAACTTTCTGAAATGTTTCAATTCAATTCAATTCGCAAAAGAATAAAAACAATCTGATGGGAACGCAAGATTCAAGTCTCAATCTCAATAAAAATCCTTCGAGCGCTTGTTAAAGTAATATTTCTGGAATTCTAGCAGCAATTTCAGAACCTTCCTTTTCGTGTCCTTTGAGACTTTCATGTGCATTCACAAAATATCAATTTCTCCAAGAATCCACAATAAACACAGATCCGAAATTAGACTTCTTTTACAAAAGCATTGGACTATTCCTTATGTGTCAATCAGTGGGCAATCAGTTGACCAAGATTTCTACCCTTCGCTGTAGAAAAGTAAACAGAAATATATAATTCGATTGCGAGAAATCTAGTCGAGCTCTTTCAGTCAGATTTGGCAAAGTTGTAGATCAACAACCTAGCTAAAGTTATAACGAAAGAAAACCAAAACTTTTAAAAGTAGCTTTGGAGATAAATCCACTTTTCTAAAATCAAGAAAAAGTTTTGAAGAATAATTTGCAAAGCCAGCTCCATCGGAAACATTGCGATTTATACATCTTTCGATTGCCAAGACCATGTAGAAAAACGTCCTTTTTACCACTTTTCGATAGACCGAATGGTATCGGAGAAATAAACCGTTTCTTAAGAGAGTGGTTTTGCAAAACGGCAACTTGCTGCTCACTGGAGCGGAAAGCAGAGTTACCTTGAGGGCCCTGTGCAACATGAACCTTTGTGCATAAACGCACTAAGTGTATCAGAGACGGATGTCTGACACTGGCAATAAACTTGAAAGACCAAAAATAAAAGACTGACCTGTTGTATTTTGTTTTGAGTTGATATCTTTTGTTGATGAGAAAAACAAAGATTTAAAATTAGATTAGTAGACCTTGAGCCCTTGTGACCATGTAAAACAAGCTTTTTGAAGCATTTCTGAATTTCAGACAATACTCAAGTACTGCGAGAGTGACGAGATAGAGGAAACATGTCTTTGTCAAGAAAAATTCGTGTATTTGTTTTGATTGCATGCAAGCCCGCTTTCTATCGTCCAACGGCCCGTCTTTTCTGCACAAAGCTACACATCTCCATAGAAAAGTTCATGTTTCCCGTATAACACAGCCAGCGTATGCAGAGAGGTTTCTCTTATAGGAGAATCGGCGCAGAATCACGGACCACGAAACAATGGAACGTTGTGTACGAGCTCATTCTTGCACATCAGTGGCAGAAACCGAGTCGGTTCTTTACATATTGATCTAAAAGTTTGAACAGCAATTACAAAATAGAGACACTACTATGTACATGGGCATATTTTCTATGAAACGCATATTTTCTATTCAACAGGCGTGGGTATGAACAAAGCTCACCAAAAAACATCTTAGTTGTTTGTTTATCTTGTCTATCATATTCATAGGCCGGCCCATTGAAGCTAAATGCTAACTCTAAAAAACCGTTACAGTAAATCCTAACAGATAAGAACGTACTTTTTTTGAGAGTCAGGCAAAAGCAGGTTCTTATCCCAAAGGGTACCAAGTCTGATTTCAAGGTGTAAAGCTTCTTATTCAAAGGGTACCTTTTCAGAGTCTTCACCAAAGATGCTCAATCTGGTTACTTGTTTTGGCTAAGTTATTATGGACCTAATAACTAATTCAAATCTTGCAAACAGTAGGAGGAGATTCAGTCTTTAACAGCCAACTGAGGCCAAAATGAACTTAATAACGGCAACCCAAAATCAAATTTGCTACCCCAGCAATAAGAAATACCACTAATCAAAGTGAAACAGGTTCTTAATTGCAAGGCGCATAATTTGAGAAAAGGAGCTGACAGGTTCGTATTTATATTGGTTTCATATGAGGGGATATACTATGAATAATTATTGGTCACCTATTAAGTATGAAGTATGGTCACCTATGTCGCGATTGTTGAGAAAACAAAATCATGAAGGGATGCAGTGGATAAAGTGCTAAACTGCGATGAGAAATTCAGCAAAGAGAAAGGAAACGTCAGTTGTACCAGGTCACTACAAAACTTAAAAATCTTATTTCACAATCCCAGCTTGACCGTCTGTACCGCACCCTTGTTAATCTGCGATGTGCCAATGTCTTCTGGCAGAAAGTGGGGATTCTTGCAAAATTAAAGTCGAACCAATTGATAAGGGCAGATAAAAGACCACTGGTCTCATAGCTAGTTGACAGTTGAAAGACTAACAACATGATAGAAAACCATGTTCCAACAAGGTCATCTTCAACGAGATTCAATCAGCCATGGATCAACAGAAAAGTCAAATCCCTTTCAAGAAAAAAACAGAGGCAATGGAACACAGCGAGAAAATCTGGCAAAAAATCTGACTGGGCTCGTTATAAAAAGCTTCAAAAACAGCAAAAACAAGAATGTAGGAAAGCTTACAATACCTATGTAAATGACATTGTCTCCCCTGATTTCAATACAAAACCCAAGAAATTTTGGCAGTTCATAAAGAGTAAACAATGTGACACAGTAGGTGTGTGTCCTTTAAGAGCATCAAATGGCCTCACCTATACTGACAGCTATGCAAAGGCAGAGATCCTAAATGAGACATTCAAGTCTGTGTTTAATGTCGAAAAAAGTACCAAGATTACTGAAATGGGATCCAGCAAGACTCCAATCTTACCAAGCATTCAGGTGAAAACAGCTGGGGTACTGAAGCTTCTGTCCAACGTAGATCCCCACAAGGCAGCAGGACCTGATGAAATACCATCTGTTATGTTAAAAGAATATGCAACCCATCTAGCACCAGTTTTAGCAGTTATCTTTCAAGCATCAATTGACCAAGCCATGATTCCAAGTGACTGGAAAAAAGCAAACGTCACCCCATTGTTCAAAAAAGGAGATCGAGCAAACCCAGGAAACTACAGGCCAATTTCGTTAACTTGTATCGCATGCAAAGTTCTGGAACACATCATCAGCTCACAAATGATGGATCATTTTGAAAAGTATAATGTCTTATCTGACGCTCAGCATGGTTTCAGACCACGTAGATCCTGCGAATCTCAGTTAATCATTACGATTCACGATATCGCAATTGCATTAGATAAAGGAGGACAAACAGATGTTATACTCCTCGATTTCCAGAAAGCTTTTGACAAAGTGCCCCACAGAAGGTTGTTGGAAAAACTGCGTCATTATGGTATTCAGGGCCCCTTGAACAACTGGATCTGTACGTTTCTATCTAATAGATCACAAGCTGTCATAATAGAAGGTGCCAAATCTGGTGAAGTTGAAGTCACATCGGGCGTACCACAAGGCTCTGTCCTGGGGCCCATCCTCTTCTCGATATTTATAAAAGATTTGCCAACAAGAGTACACTCAAAAGTTCGTCTCTTTGCTGATGATTGTATCCTATACAGACAAGTAAAAGATCAAACCGATACCTCAGCGCTCCAAAGGGACTTACAAAATCTGCAAGAATGGTGCAATGAGTGGCTAATGGACTTTCATCCAGAAAAGTGTGAACTGTTAAGAATCACAAATAAACGTAATCCTATAAATTCCACCTACCAGATAAAAAACCATAGCCTTGATATGGTAGATTCAAAGAAGTACTTGGGTATTCATTTACATAAAAAGCTTAGTTGGAATACACATACACAAAAGGTTTGCTCTAAAGCAAATAGCACTCTTGGACTGTTACGTAGGAACATGGGTAACTGCCCTTATGATGTAAAAGCCGCTTGCTACACAACCCTAGTCAGACCACAACTAGAATATGGATCGACAGTATGGGACCCACATACATCAAAGAACATTAAAGCTCTTGAAATGGTCCAACGCAGAAGCGCTAGATTCGTTTGCAATGATTATCGTAAAGGCAATAGCCCTAGTGAAATGATGTCACGTTTGGGATGGGAAACACTGGCTGAGAGGAGGAGGAAAGCCAAGGCTATAATGATGTTCAAAATTAATAACAGTCTTATTGACATCCCAAGAGCCCTGTTCAAACCAACAACTTCACACGGCCGCCGCAGTAACGCATGTTTTGAAGTCCCATTTTGCAGAACAAATTCATTTATGAACTCATTCGTCCCAAGTGCAATAAGAATCTGGAATGGACTTGCTCCTCATATCAGAAGCGAAAAGTCCATTGAGTCTCTGAAAAGAGAGCTGAACAAAGAACAAATTATTTAATTTTCTGAAACAGTCCTTTTTCCTTCTTTATGGTTTATGTTATATATCCAGCTGACAGAGTTGCCTCCTTACTTACCCAGTAATTTGGTGCATACCAACTTTCCCTATTCCACCAATAACACCCACTCTCAAGTCTAGGCAAATGTGCACATGGCGTACCTAGGAGGCTACCCTGCTTAGCTTTATGAATTTAAAGGGTTTGTGCAAGGCTAGAAACCTGCATTTGCATGAGGCAAATCAGAATTGTATTTCCTTGTTCCATTTATAGAGCAGCCTATTTACCATTGCACACACCCTTTAAAATTTTAACCACTAACACTCTGTACGAAATACCTATTAAGGTAATGTACAATACTGATAGATAGATAGAACATTTGATCGATCAGTTATGACACACAAAATAAACAGGCAACATCTGGAAAGCCTTTGAGATGAGTAGCATTATAACACCCAGCACTCTAACTACAGAACAAGGAACTGCAGGGACCTACTGTACATATCTTAAGAAATGATCTTTAATACATCAAGAAAGGCCTTCACTTTTCGGCTCTAAAAGCTTCGAACGACATTCTCATTAATATCATAGAGTTCCCTACACATAGCACATTGAAGAAGGAATTAAAGGGCTATTTTAAAATTGCTTTAAATAACAGACTTATCATATTAAACATATAAAGCAATAAAAACACAGTTCTCTATGAAAATCTTAATGTCTGAAATGACAGAAAGCGGTATACATCTGTCTTCCACATCAAGGTTTTAGAAGCGGTGTTTATTAAATTTCGCGATCCCTCCCTCTACTGACAGAAGGAGTTTGTTTTCATGTTGCCATTGTTCTGAGTTGGCGCCAAGAAATTTGATCTCTTGGTGGCTGTTAATTGAGTTTAGCCAATGAGTAGCTTAGGTGTGATGTACAAATGATTTTCAAATTTCTTTTGTTTATCTCGCATTAGGGTGGCCTGTTTATATCATCAATTTGTTCTGTGCATGAACCAAACCGCCGAGTATGGGACGAAACGCATTTTTGGTTAGTCAACGTTGTTCTTTATTGCAGTCACTGGTGAGCTGCTACTTCATTTCTTTCCTTTCAGATATATTAAAATTAATTCGTTTTCTCTTGCATCTTCAACAGTTTTCTCTCTGGTTATTGGTTTAGTTTTATTGTTGTTTACAGGAGTCAACAATTTTCTCTCTCTAGATTACGGTGTTTTTGTTGCATTTATGTATTTAGTATGATGAGTCTACTATTTAAGGCTACTTTTCAAGCTGAAATCAGCAGGGTGCCTGAAACTTTGCGGGAGACTGGGGGGAGGCACAAGGTACCCCCTCTGTATACTCAAAATATAAGTGCTAGAGACTTGCAACTTGGCACAAGAAAAAAAGACGATCAGACAAACAAGGTGACGTCATTTGTTTTCGTCTATGTCACGTGACAAAGTGCTGACGTCAGTGAATGTTGCTAAATTAGCAGCAAAACCACGTGAACTTTGTCACACTATATCTCCTAATTGATAAAACATACTGGCAATAGATTTGAAAAATAAAAGCTTATGTCCTCGTGATTCTTATTTTGCTATTTATGCTTCGTAACGCTAATATTTTTGCTGAAGTCAGCATTTATTCATTTTGTGTGCAATAAGAGCACTCTTTGTCTAAAATTTGCTTTAAATCGGTTAAAAAATAGCAAAAAAGCTAAAGTTAAGTAAAAAGACCTGCTGATTCATAAGAAAGTGGCTCATTTTTCGAAAAGTGAAACCGAACATAATTTTTCATCAGTTCGCCTGCTCAAAAACAAATTATTGATAATGTCACCAAAAATTAGTATAAACTATACATGAAATGAAAGCCTGTTTCAAGACCAGTTCAGTAATATTTGTTTCATTGCTGTAGAGCTAATGGTCCGAAAGTTATGACCGAAAAGATATCTATTTTGCGGAGCAATCGATCAAAAATTATGCATTGACCCCCTGAATCAGGGTCAAAATCTTTTGAAATTAACACGAAAGGGCGTCCCCTGATAGAAACCAAAAGTCACTAAAACTAGACTATTCTTTGAGATATTCATAGAACTGCATGGAAAACTTCACGTGACCCTAGTCTGGAAAGGGTTAAAACACGACTCCCTTGAAGAGCAGCTGCCATACGTAGAAAAGTTACTGCGCACAATTTTAGCTCTAACAGCACATGATGTATTACTGTAACTACGGTATTATCTATGCGCTTAGGGCCTATTTACATGGAAGTCTTCAGCATAGGCTGAAACTTCAGCCCTGATAACCGAGGTAAAAATACTTCGCCATTACATGGAGAGTTTCAGCCCGGTTTCAGCCCGAACTGAAAGTCTGTCTGGCGCCAAAAGTAAACAAAGGCGCATGCGTCATTGACTTTTCAGCCCGAGCTGAAAAAGTATTTGCCATTACATGGACGCGCGTCAAGTGAAAACATTGGGGATTAGCATATTAATTAAGGGATTAACGTTTCATCTCGGCTAGCTCACGGTGAGCTGAATTTTGAGCCCGGAGGGAAAATTTTCTATTTAATGGCAAACTGATATTTACAGGCATATGACCCTAAAAGGAGGGATGAAGTTTCACTTCGGTGAACGCACTGAAGTTTCTGCCTGGGCTGAAAACTCCCATGTAAAAATGCCCTTATTCATAAGTGGGTTTGTAAGCTGAAAGGATACCGTGTCCAAAGAATTTAAATGAGAAAAGAATTTAAATGAAATCCAATTCAAAGAAAATTACGAAATCACGAAAAATGCGATGATCTATTGAGCGGAAAAAGAACAACTGAGACCTCTCTCCACCAATAAAATTTGGTTCCTCAATCCTAGGTACCACACGTGAATTTGGACAGGCTTTGTGCCACTGATGTGAAGACTCTACTGGAAGAGAAAATTCTATCTAAAGAAATCAGTCGAATTTGAACGCATGCTATATAACATAACGATGTAAGCATTTTGCTGAATAAATATATTCATGACTAATACACAATGACCAAGACAATATATACAACAAACTGAATGACATCGAAAGATGTTAACTGTAAAGCAAGCAGGATTCTGTTTGAAAGTAGTTGAAATTGATCAGTATCACAAAAGCAATCTCTATCGCACCACAACGAATGTCATGAAGGTACCAGTTTTGAAAACATCTTACTTTCGATAAAATCAGACTTTCAAACATAAGCTGATAGATGAACAACTTACACTTTATAAAATGCAACTTTTGATCGAGGTGTACGAGACATCTTTCTTGAACAGCAACAAGCAAGAATGATAACAATCATCCCAGTCAGAATGGCTGACGAACCAACGATTGCGTAGTAAACACTGTTTTCTTTCAGCCTTATTACTTCATACCAACTTTTGCTCTTTCTATCTTTCCCTTGGAATAAATCACACACAAGTAATAGAGCAACTCAAATACTTTTACTTGGTTGATTGACAGATGAAACATAGCTACAGTAGGCGAAGTTGAATTTATCACTCATCGGTTTCTTAAATATCAATAGTCTTAGAAATAAGATTATTGATTTGAGAGTATTAATGGAAAGATGCTTACCGGATGTTCTGGTCATAGAGGAAACTAAAATTAACTCTGATTTCAAAACCGAATCTTTCTTAGTGTATAACTACCAAAAACCTATGCGTCGCGATAGAAGTGAATTTGGCGGGGGTATTATGCTATATGCTAGGAAAGGTGTTGTTTGTAACAGAGTCCCAACTTTAGAGACTCGTTCTCTAGAACTTTTATGCTCTGAAATGATAGTAAACAAAAAGAAGTGGATTGTCTACAGTATTTACCGGCCCCCTGAATCCAGTAATATTGAAGCTTTCTTTAGCGATCTTTCAGTTACGCTAAACTCTGCTTTAGATAAATATGAAAACATAATCGTAATGGGAGATATTAACATTGATACCCTAAACAAGCAGGATACAGGATATAACAGAATAGTTTCCTTTTGTGATGTCTTTGGGCTGTCTAATTTAGTGACTGCCAAAACATGTTTTACTAAAAATAGCAGTTCTTCGATAGATGTCATCCTCACAAATCGGCCGAGATGCTTTCAAAAAACGTCCGTTTTTGAAACGGGTATAAGTGACTATCATGGTCTTATCATGACGGTTATGAAATCTCGTCTTCCCAGACTTAAGCCTAAAGTAATAAAATACCGTAGTTACAAAAAGTTTGATGCAAAAAAATTCTTGTCAGATGTAAAGGTCGCAAAGTTTGATGTTGTTGATGATCCTGAACAAGCTTATGATAACCTTGCCTGTACTTTTCGTAAATTGGTCGACAAACATGCCCCTCTAAAAACGAAAGTGTTACGGGGAAATAGCGCTCCTTTCATGACTCCAGAATTAAAAAAGGGAATTTATACCAGAACCAGGTTAAAGAAGAGATACAACAAAAATCCTTCCAAAGAAAATGAACTAAATTTTAAAAGACAAAGAAATAAATGCGTTGCCTTGAGAAAAAAGGCAATTAAGCAGCATTTCAGAAAAGCAACAGAAACTGGACTGGTGTCAAATCGTGATTTCTGGAATCTTGTGAAACCTTTCCTTTCTAACAAAGGAGGCTTAGCTGGAAATGACATTTCTTTAGTAAAAAATGATACAATTGTAACTGAAGACAGGGAGCTGGCTGAGATCTTTAACGATCACTACATTAACATCGTAGAAAAATCTAGTGGTGTTAAACCTTGTAATATTGCAGATACGGCTGCAACTGATGATGACCGGCAAATCATTGGTTTGATTCTCGAAAAATACAAAAACCATCCAAGTATTTTAGCTATCATTCAAAATCCTGCGAGAAATTTCCATTCATTTTCCTTTCATGAAGTAGAGGTGTGTCAAGTCATGAAACAATTAAAGTCTTTGGATGGTGGAAAATCTACGGGTGAAGATCAAATTCCGCCAAGACTGGTGCTGTTAGCTGCAGATGAACTTGCACTCCCGTTAACAAATGCTATCAATAGCAGCATACGAAACTATAAGTTTCCAAATAATGGAAAACGCGCCGCTGTTTGTCCTTTAGATAAAGGAGAGGCAAATCGCACAGTTGAACGAAATTTTCGCCCCGTTAGTATACTTAATGTTTTCTCCAAAATTTATGAAAAGATTTTGAAAAACCAACTTATCCCATACTTAGATGAAACCCTTTCGCTGTTTATTGCTGCCTATAGAAAATCATATGGTACACAACATGTTTTGATAAGAATGATCGAAGAATGGAGGGTTAAACTCGATAATGATTACATAGTAGGGGCTGTCCTTATGGATTTGTCGAAAGCCTTTGATTGCATTCCACATGATTTACTTATAGCCAAACTACATGCCTATGGCTTTGATGAAAATGCTCTAGTCCTGATATACTCCTACCTGAAAAGGAGGAAACAGTCTGTTAGAATCAATAATACGTATTCCTCTTTCCAAACTATTTTATCAGGGGTACCTCAAGGCTCTGTTTTGGGCCCTATTTTATTCAATTTTTACATTAATGATCTATTTTTGTTCGTCAAAGAAGCAACATTGCATAATTATGCCGACGATAACACTCTGGCTTATTTTTCCAAGACTTTATCAAATTTGATTGAGGTACTGGAAGAAAAAGCTGGGGTTGCTTTGACTTGGCTGAAACAAAACCAAATGATAGCTAATCCAGAAAAGTTCCATGCACTCCTTATCAAAAAGGATCAAACAAACACAAGTGGAGAAAATTTCAACATCCAAGGAAAAACGTTCAAATCGGAAGAAACAGTCAAGTTACTAGGAATTCACCTAGACTATAAACTGAACTTTGAACAGCACATCTCTGAACTTTGCAGAAAAGCTGCATCACAACTCAATGTCTTAAAAAGACTAAAAAGATTTATTGGTTTTAATGAAAAGAAGATCCTAGTTCAGAGCTTTGTCTATTCTAATTTTGATTATTGCCCCTTAGTATGGTATTTCTCTTCAGCTAAATCTTTGCAAAAAATTGAAAAAATTCAAGAACGTGCCCTTAGATTTTTACACAATGATCACCTTAGCTCATACGGTGACTTACTTTCGAAGTCAGAAAGATGTACTATGCATGTTTCCCGTCTAAGAGTCCTCTGCATAGAAGTTTTTAAGACTCTGAAAAATTTAAACCCTTCCTTCATGCAAGATATTTTCAAAATAAAATCTTCTTGCTACTCACTACGAAAGTCCAATGACTTACAGCATTATAGACCAAATCAAGTCACCTTTGGTTCAAATAGCCTTCGATCTTTGGGACCTCAAATCTGGAATGGACTGCCAAATGAAATAAAATCGGCAGAAAATCTAAATAGCTTTAAAAACATGATAAAAAAGTGGGATGGCCAAAACTGTAAATGTAATGCTTGTAAATATGTACCTCCAAATTAGTTTATTTTATTTAGTTAGTTTATTAAAAGATTGTAAAAATATTTATTCATTTATTTATGTTAATATATTCATCGATTTAGATTAGTTTACTTTGTACATTTGCATATAGTAAGCTAGCTTTTATGTACATAAATCGATGTAAAATAAGTTGACAAACAAACAAATCAAATTGTTGCCCACGCGGAATCGCGAGAGCGATTCCGTGTGGGTTTGTAGTCTGCCGCGGGAAAGTAAGCCTGTTTGACAGATCAGTACGAAGATGCGTCAGCAAATTTTTCCAACCACTTTGTATTATTACGTAAAACAATTCAGGTCTTTGTTCTAATGTTTTCATGATATCCGGAGCTCAATGGCAATCGATTTCATGACAATCGAAATTGTACTGGTCGACGAACAAGAGTTTGTCTGGGTCTTCTCAAAACTTCCGCTTTCCGCTTCCGCTTCCGCCACACAGGCTAAAAGATTTCGTTGTTGGGAAATGATTGATGTGTAAATGGCTTTGACATTTTGATTGGGGATTTGTTTACCGTGCTGGCTTCAATGAGAAAGCCCTGGCAGTAAGTCCGCCTGAGTATGCAAGGGCAGAGCCAGTGTTCTCGCTGCAAATTAAGCATAGGCCAAACCACAATTCTAGGTATTAGTATTTCCCTGTTGAATCAAACGAGACTTGGTCTTTCACACTGCGAGAGTATTTTTCGCTGTCTGTGGTCTCGTGAACATTTCAAAACAAAGTTTTTAGCAGCCGTTACAATGTTTTCCTAATGTGATTCAGGCTTCCACTGAAGCGATGAAGCGTGGGCATTAGTTAGCGCATGGTCAATAGAATAGCTACTTCTAGTACAACAATGTGAGGCAATGCCATCATGCAATAGCCATAATTGTATACTATGTTATTCACCTACACCTACACACAGCAGCATTAAACTTCAGATCAAGGAAAACACGAGATATAAATCATCATAGGGTAGCAATACGATTCTCTTGCTCTCTCTTGAGGATTGATTGCCTGTTTGTTGTCGAATTGCACTGTGAAATGCATCGACGATAATTGCTGCAAAGGAACATAATACTCTTGCTCCACATTCTGATTTGGTCTGTCTGCCCGCCCACCTGTCTGTTTTCAACAATTTGGGGGGACTTGATAATGGCTGTCAAATTGTATCAATGCGGTCACAATGGAAATCAACGCATGCGTAGTATGGAAGGAGAGCCAAGCACGCCAAGTAGGATACAGATCAAATCCTTACTGGTTGCTGAAGCACGCGGAAATCATCCAATTTCACGGTAGTCAGCCAATCAAATAGCCCCTTTCCAACCATGTGATACAAAATTGGCCGTTCGAAGTCAATTCTTGAAAATCCCCACAAAATTTGAAATGGCTACTAAGTTACAATAATTGCATGGAATTTTCTTTGATAAATCAGTAGAAGGGATGCCCCTCTACGGTTTGTAGCGTGCTTGGAAAAATATCTCATTTGGAGCCCAGATCACAGTCATTTTCCAGTCGAAGAATATTGACATTCGCTCAAACACCGATAAAAGTCGCTGCAAATGAGATATAAGGATAAAAATCTCAGCGATTATGGATATTGCCCTAAGCAATAACCCAAGCACTGTCCCTTCAATTACATCTCAAAATCGCAGGTGATTTTCAGCAATTTCTGCCAGAAATGAGATCTGGGCCTAACCTTCTTGCCGATTAAAACTCATTCGTTGACCCCAAAAGGGCTTAGTTTGTATCCTTGAGCTAAATAATTTACTTACCAACGACTCAATGATCTATTTGACTTCATTTTCCATTTAAATGTCTCCAAATTTCGGTTAAAACATCCAGTCTTTAGCAAATTCTTGCAAATTTGTCGCGTTCCATATTTCTCTGCAAGCGCCCAGTAGTCTCCTCAAAAACGTCGCATCGATAGGCTTTGTGCTACAGATAATGCGATTCGATACAGTTCATACACTCGTAAGTAGATATGGCATGCCTGATTTTGCTCAATTCATTCAAATGGAAACAAAAAGGATCAAATATTTCCGCGTGCTTCAGCAACCAGTAAGGAGGCTAACGATTGAGGATGCTAATGAGTTCGAAACTGATTGAGGATGCTAAACGAAATTACTTCCTTAAGGCTGGTAATGCTTTAGCAAACCCTGGGACTTCTAGGAAAAGATATTGGTCTTTAATTAACACTGTCCTAAACAAGGCTAAGATTCCAACTATACCGCCTATCTTAGAAAATGGGTTGTTTATAACAGACTTCACTGAAAAGGCACAGTTATTCAATGACTATTTCATACTCCAGTGTACGACGATTGATACAGATAGCGAAATTCCAACTAGTTTTCCAGCACCTCCTTCCCTGATAAATGACTTCCCTATTACTGATGAAAAGATATTGAACATTATAAGGTCCTTAAATCCTAACAAAGCACATGGTTGGGACGGAATATCTGTTAGAATGATCAAATTAAGCGATGCTGCATTAGTTATTCCACTAAAAATAATATTCGAAAATTGCTTGAGGTGTGGTCTATTTCCCAAGATATGGAAATACGCGAATGTAGTACCGGTCCATAAGAAGAATGAGAAAAATCTGAAGGGGAACTATCGACCAATTTCTCTCTTACCAATTTTTGGGAAAATACTTGAGAAACTTATGTACGATTCTTTATATTCACATCTCGTTTCATGCAATTTGCTCAATCCGAATCAATCAGGTTTTCGTCCCGGTGACTCAACTATTAATCAGTTAATTTCCATCACACACACGATCTTCGAAGCATTTGACTGTAATCCTCCCCTGGATGTACGTTCTGTTTATCTCGATATTTCTAAAGCATTCGACAGGGTATGGCATGACGGTCTGATTTATAAACTAAAACGTTGTGGCGTCTCAGGAGAGCTTCTTCCACTTATCCAAAGTTTTCTTAAGGATCGAAAGCAGCGAACAGTTCTAAATGGACAGAATTCTAATTGGGGAGATATTTCGGCAGGAGTGCCCCAGGGTTCTATTCTAGGACCCTTGTTTTTCCTCGTCTATATCAACGACCTAGCTGCTGAGGTTAAGTGTAAAGTTAAGCTTTTTGCTGATGATACATCGTTGTTTACGGTAGTAGAAGACTTAAACTCAGCTGCCATACCATCTGTGAAAAGAAAACCGAGATGCTTTGTGTTGCACATAGGGGCCAATGACTTCCGAGATGAAGAAGATGACAACGAAATTGCGAAAACAATCTTTGGCTTAGCAAAGACGCTGAAAGCAGATGAAAATACAGTCTATGTCTCCGGAATTATCAAGCGAGATGATGACAAAATGAATGCACGAATATCCAATGTCAACAAAGTTTTAAAGGAGCTCTGCGGAGAAGCTGATTTTCCCTTCATCGACAACTCTAACATCGAAGTTGGTCATCATTTGAATCGCAGTGGACTACACCTAAATCGTTTTGGGGATGCGAAGTTAGCATTTAACATCATATCCGCATTGCGTAATTGACATTTCAATTGCAGAAGCGAGGAACAAAAACAAACGTGTGTTGATAATGAGGTGAATATTTCGCATGAATTTTTGCATGATAGTATGTGTAGAGATGATCTGAGAGGGGATGTAGATGCCAAATCATTATTAAAGAAAATGAGACTTACTAGCAAAAACAATTTGATAATTGCGCACCTGAATATAAATTCAATCAGAAACAAATTCGATTTATTAAAAGAACTGATTTCAAACAACATCGATATTCTTGTGATATCAGAAACCAAGTTAGATCCAAGTTTTCCTCCTGGCCAGTTTCATATTGATGGCTATATGCCACCTATCAGGGCTGACAGAAATCGGCATGGGGGAGGATTATTGATTTATATTAAAGAGGGTGTGCCTGCCAAAGAGGTCTCACTAAGAAACTCAACTGCAAAGGATGTTGAGGCAAAAGCTATTGAAATAAATCTGCATAACATCAAATGGCTGCTTATTGGCATCTACCGCCCCCCCCTTCTCAATCTAAAGATTTTTTTCTGGAAGAAATGCGAAAAAATTTTGAAAAATTTTGTACAAAATATGAAAATTTCTTAATGATTGGTGACTTTAATCTTAGTGAAGATGATGATTCATTAGATCAGTTTATGCAGGAATTAAACCTGGAAAATGTCGTCAAGGTGCCAACTTGCTTTAAGTCCGACAGTCCAACTTGCATTGATTTAATACTTACCAGTGACAAGAGAAAACTGGCTAATATTAAAGCAATTGAAACAGGACTGTCGGATTTTCATGCAATGGTGGTGACTACGTTGAAAGGCAGTTTCCATAAAAAAGGCCCTAGGATTATCACTTACCGAGATTACAGTAAATTTGACAACCATACATTCAGAGAGAAGGTTGGAGAAGAGTTCAACTCAAAGCCTTTAATGACGGAAGATTTCAACACTTTCGATTCAACTGTTAAGAGCATACTAGATAAGCAAGCACCTCTAAAGAAAAAATACCTTAGGGCTAACGATGGACCCTTTATGACCAAAGAACTTAGAAAGGCAAATATGAAACGCACACGGTTAAAGAACAGGTTCAATAAAACTCGAACAAATGAAAATTGGGCTGCTTATAAGAGGCAAAGAAACCTGTGTGTTAAAATTCTTCGTCAGAATAAGAGGTCTTATTATGCTCAACTTGATCCAAAAATTGTCAGTGACAATAAGAGGTTCTGGAAAACTGTGAAACCCCTGTTTTCAAATAAGATTCAAAGTAGCTCTTGTATCACCCTTTTAGAAAATGGTGTCGTTGAATCAGATGAGGGCAAAGTTGCTGAAATTCTAAATAACTATTTTGTAAATATAACGGAAACCTTGGGTATTGCCATTGGACATGAGCAAGAGCCTTTGAATGATCACGAGGACGATCCCTGCTTAACGATTGTAAAACGTTTTCAGTCACACCCCAGTGTCCTTAGGATAAAGTCGTCCGTCAAGAGCACCATAAACTTCTCCTTCAGGAAAATCACAGTCGAAGAAATGCTAGAACAGTTGCAAAATTTAGATCCTAAGAAGGGTTCACCACAGGAAGCAATCCCTGCAAAAATATTGAAATCCAACGCAGATTTGTTTTGTTTTCCTCTCACAGAGCTTTTTAATAAACTTGTCGAGGAAAGCAGCTTCCCAGATGATATGAAAAATGCTGATGTTTCTTCGCTCTTCAAGAAGGATAATAATATGAGCAAAAAGAATTATAGACCAATAAGTCTCCTTCCTACAATCGCAAAAATATTTGAGCGACAAATGCACAGGCAGTTATCTGAATTTACTGCACGCTTGTTTTCACCGTTATTAGGAGGGTTTAGACAAGGGTATAACACACAGCATGCCTTGTTAAACTTTTTGCAACACTGTAAGAACAGCATTGATAATAAGGGACTTGCAGGAGCAGTGTTCATGGATCTTTCAAAGGCTTTTGATTGTGTAAACCATGGTCTTTTGATAGCAAAACTGAGTGCCTATGGACTTAATAAGGATGCCCTTCAGCTCATAAGAAGCTATCTATCAAATAGACTACAGAGAGTTAAGATCAACAACTCTTTTAGTGATTGGAAAGAAATCAAGATTGGAGTACCCCAAGGGTCGGTCCTAGGGCCTTTACTATTTAATGTCTTTATAAATGACATATTCTGGTTTGTACATCGCACAAAGATCTGTAACTATGCTGATGATACCACAATCTTTGCATGCCATCCGGATCTTGATACTATTATCAAACAATTAGAAGAAGATAGCTCTGTGATAGTAAAATGGTTTTCTGACAACTTTTTAAAATTAAATGATGACAAATGCCACCTGATGATATTCGGCGAGAAAAGTACTGAAGCAACAGTCTCGATTGGAAATTCAATGATTAATGAAAGTGATTACGAAAAACTGTTAGGTGTGACTTTTGATAAGAAATTAAGCTTCAAAAAACATATTGAAGATTTGTCTAAAAAGGCGAACCAAAAGCTTCATGCGCTTGCTCGTTTGTCGAATTACATTGATCCTATCAAATCAGAAATTTTAATGAATTCTTTCATCCGGTCGCAGTTTAATTATTGTCCACTTGTATGGATGTTTCATGACAGAACAACAAATTCGAAGTTAAATCGCATTCACGAAAGAGCATTGCGGTTGGTATGCAAAGATAGTGAATCTGAGCTAGAAAAATTGAAGAAAAAATATGGAACCATTCATCAGCACAATCTGCAACTGCTAATGATTGAAATATTCAAAACGAAAAACAATCTAAATCCAACATTTATGAAAAACATTTTTACAGAAAGAAATATTCAATACAGTTTGCGAAGTGAAAATCATTTGCGGTTGCCAAAAGTAAAGACAACAACATACGGAATAGAGAATATTCAGTACAGAGGTTGCCATTTGTGGTCCTCATTACCAAGCGAAATTAAAGATTCCAACACACTCGCTGAATTCAAACGAAAAATAAAATCATGGAAAGGAAATACTTGCATCTGTAGATTGTGCAAAGTTTTTATTAAAGATCTAGGGTTTTTGTAGATTTATTTGGAAAATTGTAAAATAGGTTTTAAACTATCTTGTTGGCGTTAATTAGCTTATTAGCTATGTACTCATTTTTTTTCTTGCCAACATAAAACAAATTGTTAATAATAATAATAATAATAATAATAATAATAATAATAATAATAATAATAATAATAATAATAATAATAATAATAATAATAATAATAATAATAATAATAATAATAATAATAATAATAATAATAATAATAATTATAATAATCTTCGGGAAGATGTTATGTTGAGCGAGGAAGAGACGGAACAGCTGACTACCATACGGACTTTTTATGTGGAAAAGAAGCAACCACCAAAGGTAACATTCAAAACGGTGAATAAGAAGAACATACAAAGAGAAATAAAAAAGCTGGAAAATCTTATTAAAAAGGTCATTACACCCACCATAACCGAAACAAACAGATTTATCATTGCGTTGATATGGTATGTAGCCTATAAAATGGGCCTGAAAGAAAGAGAGCAAAGACCAAAGAAAGATCCTTGGTGGAAGAGACGCATTAACAACGATATCAAACAATTGAGGACAGCTGTTAGTAAACTTGAGAGGAGACAGAATAATGAAATGCACAGCAACAGAAGAATGGAATATATCAATAACAAGTACAGGGTTAAAGAAAAAGGCGTTAGTGTAGTGATAGAGGAATTGAAGCAAAGGGTAGTGGCGAAAGCTGCAAAGATTAAGAGGTATGAAGCCAGAAATGAACAACAGCGTCAAAACAGATTATTTGAAGTAGATCAAGGGCGGTTATATCAGGAATTAGATAGAAAAGTTAGAAATGAAAGTCTGATCCCAGATGCAGATGAAGCAAGAAGATTCTGGGGTTCAATATGGGAAAATCCAGTTGAGCACAACACCCAGGCTGAGTGGCTAAAGGACATCAAAGAGGAGATGACAGGATTAAACCATCAACAAGAAGACATAGAAATTGAAGAAGGAAAGGTGAAGGAACAGCTAAAGAAAATTCCAAACTGGAAGGCCCCAGGGCCTGATGGAGTGCAGGGCTTCTGGATCAAGAACTTGAATGGACTCCACAACCGAATCGCAGAGCAACTCAATGAAATAATGAGAACTGGTGTTGTACCGACATGGATGACAACAGGTAAGACACTTTTGTGTGTGAAAGACACTAGCAAAGGTAATGCTGCAGACAATTATAGACCGATATCATGTTTACCACTTATGTGGAAAGTTTTGACGGGAATTGTTGCAGATCAGATTTACACATACATGGAAGAGAGAGAGTTATTCCCAGATGAGCAAAAGGGGTGTAAGAAGAAGGCAAGGGGCACAAAAGATCAGCTACTTATCGATAAGACCATTATAAAGAGTTGTAAAAGAAGACATACGAATCTCTCCATTGCTTGGATTGACTATCGTAAAGCTTACGATATGGTGCCACATTCGTGGATAATAGAATGTCTTAACATGATTGGAGTTGCAGACAACCTCAAGGAGCTAATTAGAAGAAGCATGCCTAGGTGGAAAACGATATTAACAGCAGGGAAACAAGAATTAGGTGAAGTAAGCATTCAGAGAGGAATCTTCCAGGGTGACTGCCTTTCCCCGCTACTCTTTGTGATTTGTCTTTTGCCAATGTCGATGATACTCCGAAAGTGTAAGGCTGGATATCAACTTGAAAGGGGAAAAACGAAAATAAATCACCTCCTTTTCATGGACGATTTGAAGTTGTTTGCAAAGGATGAAAATGAGATCGATTCACTGGTAAGAACGGTGAATGTTTTTAGTGAGGACATAGGTATGATGTTTGGAGTCCAGAAGTGCGGAGTGGTCGTAATGAAAAGAGGAAAAGTTGTCAACAGCGATGGTATACAGCTACCAAACGGTGAATCAATTAAAAGTGTCGACGAAGAAGGATATAAGTATCTTGGCATACTAGAGATAGATGAGATTATGAATCAAACTATGAAAGAGCTTGTACAAAAAGAATACCTACGAAGGTTGAAAAAGATTCTTAAATCAAGACTGAATGGAAAGAATATAATCATTGCAATAAATACGTGGGCTGTGTCATTGCTGAGGTACGGTGCAGGGTTGATAAATTGGACCAAGAACGAACTGCAAGAACTTGATAGAAAAACAAGAAAGAAACTGACCATGTATGGAGCGTTCCACCCTAAAAGCAATGTGAACAGACTGTATTTAACAAGGCAGGAAGGAGGGAGGGGCTTGATTGGAGCTGAAGAGACTGTACGAAGTGAGGAGAACAGTCTTGGATGGTATGTGATGAACAACGCCCACGAAATAATGAGATCAATTGAAAAGGAAGGAATACTGAGATCAAATGAAATCAAAGATCCCAAAGTATGGAAACGGCAGAATAAAGAACAGCATAAGAACGGGTGGATGGATAAACCGCTGCATGGGCAAACAGCTGCTGCTACAAAAGATTTAATGGATAAGGATAAGAACTGGAATTGGTTGAAACATGCAGGATTAAAGAAAGAAACAGAGAGCACTATATTTGCAGCGCAAGAGCAAGCAGTGGGAACGAATTCTGTAAAGAACATCATTTACAAAGAAAATGTATCAAAAGAATGTAGACTATGTGGAAAAGCAGATGAAACGATAGCGCACATAGTATCTGAATGTCAACAGCTAGCGCAAGTACAATATAAAGGCTGGAGACATGACAAAGTAGCTCAAATTGTCCACTGGAAGTTATGTCAAAAACTAGGTTTAGATTATGGAGATAGATGGTACAACCATAAAGTAGAGAATGTTATTGTGACAGAAGACATTAGGTTATTGTGGGATTTTCCCATACAGACAGATCATCGACTGGAGCATAACCGACCAGACATTGTTTTTGAAAATAAAAAGGATCGATCGTGTTTGCTGATTGACATATCCTGTCCCTTCGATACCAGGATCGAAAGAAAAGAAAAGGAAAAAATTGAGGTCTATCAAGACTTGAAGAGAGAGATTAAGAGGCTCTGGAATGTAAGAGAAGTTAAGATTGTACCAATAATCATTGGAGCTCTGGGTACGATTGGAAAGAACTTTGAAAACTGGTTGAAGAAGATTGAAATAGAATGCAGCACAGAACTTTTACAGAAAGCTTGCCTGTTAGGAACTGCAAAGATAGTAAGAAAAGTACTGGATACCTAAAGCCAAGGGATTTGGCCTGCTATCCAGAAGTCAACCGGCAGTCAACATCACCGCCGAGTGAACAATGAATAATAATAATAATAATAATAATAATAATAATAATAATAATAATAATAATAATAATAATAATAATAATAATAATAATGCCAATGGTATGAACCATGACCTTGAGTTGATAAGACAGTGGGCTCATGATTGGAAAATGTCATTTAATCCAGATCCGCAAAAGCAAGCTGTTGAATTGGTATTTTCTACAAAAAGAATTGAAATGAATCATCCAGATATTCGTTTTAATAACATACCAGTGATGGAAGTAGATGAACACAAACATTTAGGGATTATCCTGGATTCAAGACTGTCATTTTCGTCTCATATTAAGGCAGCTATCTCTAAAACAAGAAAAGGAGTCGGTTTGCTGAAATATCTCTCCAAGTACCTACCCAGGCATACCCTAAACGAATTATTTAAGCTCTATGTACGACCCCACTTGGATTACGGAGACGTCATCTATCATATTCCGGCTAAAGTGTGTGAGTTTAGCGGCAATACCATCTTGTCAAGCTTGATGGAAAAGCTGGAGTCCGTTCAGTACTCTGCTGCCCTTGCTGTTACGGGAACATGGAGGGAA
This sequence comes from Aurelia sp. 4 Dawson et al 2005, assembly GCA_964019985.1. NCBI lineage: Eukaryota > Metazoa > Cnidaria > Scyphozoa > Semaeostomeae > Ulmaridae > Aurelia > Aurelia sp. 4 Dawson et al 2005. The sequence continues at coordinate 156,964 of OZ026492.1, read as the reverse complement.
ACATCACGGGAGAAGCTGTACGCTGAGCTTGGTTGGGAGTCATTGAGTTCCCGAAGATGGAGTAGACGCCTTACCTTGTTTTACAAAATGTTGAATAACCTGTTGCCTGAATATACAATGGATCCAATCCCACAACTTCAGCAATCACAATACTCTCTTCGCAATCAGGATGTCATAGGGCGAATAAAGGCGAGGACAGAAAAATTCAAATCCAGTTTCTATCCAAATTGCCTGTCTGAATGGAATGAATTATGTCCGGAAATTAGAACTGCACCATCAGTTGCTACCTTCAAGAAAAAGTTGCTCTTGAAAATTCGTCCCCCTGCTAAGTCTGTCTTTGGAATTCATGACCCAATAGGCTTATCCTATCTCACCCAACTTAGAGTGGGCCTAAGCAAATTAAACCTTCACAAATTCAAGCATAATTTCCGGGATACCATAAACCCAATGTGCCCCACTAACGATGGTATTGAGAGTACAGAGCACTTTTTGTTGCTTTGCCCTTCGTTTGAGGTTCAACGTCGAAACCTTCTCGCTGGGGTTTTTGCACTACTACGACCATTTGGATATATCGATCTTTCAAATGAAGTTTTGACGCAACTCTTATTATTTGGTGATAAAGACCTCCCAAATGATGTAAACAGAAGTATACTCGAGTGGACTCTACAATACATCCACACAACCGGTCGATTCAATTAAGCCAACTGTAACTCAGCCACCATGCCAAGTTTCATTTTTGCAAAGTCCCATGTTGTTGAGTCTCGTTTCTCTGTTCCTTTGTTCATACGTAGCTTTTCATAATTGTATGTTTAGTTGTATTTTAGATTAATATTCTTCATGTGAATGGCCCTGGGGTAGTCATGATCTCTTGCTCCTCTTGGTATCGTTTCGTAGTATTGTATGGTAGCTCGTTCGTAGTCTTAGGTAAATTCGTATATTGTAAATTTTTATATTGAATTTATAAAAAAAAAAACCAGTAAGGATTTGATCTGTATCCTACGCCAAGTTATACAACAAATGATGAGAACCTTATCAAAGCCTTACTGTCGCTAAAAATTTCGTGATAGCCTCGCCTTTATCAGTTGCTTTGATCACCTCAAAAGATGATCATTGAACCCAACGCAGCGACATCTGTACATTTTTATATCAAAGGATCTATTACGTGACGTTATCACTATTGTGCATGATCGAAAATCGTTCGATTCAGGTTCTTTTTTAGAATAGTCAAGGCCTAGTCGATGAAATTTCTCTGCACAAAACCCAACAGATGAATCACTGGCAGCCAATAATTCATGCTTTCTTATATAGCGACGGTAAGACCTTAAAGCAGTAGGTGAAAGAAAGCCAATTCCAAGGGCAAGGAAATATCATTTATAGTTCCATGGACACTGCACGAGGAAAGACGGAATAGAAAAGCTGTCACTTACCGGAAAAACAGAAGGAAAAAGAGTTAGAGGAAGATAGAGGATTCCATTTCTCTGGAGAATATCAGAGTAGATCAGTTCATGATTTGGAGAAAGGAACTGAGGACAGCATCACGGCCAAGTCTGGCAGTCTTAGAAACGGAGGGAAATAAGAGGCACCTCCCCTTTCGGCTCGATTGCATCTACCGGCAAACTTGAGTTGTTTTGATCTATCTGAAGCTTTCAAGAGCTGCTCCCCAGCACGATACTTGTTTAGTATCATAAGTGATCTCTATGGATTATTTAGCCATGTGGAATTGCCATCTGGTCATCCCTTCACCCACTGGTGAGTATATTTTGAGCTACTCTATTGCAGGTATTGGCAATCGGCAGTGAAGCAACTCAGTTTACGCTCATCCGATCAATAGGCCTAAATTCAAACTTGAGTGAACACATGCAAAAAAGTGCCTCAAAATAAACTCACAAATGGATGGAGGGATGGCAAGATGCCAAAATAATCCAGAGAAAATAATTACCATACTAAAAAGCATCGTGCAACTTTTGGAAGGTGCAAGTAAATCGAAAGTAAATGTGAAAAGTAAATCTAACATTCTTATGGAATCCTATAAACATGTTCGTAACAATGTTAATAGCCTAAACAAGAAACTCAAGAAAGAATATTTTTCCAAGAAAATCGCGCACAATAAGGGCAATTTGAAAGAAACTTGGAAAACAATCAACTTGTTGCTGAACAAAAGATCTAAGACCACGAATATAGAAAGTCTTAAGGTAAATGATCAGGATGTTGTAGATAATGCTGAAATAGCACAGTCTATGAATAAGTTCTTTTGCAGTGTAGGTGAAAAACTCAGTGACGACATTCCACAGCAACCTAACCCCTTGTTATCTAATGAATATGCTGTCAATGAACCTAGTACGCAATTCAGGTTTGAGGCCGTCAGTCCCATTGGTGCAGAGAGGGCTCTTAAGAAAATGAAGATTTCTTTTGGCTTTGGATCGGACGGTATCGCTAGCCATTTTCTCAAAATCGCATTTCCGGTCATCTCTAGTTCTCTATGTAGGATTTATAATCTTTCCATAGAGACAGGGATGTTCCCGGACAGCTGGAAGGAAGCACGTGTAGCTCCTATCTTTAAAAGTGGTAAGGCTGATGATCGTTCGAACTATAGGCTAATATCGGTCTTACCAGTTGTCTCCAGGTTGTTTGAAAAACTCATATATGATCAACTTTACAAGTACCTCGATTCTAACAAACATCTGTACTCAGATCAGTACGGATTTCGACATTTGCATTCGGTTGTTTCCTGTTTGCTTAAATGTACCAATGATTGGTACTTCAATATAGACCGGGGTAAATATACTGCAATGATTTTCATCGATTTAAAGAAAGCATTTGACACAGTAGATCATAAAATTCTCCTTGATAAAATGCACCACTACGGGATTGATGGTCTCGAACACCAATGGTTCAGCTCTTATCTCCATAATCGCAGGCAGTGCTGCAAAGTCAACGGTGTCACATCCGATACAGCAGAAATTAATATTGGGGTACCACAAGGATCTTGCCTTGGACCTCTTTTATTTTTGCTTTATATAAATGATCTTCCTTTCGCTTTAAGAAAGGCACACGCTACTATGTACGCCGATGATACAGCGATCTCCTACTCTTCGGATAAAATCGAAGAAATTGACGCTGTTGTCAATGCAGAACTAGCCTGCCTCGAGAAATGGTTGCAGGGCAATAAGCTTTCCTTGAATATCGTCAAAGCACAAGCCGTGATAATTGGTTCAGCCCAAAAGCTAGGGCTGATGAACAAAACATCAGAAATTACCCCTTGCTTCCAAGTTAACGGAAATGATATCGAGCTTGTGCATGAAACCAAATATCTTGGTGTCATGATTGACGAAAATTTGAAATGGGGAAGCCAGGCAAAGTTCCTTCAGACGAAAATCTCACGAGCCATTGGGCTTTTGAAATATGCCAAACAATTTGTACAAGAAGATACGTTAAGGAACATGTATTTAAGTATCGTAGAGCCCCACCTTAGCTATTGTTGCTCAGTATGGGGATGCTGTGGCGATGCTAAACTGAATACCTTGCAAAAATTGCAGAACAGAGCTGCAAGAGTTGTCACGGGCATCGGCTGCTCCACTGTTGCAAAGATTAGGATGGCTCTCAGTTGATAGGCTTGTCCACAGGGAAACATCCACTATGGTATATAAATCCCTAAATGGACTTGCACCCGACAACCTATGTCAGATCTTCTCCCGATTGTCAGATGTTCACAGTCGGGTCTTACGAAATACGAAATGCGATCTTTATATACCTCGAATGAGAACAGCTTATGGTCAAAACTCGTTTGCTTTCCGCGGAGTTGATACATGGAACAAACTCCATTCTGATATCAAGTTAGCTCCTTCCATCCAGTCGTTTAAAGCCAAACTCAAAGCTCATAATTGACAATATTCAAGGAAAGCTGGTTTTAATTATTCCGTTTTTCTATTCAAGTTTTTATTAATAGGTGTTTTGTATATTTATAGGATTAGACGATTATTGTTATTAGGTTATTTTTATTTTTAGTTGCAGGGTACATTGTAAAACAGTTACAAACTGAATTGTATCCCTGGGTAAATAATTTTAAAATGAAAAATGAAATGAAAATGAAAATAACTCGACTTTGCAAGAGATGCGGTCGAGCCGCAAGCCATAAACTTATCACAGAAGAGGAGAGGATTCCTCTGATTTCCTACTATTGCCAAGGCTGTCGAAATAGGCCCCGCCCTCCTTAGCCTCTTTCTTCAAATTGCGAAAAGGTCTATGAAGCGGAAAATCGACAATAGACTTCAATAAAGCAAAAAAGCTGAGATAACTGGCATAAACTGCCTGCCGATATCATGTGATAAGGTACTGAAAAGACGGAGAAAACAACACTAATCTCTTGTTGTCAAACATTGTAGCAATACTGTATTTCATGGTAATTTCAGGTCAATCGACTCAACAAATTTGTCCATAATGAGGGCCATGTCCTACACAGTTTGCTACTGACCATAGCTGCAAACATTCTGACAAAAATTTTGCCAGTAAATCTCAATGTGCATAGCCTGCATTCTCTTGATATTGCAATTGAAGGGTGAGATGTTGATTTCTTGTCACTGCTTCAAGCTACATAATTACTAGACAGCAAAACAAGAAAAAGAAATACGCTACATACTACATAAGTTAACTGCAATAAACATTTGCGGTATTAAGACTGCCGGAAAGAAGTTTCAAAAAGAGTCTCTGCGCCCCTACAAACGAAATTGATTGAATCGGTGTACTTGAAGAAAAAGCTACATTTTCGTGAAAAGGTTATACCTAAGTTAAACTAAGTTACGTCTTGATCATGTCTTAATTAATTGATCATAATGTCTTAATTACTATTTATTAGATTTTTCCACTTATGCAGATTTGTGCATATTACTATTTGGAATTGTCACTAACGTGGATTTTTCAATATTCGAATTCTTTGGATTTGTCGAATAATTTGGTATCACTTGCTTAATCTTTTTATCGTGTCATCATGAGGGTCAAAAATGAAAATATTCACCGCGATACTTGCAATTAGAATTTATTCCGGCTGTAATTTCGAAAACTTGTTCCAACCTGTTATGCCACCATCTGACCGCAATCAATCATTTCAATTCCGTATATCGATGTTATATTTCATGTTACTTTGCAAAGCAAGAAATATTGGAAGATCATAACAAATATAGAAATATATAATGAATATAGATGAAATTACCTGTACAGTTAATTTTGATGCTGTGTGTGGCATTCGAGGAATTTAGCTGAATTATGCCTCCATTTACAACTGAGTCGTTTGTATGATTCATTGAGCCGGTTCCCAGATACACTGAAATGAGACAGACATCTCGTGAATTATCGACGCAAACTCCAGGAGAATTGTGAGCCATTTCAACATCAAGATTGTTGATATATATTTTGAATACATCACTGTTGGCTGACGATACAATATCTTCCCAAGGACACCAAGAAAAAATAAGGACATTATTTCTAGGAATTTCTTGCTGACATCGGTCAAACATTTCACATTTTACAAGGGATATTCTTGAGAAAGTACATCCAAAAAACTTTAAAGAGCACGCTACAATCACAAGCAGATTTCCCTGATATTTTATCTCACAACGTGTCTTTAACACGATCAGTATGCACTATCTTTTTGAGAAGATGATAAGTCTGTCCTCTAGTATGAATAACTTTTTCAGTGAGGATTTATTCTTCCACGAGGCCAAAATATATGCTAATACAAGTAAGTGTCAATATCGTTATGACAGAAAACCAAGGACATCGTTATTGCAATGTTTTGGGATGGGCCTTCAACAAAAAGTCTCCCCTATGGACAAGAAGGAATGACTAATTAAAGCAGGGCAAATTACTGAATTGAACTAGACACATCAACAATAAGACAAGAACGTAAGATCTAGTCATCATTTCCTTCAATTTTCATCAAAATATGATTGGAAAAAAACCATTCAAACTTTTGGTTTTCTTTCTCAATTGTCTTTGTGATAACATCTTTTCTGCTTTTCTCGAATCTTCCATTGCTTCTGGACTTAGATCTTCATCACCTCCACTGACGGTTTTCTCATCCTTCATTGATATTTTTAATTTTTTTCCAGTTTCGGCATTGATGAAATCTGTATTTTTAAGTTTGTCACTTTCTCCGTTTTCAGATTTAGAAGATGCATGTGATTTTTTGCTCCCTTTCGTGAGTTTTCTATTCGTTGTTCTCTTGTCATTTGGGCCATATAATAAAATATCTTTTGACATCCATCTTGAATATATTTCAGACTTGACTTTTGAGAATGATTTTGCTTTTCCATATGCCCAAACAATACTTGTATGGTGATCCTGAAATTGGATGCAATGAAGTAATATAATCCCATTTTTCGCTGCAAATTGAATGTGTTTCGTTATATCAATGGACAATTACTTTAACTAACAATGACATGCTTGCCTTTCATAGTAGCGTTCATGCATCAAAATCAAGTACCGTTCAGTAACGACGGGATATTTCACTTGAGATACAGGTCCTTATCTACTCTTTGAAACGGGGGAAACAGTCTCTTAGAATCAATAACACGTATACCTCTTTCCAAATTATTTCAGCAGGGGTACCTGAACGCTCTGTTTTGGCTCATATTCTTTTCAATGTCTATATAAACGATCTGTTCTTGTTCATCAACCGAGTAACATTACATAATTTTGCTGACGATAACACTCTAGCTTATTTTTCCAAGACTCTATCAAATTTGATCGAGGTACTGGAAGAAGAAGCTGGAGTTGCTCTGACTTGGCTAAAACTGAATCAAATGATAGCCAATGCAGAAAAATCCCATGCACTCCTCATTAGAAAGGATCAAACAAATACTAGAGTACTTTCGCCCTGAATGGGCCTAATGTCGTTATTCGTCAAAATCACGCGCCCCTCTTTCGACGTGAAATTCAAGGCTCCTGGATTTGATATTTTTCAAAAATTCAATGAAAATGTTTTGCTGACTCATTTCTTCGTGCTGTTCTTTGCCTGTGTTTTGTTAAAGGGGATATTCCAACTTTTCAGGAAGGCTGTCTTCCGTGGACTTGTAAGATTCGCCAAATCTTCCATTTGCGTTGACATTGGGTTTAATGGGTCAGTTTGTATTTTTCCACTTTTGCACTTTTGATATCCAGTTAAACTGTTTCACAGTTCAGACCAACCTTTTGAGATTAAATTCTAACACTCATCGCAACATCTCGCAAATTTTCGTTGCCGACATATGGGTCTTTTTCAGGAGGCAGAAAGATCGGGAAAAAATTCGCCCTGAATGGGTCTATTCTTTTCAAACGACTCCACGTAGCGATCCAAGTTCATATGTGCCGGTTTTGTGTCACTTTAGAAAGGAAGGGTGCTGTTATAGTTATTTTGATACATTTTGAGAGTTTTATCAACTTCGGTGCCTCATCAACATTGAGAATCACCACAACTGTTGAGTTTTACGTAAATTTGAGCTTCATTGGCGCAGGAAAGGCACGATCTGTTTGTCAAAGTCGTGTGTTGTCAAGAATGTAAAAAGCCGGATGCCATACACATTTTCTTAAAGTCTACTCAGTATAGTAAATATAGCGAGATTCCTGGCTTCTCTGCTATTAAAGTTCCCTTGCTGAGGCCCTGACAATATTTAGACCCATTCAGGGCGAAAATTGAGGCAAGCTGTTGTTTTTGAGTGCTGCTGCTGTTAGCCACAGGTTTGGGAGCAAGCGCGAGTAAAAATATTTTCGGCCTTGAAATAACAGTTGACAAGGAAATGAAGTCCACACCCACGAAGAAAACATTCCTGACAGTCATAGTCTTTAATAAGAATATCAGTTCTATTTGTGATACGACCCATTCAGGGCGACAGTGCTCTAGTGGAGAGAATTTTCAAATTCAAGGCAAAATGATCAAATCAGAAGAAACAGTCAAACTGCAACGTATTCAGCTAGATTATAAGCTAAATTTTGAACAGCGTATCTCTGAACTTTGCAGAAAGCTGCATCACAACTTACTGTCTTGAAAAGAATAAAAAAACTGCAAAGGTTTTCAAATCATTTGATAACGCAGCCCCATCATATATTTCGGAGTTGGCCGCTAAGTAACTCGAAGATCTAAAAACAAACTAATTCAACTTTCCGAAAAAGCAGAACAGGACAAAATGTTCTCTCATATTCAGGACCTAGAATATGGAACAGCCTACCCTCAGAACTAAAATCTGCAATGAACATCAACAGGTTCAAACACAAGATCAAAGACCAATTCTTTAAAGATCTGCCAAGTCTTAATGATAGTCCCTACATATATTATTAGACATCTAAAAACAACCAAGAACAATAACAACCAATAACAATGCTTATACGTCATTTAAATCAAAGATTTTATTTCCAGCCTAGTCAAAATTCTATTTTTAATCAAATTTTTCATTTCTTTTCTCGAAACTTTTCTTTCTTTTCCTTTTAAATAGCACTCCTGGAGGGACCATTATGGAAACAAGGTCGCATTGACCTTTAATGCTATCCTTGCCATCTTTTACCATGGGGTGTTTTAAATAAATTAGATTATTAAATTAGATATGTAGTTCTTGCATGTAATTAAGTTAAATTTTAATATTTTGTAATTAGTTTCCTTTTCTTTCATAAATAGTTGTATTTAGTTTTACGTGGCATACATACATACATACATACATATGAAAGTGGGCTTGAACTCTGTCAACATGGACACTAAAAACTTTTCCTGTCAAAATAAGTATCAAGAAAACGAAGACATAGAATCAAGATATCAGTGTATCCAAAAAAATGGAGTAAAATGAATTGAAACTGGAGAGTTTGGTGGAAAAGGCAGTCTAATTCTACCAGGGAGCATGATGCAACAAATTACAATCTTTGTAACGGAAATGGTTAAGATATTTCAAGTATATACAGGGTGTTCCAAAAAGTTATGCCCCGTTAATGTGTTTGCTGTGGAGGAGCTGAAGATTATCTCAGTTTTTACATAGATGGCATAGGTCAGGCTTCAACTTAGAGTTTGAAAGCTCGTATGAGTCAATCTGACTAGTGGTTGCTGATTATGGATTTTGGCAAAATAATTGCTGCTTCAAAAACGGCACTTCTATTGTTCTCCAGCAAAGTTAAGATCCAGTAAGTTTCCAAAGAATGTTTTTTTCTAGCCTTGTATTAAAAATTTGTACTAAGTTTTTTAAAGGGCTAGCGGAATTTTCTGTTCACATGAGAGCACTTTCCCATTTTTTAGAAAAATGTGGTGAAAAATTCAATACAACGCCAGAGTACTTTCTTTGAAAACATTGTTTATTTTGACATAGCTGCAGAACAACAGAGGTGCTGTTTTTGATGCAACCACAAATTTTGCCTTTCTCTGCCAAAAATTAACAACCATGTGTCAGATTGAAAAGTCTCGTTGAAGCCTGACCTATACAACTGCGTAAAAACCGAGATAATTGAATCCACAACTCATCCAAAGTAGCCAAACAAACGGGGCAAAATTAACACTCGGTAGAAAGTAGTAAGTTAGATGTAACCAACTGACTAATTTCAGATTATTGAAAATACCTTTAATTGGACATCATAAGAATCCCCAGTATCCAATGATCTTGTTATCGTAAAATTGAAAGATCTTCTCCTTGTCACATCATAATCTTGACTCTTATCAAAATGCAATGAATCAGTCATCGTGTTACAATCCTTTATGACAAAAAATTGACAAAAATGAAACAAAATGATTTCACAGAAAACTGTTTGAAACACAGGGTGTCTCAAAGAAATTGTTGGACGTTTAATCAAATATTGAAAAATAACGATAACATGGACAGGCTCATGCAAAGATAACCCCGTATCTAAGATTACGAAATAATTTTAGAGACCACAATCTTGCACATCGGTTGAAAATTGTTGCGAGCATTCAGAGATAAAAATATGTGGCAGCTGAAACCAGAGACCCCAAGATTACTTGTAGTGCAAAAAAGCTCAATGATGGAGGTAAAAGAAGGTTGATATACAATGTCATACCTCTCATTGATAACAGAGCTTCAGTTTCAGTTTCAGTTTCAGTTTCAGTTTCATCAGAGCAAACCAAGAAGGACTTCTAAAGTAATCTATCCTTATGATCATTGTCAAAACATAATCAACGAGAGACTAAATTTTTTTTATATTCCATTAAAAATTTACAAGACAAAATACCTATTACACTACCAACTAATTACTGTACGAAACACTACAAGGACGATAATACCACGTGGAGCAATAGATTATGACAACCCCTTGACAATTAACATGGAAAGATCTAGAAACTACTGGTGAATTAGGAAAGATGTACCATCCGCCCGCAAAGCCGCACCCAAGAGCCACCAACTGATTCGCACAATCCATTGCGAATTGACGACGCATTAAAGAGGCTTAAACAAAGTTATGTCCAGGCCTCAACTGAGGAATTTGAAATTAAAATTTGGGACGAATCGGGCATGTGACCCGGCACCATGACTTCCGGAGCAAGCAGCACCCCTCCCCGACCTACCCATTACATAATGATAAACATAAATACTACAAAAGAATTAAATCTACATCGGCAAAATAGAACTTTACAGACAAGATACTTTACGATGACGTACTGGGTGGTTGTGCGAGGTTTAACAAGCTATGATGCGGTCCTAATCGAATCGACCAGTTTTATGGATGAATTCTAGAGTCAATTCTAGAATATTTTTGTTAAGATCATTGGGGAAGTCTTTGTCACCATGTAATAAAACATATCCAAGTCGTACAATGGGCTGGATCTTGGAAAGCTTTCCTCAAAGGTCTCAAGAGCAATTGGCTTTTTGAAGCATTCAAAATCGTTTCTACCAGAAAAGACTTTGAGAACTATGTACACAGGTATTGTGGAGCCGCACTTTCGCTATGGTTGTTCTGTTTGGGGCAGTTGCGGTCTGACTGAGCTTAACGAGTTGCAAAAATTACAAAACCCTGCTGCACGTATCGTAACTGGCAGTCGCTTTGATAAACCGGGCCTGCCACTCGTAAAAAGACTTGGCTGGAAGACCATAGACGAGATAATCAGTAGTCAGTCTAATATCATGGTCTTCAAATCCCTTCACGCTCTTGCTCCACAATACATGCGCAATCTATTCACAAAGACATCCCAGCTAACCTCAAGGAATCTTAGGAATTCAGCAACTGATCTAAGGATACCAAAGAAAAAGTAAACGAATGGACAGAAATCCTTCTCTTTTAAGCCCCGGTCAAACTGATCCTCTATTTACAAATTCAAAAAACTTGACAATCAATAGGTGTATATATGTATTTGGATTTCTTTTTATTGTAAATATTTATTTTAGATCATAGTGTTTTTATTAGTATTTTATGAAATTTTAATTAGGTTAATTTAGTCTTTTTTCCCATTATACTTTAATTTGTAAGTTTTAGAGTCGAGGGCATTAATAAAAAATTTAGCAATTTTGCAAACGGGAGTACATTTTTGGACACCCAGTAGCTTTTAGATGTTCTCACCTTGAACACTTTGTTCCCCCTTCATTGCCCCAATACCTTTCAATTAATGAACCGCTTCCATATGACTATGGCCTCCCTTGTATTTGAACCTGGTTGGAGCCCTGATAATTTCACTCTAACAGACAAATGATACGGGAAGATCCGTAATTACATGCGTTTGCCTGGTTCACAAAACACCGTCGCACTGTTTTCTAGTAATTATATATTATGTTAAAATGAGGAAGGTTGAGAGTATAAATTTCAGGTTTAGAGGAAGGTCAACAACTTTTTGCAGCTCTGATGCTAATCATCATTTTATAAAACACTGTTAGGCGTCTGCTCCATCTACGGGAAGTTAGTGACTCCCAACCAAGCTCAGCGTAAAGCTTTTCCCGCGAAGTTCCCCTCCATGCCTTGTAACGGCTAGAGCTGCACAATACTGAACGGACTCTAACTTTTCCATCAACTTTGATGATATGGTATTGCCACTAAATTCACACATTTTAGCCGGAATATGGTAGATAACATCCCCGTAATCCAAGTGCGGTCGCACATAGAGCTTGAATAATTCATTAAGAGTATTTCTAGGCAGATGCTTGGAGAGATATCTCAGCAGGCCAATGCCTTTTCTTGTTTTGGAGATAGCTGCTTTACTATGAGCGGAAAAAGAAAGCTCTGAGTCTAGGACAACCCCTGAATGTTTGTGCTCCTCAACTTTCGTCACTGGTATGTTATTAAAGCGAATTACTGGATGATAACACTACACTTTTAAGTCTGCAGTTAGATCGTTTATATACAATAGGAAAAACAAGGGCCCTAAAATAGAGCCCTGAGGTACTCCAGCCGAAATATCTCCCCAACTTGAACTCTGTCCGTTCAGAACAGTTCGCTGTTTTTGATCTTTGAGGAAACTTTGAATACGGGAAAGAAATTCCCCTGAGACGCCACATCGCTTTAGCTTATAAATCAAACCGTCATGCCACACTCTGTCAAATGCTTTAGAAATATCAAGGTACACAGAGCCGACATCAAGGGGAGGATTACAGTCAAATGCCTTGAAGATCGTATGCGTAATTGAAATTAATTGATTGACTGTAGAGTCACCGGGACGAAAACCAGAATGATTTGGGTTAAGTAATTCATTTGTAACAAGAAGTGAGTATAAAGAGTCGTACATAAGCTTTTCCAGTATTTTACCAAAAATTGGTAATAGAGAAATTGGACGGTAGTTCGCCTTGACATTTTTTTTCATTTTTCTTATGAACTGGCACTACATTTGCATATTTCCAAATTTCGGGAAATAAACCACGTCTCAAGCAATGCTTGAATATTATTTTAAGTGGAATAACTAATGCAGCATCACTTGATTTTATCATTCTGACAGATATTTCATCCCAGCCATGTGCTTTATTAGGATTAAGGGACCTTATGATGCTCAGAGGGTGCTGGAGCATTTTGTGGAAGTTCACTACCTGTTTCAATTGTCATACACTGGAGTATAAAATATTCATTAAATATCTGTGCCTTTTCAGTAAAGTTCGTTATAAATAACCCATTCTCGAGAAGAGGTGGTATTATTGGAATCTTACCCTTGTTTAGGACTGTGTTGATTAAAGACCAATATGTCTTGCGAGAAGTCGCAGGGTTTGCTAAACTTTTTCCTGCCTTCAAGAGGTAACTTCGTTTGGCATCCTCGATCAGTTTCCCACCTTCAGATATCATTTTCTGTATTCCCTCTAGTTTGTCATTTGGCTGGCCTCTACTCACAAAATTTCTATAGGCATGATTCTTTTTCCTCAAAAAGTTTTGACATTCAGGGTTATCCAAGGGGCTTCGTGAGGTCTAATTGTTTTAACTTTGTTAGGTATAAAATTGGCATAGATGTTTAACAAAACTTCATTGAGAAGTTCAACTTGTTGGTTAGGGCATCATGTCATATTTTCAAGATGCTCTTGCCAATGGAACATTTCAATGCTTTTCACGAGGGCGACAAAAGCGGCCTTGCAATAAAACCAAATCCTTCGTTTACAGGGAGGCAGTTTTACGTTAGAAACAGCCCGGGGGGGGGGGGTACTTAGTATATTTGTCCGACGGGGATGTGCCGTTTTTCAGGGTATCGTTTTCGCCAATTTTTTCTAGAACACGGTACCAAAAGAAGGCAAAGTTTCTGGAGCAAGTTGTCAAAATATGTCAAAAGAGGAAATTTTGTTACAATGGGTTGTTATTTGGTCAAATTTTTGCGTTTTTGAGTATACTTTTCACAGATTTTTCTAGAGCAGGGTATCATTTGAAGGCAAAAGTTCTGGAGCAGGGTGAAAAAATTTTTTCTTGGGCACATCCCCGTACAAATTTAGGTCAAGTACCCCCCCCCCCCCGACAGAAACAGATAATTTTCCATAAACTAATTGGTGGTGACATTGTTCGTGTAGTGACGGGTGAGCCCCAGATTCGACAACGAGGTTAGGCTGATAAGTAAAAATCAAGTCAATGCAGGATCTTGACTCGCCCATGAAATGTGTTGGTTCTGAAATCAACTGGCGAAGGCCTAGATCGGACGTTAACGACTCAAAGTGCTTTCCTTCATTATTTTCAATATCATCTTTCCACCACTGAGCTGATCGACAGTTTAAATCACCGGTAATGATGACGCAAAATGGATTTTCAGCATGCATATTGGATAGCATCAGTTCAAAATTAACAATAAAGTTAGCTATCAAACTAACCTTTCTTCTTCAACATTGCTGTCCAGGTGCGTTTCTACAATCCAAATTAGGTCATAGTTATAAACCAAGTTGTATGCTACTCGGTTTACAACTATGACCGAATACTATGACCGAATACTATGACCGAATACTATGACCGAATGCTATGACCGAATGCTATGACCGAATGCTATGACCGAATGCTATGACCGAATACTATGACCTATAACTATGACCGAACACTATGACCGAATACTATGACCGAATACTATGACCGAATACTATGACCGAATACTATGACCGAATACTATGACCTATAACTATGACCGAATACTATGACCGAATACTATGACCGAATACTATGACCGAATACTATGACCGAATACTATGACCGAATACTATGACCGAATACTATGACCGAATGCTATGACCGAATGCTATGACCGAATACTATGACCGAATACTATGACCGAATACTATGACCGAATACTATGACCGAATACTATGACCGAATACTATGACCTAATACTATGACCGAATACTATGACCGAATACTATGACCTATAACTATGACCGAATACTATGACCGAATACTATGACCGAATACTATTCAAGTTCCAACAGCAAAAAAATCAAGTGTTTCTGGACTAGGATTAGTCTCTACGTCACCACTCAGTGTGACTGTGCTGAAAACCAGCCACTGGCTATGTAGCTTCGCACAGGTTATACATGCGATGTAAAAATATGCATACAGGAAAAAAAATTTCTTAAGTGCAAAATTATTGTAGTGTTCTTGATTAATGACAAAGAGCGCGGGGTTCGCTTGAAAAGTTCAACAGACGTATGTATTACAATCTTCACAAAGAGATACACGCGGGCGAACCGGGGCAAGAAACCTGCCCGAGTAGTTGACCACCACTAGCACGACTTACGAAACGATAATACCGAAAAATGAAAGCGAAATTCGAATAACATTGACGCAGCGCAACTGGGAAAAAAGGAAAATTACAGATAACAATAACAAAATCAATAACGCAAAGTTTCCAAACCGTTTTGGGCACTCAGTGACTCCTTAGGGCACTGGAATAAGCATTTCTTATGCAATAAGTGGGAGCACTACTTCAGAGAAACTATCGGCCATCCTCAAACGCGGGCCACGGAACGACGGACCGAGATGACGGAGAGACGAGCATTCCAGCACCCCAACCACCACTCCACACCCCACCCTCAAGGACTGCCGAAAAATATCTCAATAGTTGACTGATTGACCAAATACTGGAAAACGGATCATGGTATGAACTTCAAAGCTGCATTTATGACATAATCCCGAGGGAGTGCAGACTACATTGAATATTGATACAAAGTGGTTGTTTAGAAACACTCATTTTGCCAGAGTAGAAGGAATGTTCAATGACATAATCAGAGTGGATTTCCCACCGGGATAAAAAACAAATGGGGAAGATTTAGGTGTATTGGGAGTTCTTTGGAAACAAAAAACATCTCGAAAACAAAGAATGACGTAATAAGCATACTGCTCCGTTTTATCGACTTTATTAGGAAACAAGTCCGGGGGGAGGGGGGGTACTTGACCTAAATTTGTACAGGGGTCTGCCCACGATGAAAAATTTGTCTACCCTGCTCCAGAATTTTTCCTTAAAATGATACCCGGTTTTAGAAAAAGTCAGTCAAAAGCATACTCCAAAACACAAACATTTGACTGAATAACGACCCGATTTAACAAAATTTCCCCTTTTGATATGTTTTGACAACCGGCTCTATAAAATTGCCTCCTTTTGATACCCTGATCTAGAAAACATAGGCGAAAGCGATACCCTGAAAAACGGCACATCCCCGTCGCAAAACTATACTAAATGCCCCCCCGGGGAAACAAATCGAAATAAACCCTGAAACCGGGAAATGGGTTCTCGAGAATAACTTAATTTTGGCTTTCCCCCAGGTTGTCTTGGTTTGGCTACACACGAACGCTATAACGAAAAAGAAAAATAATATTTAACGACTAAATCATGTAACAAAGATGTTTTTTCAGGGTCGAAATTAGGCATATTTTATCAAGTCTAAAAGTTCGTGCTCATCATTGAAATATTCATAATCTCCATCCAAAAGAGATAAGGGCGACAATTAATGTCAGCAAACGCAAAACACTCCTTAAACTAGACTAAATTTTATCCCTCAAAGCATCCATACGCTTGAGAGTTAGGTTGTCGAAAGAAGAGGTGCGAAAGCGGAAGTCTTTTGTTGTTAGAGATTTTGCATTTTTGAGTTTAAAATCTTGTTCTGCGTACAAACTTTAGTATGGCAGCAGATTTTCACTTTCGTATCTGTCTTTGTTTGGAAGTTATGGCGATTTAAAGAATTTGAATTCATAAGAGCTTTGACCGTGAAATCAGATGTTTGGACAAATTTTTGTCCAAACTTTGATTTCACGGTCAAAGCCCTTATGAGTTCAAATTATTCATAATGCCATAATTTCGAAACAAAGACAGATATGAAAGTGAAAATTTGCCTCTATACTAACCTTTGTATGTAGAACAGAAATTTGGACTCACAGATACAATATCTCTAACAACAAAAGACTTCCGCTTTTGCGCCTCTAACCTTGAAAAGGTGGATTGAGAAATAACAGAAACGATGGCCCCTGGAACTTTTACCAAAGTTGCCTTTCAGAGGCCTATAGTTTCAGCTTTCACACAATATAGAACTTTAGCGGATTTGCAAGATTCTTGTTTCAAAAATTAATCTAAAATCTCAGAAAAAGGTAACTTGACCAAGTTCCCATTCAGCATATCGCTATTTTGTAGCATCTAATCAAACATCAAACAATTTTGAAACACCCTGTAAAACAGAATGGTTGAATAAGCAATATCTGCAAAGAATTTTGCCCTACACTGATCACAGGGAAAGACATTCCAACCACATGCGCTGATCTTAGGTGTGCAAGAAAAGTTCAACATGTTTTTCAATTGTACTGCTAGCCATCTTTCCTAGGGCTGTTCATATGGAGAAAGTTTCACCAGCAGCAGAGCCGATACCAGCCATGACTGCTAAGGGGGGCAAAAAACCAAAATTTTCCAACTATGAAACCATCAACAACAACAGCAGCAATAACAATTGTAGGAACATATATTAACCCTGTTTTAGTACTGGGGGTGGGGGCGTTTTTCGTCCCCCCACCACACTTTTCTACATTGCACTAAAACGGCTGGTAATTTAACCACCAAACCTTGTAACATTTCATTGTTCTAACTCTGATCATGTGGCCACAGAAATACCATATTTGGAGAGCAGTCAACAAAAAAATTCTTAAAACCTCCATAGATTTTGTCTCGTTTGTCCGATTGATATCAAACATGCACCATTCGATTGCATTTGATGAGTAGTTTCATTTCATATTTGTTGACATCAGCAAAGTTTAACATCTATGGCGTCATTGACATTTATGACGTCGTTGCTCTAATGAATAAATGTAAGATATGAAAAATTGTTGTCTTTTTTGCTTCAACTTATTCATTTGATTACTTGTGAGTCCATATTTACTAAAAGGACAAGACTTATAATTAACTGCAAAGAAAATTTGTATATACATGGAACAAAGTTATTTTCTTCCCTGAATGGAATCAAAGACTGCTTGTTGCACCCTAGGGCAAGTCAGTCATGCTGATTTCAGATTTGGCATTAGATTTAGATTTTTGAAATGGTTTCTATGGCAACATGGAAACAATACTCTTGAAGCTGCATCACTTTTGCATCATGCCATTTTACTGATTTTGATGCAGGCATTGATTGCTTGGTATCAAATTGATTCTAAAGACCCAATGAGTGCAAGTATGCCATTCAACCTTAGAGAAAATACACATGAATAATTTTGCAAGTAAAAATCAGGAAAATATGATTTCTGGAAAAATTTTCACCATTTCACTGCCTACATCAAGCATACCTTGTCATGAACTCAGAAATAAAGGCCATACTTGCACTCTCATAGCTTCAAGCTTCAAAATGATCTATAGACATTGACTTTTAGCATTCATCAACAAAATACCATGTTGCGAAACTTATTGTTTATGAGCAAAACATTGTTTTGAGCATATGAAAGTCTTAAATTTTAGGCTTTCCCAATTGAACCCAGTAGACAATACCTTATACATCTGGGCTGATTTACTTCAATATTTACTCAAGAGATCCTAATGTGAAGCTAGGTAGGTAGGTAAGTAGTTGTAGCGGTGCATCAGTTAGGCAAATAGCGAAATTAGGACTTTGGATAAGTCTAGTGAGAGGTTGACAGAGCAGAAACTGCGCACGCATACGAGAAAACTCGCAACTTTGAGCCCCCCCTAGCTCTCTGCAACAGATCCCAAAATTCGGCAACACTAGATATATTGTTCCTTTGGCCTTGAACTCTTGATTTATCATTTTCAAAAAGTTTATCTGTCCAAACACTTCCTTATCTCAGATTGGTTGATGATGTCATTTTACGCAGTTTCTGCTCTGCCGTGTGAGGTTACTTTTGCAATGGCTTCATCATGGAAGCAGGGTTTGTATGATTGGCAAGGCGATCTAAGACCACTGTCAATCAAATGGAATGAAAGATCGAACAACATCGTGGAAAATCAAAGAATGTGATCTGTTTGGAATGGGAATGTCCAACTTCAAACAAATTTGAAATGGGGATGCTATGTAAGTTGACTGTGTTGTGGATTGGACGATATGGATTGGAAGAACTAAGTTGTACTTCTTGGTTCATATCATATCAAAATGGATCTATCCACATGATAAATTTCTTACAATATTGTCTTGTTCTTTCAATAAAGACTGCACACAGACTATCAGATGTCTCATGTGCGCAAGATCTTACATGCAATTTCATGTATAACAATAACAGGAAGAACAATAGTATCATTGTTTTGAAAACAAGAGCCAGGCATACATCTTCCATGTGTACCTTTCAAACTTATCATTCTGGGCAGGCTTATTTGATCCCCTGATTTGATCAGACAGGACAGAAAGTATTATAGATGCATCAAAGGCCCCCACCAGAAATGACATTCTGAGGCCTTCATGTGGGAGAGCTCCACTGAAGAGCCATCTTTAAATTTCCTCATGCCAAGGTTTTTGGTAGAAAAATTTCTTTCGTTGAGGTCTGGCAAGCAGCTCTACAGGTGCATGTGACCATGAATTCAGTAAATATGATGATGGTTTTCTTCACTCTTTTCTTCTTCTGTTCTGTTTTGGACTGGTCACCTACTGTAAATCTTTTATCTACCTGCTTTCTTTTTGTCACTTCCATGAACACCACCAAGTTGCCACTGACAGCAAATCCTGTTATGCCTACATCCCTGGTGGGAACACCCAGCAGAGAGAGAAACAGGCACGCAGTATGGCATTGCGGTGATATAAGCAAAGGGCGAATCCAGCCCAAAGTTGAAGGAGGGGCAACCTGCAGAAAGGGTGCCAAAATGCTATAAAAAACATGGCGCAAAAATGTGGGACTCCTATTTTAGAAAATTCATTGGTGTTCTACCAAATAAAGTCCTGATTTGCATGTTTCCCCACATTCCGATCGAAATAGTTAAAAAAGAATGCATTTAAAGTCATGATGAGGGGTGCACTTATTGCTTAAAAGGAGGGACAAGGCTGAGTTTTCGGTATGAAGGGGGCAGTTGCCCCCACTTGCCGTTCCCTTAATCCACCATTACTGGATATAAATATAGCCCCTGTGTGTAGCAATGACACCCTACCTTATAAATGAATTGGCCTTTGTGATTTTTCCAGACAATAAACCAATCTGCATTTGCAATCTCGCCATCCGGAGTGAAACCAAAACCAATCCAATTTACTCCATGGCTGTTTACAAATGTTTTCAATTCAATGTCCCCTTGCACATCATCATCATTGTCTTCAATGCGCACCTTCCACCAAATTTCAAACTTGATTGAGGACTTATCAACCAATGCTTCCTTGTATGGTCCAAATACCGTGTCTCTGACGTCAGTAACCAGTGAGCCTTCGTTGGTTGCTTCACTTGGTTCCGCCCTTGCTAATAGCAATATTTGGTTCACTAAATTTAGAAGCAACACGGCGAAGACGACAACCATTACTTTTGGAGCCATAATTTGTAAAATGAACAACAGTCACGCCAAGTTAACGGTGCATAACAAAAGGGCTCAACAAATAAACCACACAAAATAAAAGATCATATCGACCGTGTCTAAATTTTGTTTGTTCTCCTTTTTGTTTAGTCTCCTGCTCTCTGTTCTGTATGATGATGTTTGTTTGCTGAATCTAACTGCTGTCCCAACAGCGGTGTAGTTAAATTTTTTGGCAATTCTGCTTCAGAAGATAATGTTCCACTTCTAATTTGTTTGAAGATCTTAACCCAATAAATAAACATCAATCTTCTTTAATTTTCGTTCCTGTGATTTTGTTCCGTTCGTTGCGTTGAAATTCGGAAAAGACTTCCTTTCAAATTTGTTGTTGTTGTTGTAAAGCCTCGTTTGTGCATTGCATAGCCATAAAGAGGCCATTCGTTTTCTCTCATTCTTTTTCGGTCTCATCAAATCAACGACCAAGCAAAGGTATGATGGAAATAAATCCAAACAATCTTTGAATTTCATATTGGCTTCATAAATGTAGACATTCGTTTTTTACTCTCATACGAATGTTCTAGCTGTTCCATTATTTATTTTGTAGTCTGACCAATTCAATGGTAGATTACAGAGCAACCTTCCTTCGATGTTCAACTGCCTATAGTTGTAATGCTAGGATGATATATTTTGATCACAGGTAATGGGAAGAATTAGAGAGAGGTTCTAGAATACCCGTACACATTCTGATTGTAACGACGTGTCAAGATACGCCGATACACCGTTGATTGGTGACTGACAACTTTTTAGATCAGAGCACAAGGCCCAACGTATTGCAGTATAGCCTGATAACCATGGGCTGGTTATCAGGCTAATTGCAGTAGAGGGGCCCTCCAATATTCTAACGCACGACTTACCAAGATATTTTCTTTCTTCAGATAGAATATCTCGTTGACAGATTTTCTTGTCTGTGTCTCATATGACAGCCATTTCGCTTTTGTCTTTCATCCTTGCCATCGATCAATCCAACATAGTGCCTCAAAGAAGGCTAGCTATCAAGCCGTAATGATAATAAAAATGCTGTTCATTTGGTGCAGGGGCGTGGTTTAACGTAGCCTACGCGTAGACCAGTTATTCAAAAGAAGAAAGGGTCTACGAAACAATGAGCAAATGCTTGCTACAGCGAGTTCTAGATTTCAAACGTTTCAAAGATTTCAAGAGTTTTCAAACTTGCTAAATCCTTTTTACCTATGGCAAGTTTGAAAACTCTTTACACTGGTATTGTCGAGCCCCACTTTCGATATTGTTGTTCTGTCTGGGGTTGTGCTGGGTCTACAGACATCAACCAGTTGCAAAAACTTCAAAATCGTGCTGCTAGGATCATAACAAACAGCAGCTTTGATACCCCAAGCACACCACTTATTACAGAGTTGGGCTGGAAGACCGTTGAAGAACTCATTGGCAATGAGTCCAAAACAATGGTCTTCAAGTCGCTCAATGATTTGGCTCCTCAATACTTGTGTAATCTCTTTACCAAAAACTCAGCATGCTCCTCCCGCATCCTCCGGAACACTGAGACTGATTTGAGGTTGCCAAAGAAAAGATCAGCAAATGGACAAAAATGCTTTTCTTTCCGGGGAGCTAAACTATGGAATAGCCTTCCCGCTGAGTCTAAGACGGCATCCTCCTTGGGTAGTTTCAAAAAATCAATACAGGGTTGATTATTTCTTTTTTTATTGTAAATATCATATAGTTGTAAATAGGTTTTTAATATTATGGGTTCTTATTTTTTGGCATTCTAATTGTATATTGTAATTAGTTTTTAATTGGAGGGCCCCTTGAAAACAACTTCGGTTGAAGGGCAACCCTCCCTAAACAAATGAAATATGAATAAATATGAAAATATGAAATATGATTTTTAGAACTTAATTTATGCAGCCTTTGTTGAACCGCGCATCGCGAATTATTTGAAAAGTGGATTAGGATAATTTAAGATAATTACTCTAGTGGCCATAGCAACCTTTCACTCGTTGTTTCATAGACCCTTTCTTCTTTCGAATAACGGGTCTACTCGTAGGCTAAGTTTAACGGGGGTTGATTCAGATTTCCGTGATAAATTTTGTCAAACTCAGCAGGTAGTTTTGAGTTCGAATTTCGAATATTGGGCTTAAGGCAAGCTACACAGAGCCTACTGAGAAAGATAAATGAGGCTGACTACATGAGCTTTAGCAGCGAAATTTGTCGAGTTTTGGCTAAACATTCAAACAGAAAGATATCTAAAAATGTTGCCTGATAGATAAGCAACATTTTGATGTGTTGTTTTGAGTGTTTGGACAAATTTAGATGCAACGCGGGTGAAAAGAAAACAGTTGTTGCTGATCTGCTTGGGAATAAGTTGCACTCCTTTACTTATAACTATACATAAATACAACAATGCAACACTAACGCAAATCAAAACGAACGGCATTTTGATTATCATTATGGCTTGATAGCTAGCCTTCTTTGAGGCACTGTATTGGATTGATTGACTGCAAGGATGAAAGACAAAAGCGAAATGGCTGTCATATGAGACACAGACAAGAAAATCTGATTTGCAAGAACTTTCAACGAGATATTCTATCTGAAGAAAGAAAAGATCTTGGGCCCCTCTACTACAATACATTGGGCCTCCTGTGATCAGAGTGAAGCCAGTTTACATTCTTTGCTTCCAGCTGCAGCCGCGCCACAACCCTGCATTAACACTATCTTTGGAAGTTTGTTTCTGAAATTTACAAAAAACTCTGACCCTCAGTCTCAGATGTGCCAAAATTTACTTCATTCAGAATGAACTTCCCCGCGCCAAAATCAAAGGATGCAAACTGGAAGTGGAGTTGGGCGGACTTTGTCCTAATGATTGCTGGTTGCCTCTGACACTTGGATGTAGATTCAAAATATTGTAAGGTTAAGGTACACAGGTTACTGGAATGTTGGTGAATTCTTAGTGCAATTTTGTGTAACCATACAGATACACCTTCAAATAAAAGTAAGGCAAATTTCTTGTAGATACACCGATACACCGTCAAAGGAAAGTAAGGGCAAATTTCTTGTAGCTAGCTACACCAATACTCATTGGCATCCTTGTGCAGGACTTTGCAAGATTTTGTCTGAAAGTTTGGAAAACAGACTTTTAGGCAAAAATGGAGAGACTTTGGAACCCCCTGGGCAAAGGAATTTTGTGAAAAATGTTTGGTTGTTTAAAATATAGGATCTGAGGTAGATCAGTATTCTATTCCATAAAACTGAAAAGTTTAATGGCATTTATCGGTCAGAAAGCCAACACCAAAATCCCTCCCCCAGACACATTTTGGGGCCAAAATCATATTTGTTTCTAACTTTGGAGCAATATTTAAAGATATGTTGGTCTTCAATTAGGCAAAAGTTTGAATTTGTAAAATGATTCACAGTGTAAGTGGGAGAGGAAATTTCGTTTTTTGTAGATTTGAACTTGAAGTTGCCATCTGATGAATTAAACACATTTTTGCACTCTATTGCCTAAATATTCAATTGATCATAAAGCCTAAACCAAATGAGATATCTTGCTGAAATTTTTTCCTGAGGTTCTCAGATGCATTAGACTTGCCCCAAGTCTTGTCCGTTATCTTATTCAGGCCTACTCAGTCACACGAAAGTGTAGAGAGAGGGATGGGTAGCAGATGAGACTTGTAAGCATTGGAGGCTCATAAATAATTAAGTGAGATTTTTAATTGGTAGTGGTTAGGATTCTGACCACTGTGGTAGCTTTTAAAGTAATATCTGGCCAATTAAAGATGCCACAAGACAATAGGAAGTTGATCTTGGGAGAGAGACCCATTTTGAACAGGGGGATATTTCATGTGCGACGTACTTTGATATGGCAAAAGCTGGAAGCACAGTGTGGCGATTCTGCAAAGCATTTCTGTCCAAAGGAAGTCCGAAGCCCAGTGGATGCAATGTTAATCAAAATATGATACCATACTCATCCATGATTTCACTGAGAAAGGGGTATATTTGAAACAAAATCCTTGGTTCTAGAATCTCAAGATAAGGGGCATTTTACCCCAGAAAGTATCTCAAAAAACAGTTAAATGCCGTTGGAGTCAAGACCCCGAAAAATAGTGAATTTCAACTGGCTTGAAAACAATTTGATACCCTACCTTTTATGGGTTCTACTGTTTTCCAATAAAACATCAGTAAAATGAATGGCAATTAAGTGCAAAAATCGCAAATTTCTCTCAGAACCATTATTTCTACCAGACCTTACTGGGAATGGCGTGCGACCACTCCCGCACACCTCAGCACACACCTTCTCTTCCCAAGGAATGCAAAAGAGAACATACCTCCCTTTTCCAAATGAGGATTAAAATGTTGCACTTAACCAAAGATCCTTATAGATTTGATAATGATCATTAAAGTGTCATAATGACATATATCATTTTCATGAATCAATTTCATCACCATCATTATAATAACAACAATGTTTATGCAGGGTAACCTCTTCAACATGCAATAAATAGTTCTCTTATTGTCAAGGGTCCTGTATCAAAAACTATGATATGTGACAATAAAATGTTATATATAACAAAGAATTGCATTTTCATGGCAGAAAATTTGTGAATGAGATAAAAAGATGTTTTTTCAAGACATTGATCGCTTGACTGGTATAGGTTACCAACAAATGTTAGCCAGTAACTATATAGTAGGTCTAGGACCCATCTCATCCAAAAGTTTTTGAAATTTGAATGATCTTGCAAATTTGAAATTGGCTCTTTGCTTTACCGATGTATTTTATGGATATATTAATTTTCTTTGTGCAGTCAACATCAAGATGAAGACTATTCTTGCCACCCAGAAGATTGTCATTCCTGACAAAGGTTTTTATGAACTTTAAATTTACTTGTCAATGTAGCTACAGTATATACCTAGATTCTTAGTTTGTGCTTTTCTCAACTTGTATCACACTTTCAACTGTGTTTGTGTTGCAGGTGTATATGCTGCAAGTTATGTTTGGGTTTCGTTTTGCAAGTGAGGCCCTCTAAGGGATCTAGGGCTCCGAGTCTTCAGGGCATATTTCAATGGGCTCTGGGCTCCCAAAGGCAAAATTGCCTTGCTCCAGTGCTCAATTGCTTCCTTTTCAGGGCTTCACAAGCTCCATCTCTCAAAATTTGAGAACACCGACATTGGAATTGTTTGGGCTCCAGGGTTCCAAGATTTCAAGATTTCTCTTGCTCCAGTGAAAGTGTCTGTTGCAAGATGCCCCATTCATTGTGGACGCCAGCAAACCTATTCACATAAAAGTGCCAGATATGGGCAACGGATGGTAGAGTACTATCACCTTGGTCAAAGTTCTGGAAGGGAACTCACCTTGAATGTGCTTCTCAACTCTTGCTACAAACCTCTAAGATAGATCTGTAACATCCGTTTCCTTGTTGTCATGCTGGAACTACACAAATACGGACCATTTGGAAAATTTTCTTTGCTGTATTTTCCAATTGTTTGCAATAGAAGCCCTTCCTCGTGGGTCCGCACTTACCTTGTTCTCCATTGAAGATTCCAGTTTTACAACATGTTTTTTGAACATCAGGGTGCGATAATAAAACGAAGAATGCAACAGTGCTATATAAAGTGCACGTGTTTTTTATCTATTAGCTGAGGATGGCACGAGCTTGAGTGCCGAAGGGTACTAACTTACTTGATCATGTCTTAATTTATTTAATATTTCTTAACTACTGGATTGTCTACGGGATATGTTGTAACTACTGGATTGTCGGTTTTTTGCTACTGGATTTGTCTTTTTTATCATGTCATCCTGAGTATCCTGAGATTTAATAAAATGAAACCATGAAACTGTTCGTCGTGACACTTGCAATAGAATGCTACAATCATCTTACTTTGTTGCAAAACATTTCTCCAGTTTAACTTTATGCAGCCCTCCTGGTCTCTAGAGTAGGACAGGACTTCTATGAATTTGAATAGATTTTCGGAATAAGAGACGTTGTTGTTTTGTGTCACGAGCTTACATCTGCTACTCTAATCGCCTTCTCTGATCTGTCAATGACTTTAGTGGAAGCTTCACACTCATCAAACGGAACAACAGGAAATTTGTTGGCCTAACTGATTTGTTGGCCTTTCCTAACTTTTGGAAAATTACGGAGCAAGGAGGAAGAAAATGACAAACAAATGGAATAAAATCTTTCACAGCTTCGTAACGAAAAAGTTTATTGCACGTTTGAGTCAGTGGCGAAGCTAGCTGAAAATGGTCAGTCATGCTCAGATGTGCCAAAGGTGGACAGTGGAAGCTTTTTGCGCCACCTTTTTAGACCTGGAAACGCCCCTTTTTGAAAGAAGATCAACAACTCCAATTGCTGTAGAGAGGAAATTGCACCTGTAAAAGCAAAGAAAACTTTTGTTTTGCAAATTGCATGCAAAAATGTTTTCCTAAATTCTTTCTTTCAAATTTGATATTTCAGTAAAAATTTTGTGTATATAACTGTTTATTATAGATTTAGCAGGCACTACAGTAAGACTCCACATTTAAGAAACCACCTAAAAGAAACTTCTAGGCTACTGAGAAATGATTAGACCCCTCTACTCATAAGAAACTCTTGAGGGTCACACCCAAAATAGTTTCTTGTATCTTGATTGACTCTAAATTGTTGTCTGATGATGTGAGTGCATTCCATTTCATGCAAGGCTGATAAGAAATTGCTAGCATGATATCTTGGATTTTAACAGATTTTACCTTAATTTTATTGATGTTCTTGACAATCAATGATAACATACACATAAGCTAACATATCTTTATAAATAACCCCATTCTGCCTTTACATGATTTTCTAAGATTTTCCAGCGAAATTAGGAACTAAAGTAACTTGAGCCTAAAAATTGAAAAATATCATATATACTGTAGATAGAAAAAACATTTTAGACTAATCTGTGAAAACGTGGTTTCTTAAATGCAGGGCCTTACTGTATATATTTCAGGGCTTCAGATGCCATGCAGTCATTTCAGTTGAAAAGTTCCCAGGCATATTTAGTCCCAAGATCATTGAGTTAAGCTTAAGCTCCACGTCACGGGAATGCCCATTGCTTGAGTTTTCCATTTTTAAGCAGAAGGAACCCCACCAGCTCATTGGCCACAGTAAAACTGGGGGTAATCAAATTACATTACCGCTGGCTCTGCAAGAAGATTTGGCTGTTGTGGGAGAAAGTTCTTCTGTTCTTTGACAAATTATGATAATGCTGTACAACTGGAAAGTTCTCTTGGAACGTTCCTTAATCAGCAACAATTATCAGCTGCAAAGTTCCTTTGCCAGTGTGGAAAGTTCGTTTTTGTAACGCCAAAGGTTTATGCCACACCAATTGTCTTAAGAAAATAGACATATTGTTCCTCCATTGTACTTGATGTTGCTCCACTCCAAAAATACCGGCTGTACCAGAAAAAAGGTAACAGATTTGATCATGGCTAGCGCTAAGGATTTAGCTTGAATCGATCGGAAATAATCTTTAAACTATTGCCTTGAATATAGACACTTTGTTTGCTGATATTGGAGCATTGAAAGAAGAAATTTTTACCATGAAAGTCGAGATTTGCCTCCACCCCTAAACCAGAGCTTTTGGGTTTTGGCCTAAGTTGTTGACGCATTTGTTGTGGAATCTCCTGAATCAGAGCAAAGTACAAGCAAGAAACCTCGTGCTTTGGAAAAATTCTTAATGGAAATCCAAATCGAACTTGAAATCAAATTCATGATTTTTCCCCCAAAGAGACATCTCCTTTCAATCAACAAAACCTTTGAATTACACCTGCTGAATAAAAGTTATTCATCAGCGAAATAATTCCCTTGTGTGTAAAAAAATCTTCCTTGTTTGAATAAACTGCATTTTTGTTATCATTGGAATGTTTACGAAACAAGCAATCGCGAATACCCAAAGGATAAAAATTATCAAGGATAAGATCCTTGAAAATGCTCACTCCTGCTTAAATTGTTTCTATTCTGTAAATTCATCTTGACTGAGGAAAGATATTCCTTGGTGATTATATTCACAAATAAGTTTGTCAGTCTTTAGTTTTTACATTTCCATTCAAATGTGTACCTAAGCACACTGGTCCTTGTTCAGAATTTCTACGCTATGTCTGTCCGTGAGGAGATTCCCCAAAACAGCGCGTTTGTAGTTTAGGCCAAAGCCTAAAAGCTCTAGTTTCGAGATGGAGGCAAATCTGTGCTTTCAAGATAAAAACATCTTCTCTCAATGTTCTGATATCAACAAACAAGGTATCTATCTTCAAGTTAACTATCAAGGAATAGTTCAAAGATGATTTCCGATTGATTCGAGCTCAATTCTTTACACTAGCCTTGATCAAATCTGTTACCTTTTTTCTGGGACACCCAGTATGGTGTAACATGCATGTTTTACAGTGTGGAGTCTTCGTCATAAGGAAATAGGCATGTGTGTGGCAAACCACACGCATAATTCTTTCCATGCGTGCGATTCACACTCTTACATATCTAGTTGGTTTCAAGCTGCTAACAATATCAGAAGCCTGAAACATATAACCAAGAACTTAAATAACTCAATCCTGGTTATTTGCAAATTACAAAGTATCTGGAAAAATTTGGTATCATTTTGTTAGGACTAACATTGAGGAAACTCGATAACTTGAAGATAACTTGAATGTGTGTCTCTGTCTCCCTTGAAAGTTTGAGTTGTTGAAACTTCGCACTTTCCCCCGCACCGATTTTGCTTGCAACAAAGATCAAGCTTGTATCAAATATGAACTCACTACATGGATGGCCAAAGGCACTGTCTCCACCCATTCTTGTTAGTTTTGGTTTGTATTCGTTTTTCTTCTTCTTTGTGACAGACCCCTGGCACGGATTGACAGTCCATTTTGATTCGTTTTTTGTGTATGTTTCCATTAGAAAGGTCTGTTTCTCGTGCGTTTTGCTTTGAAAATGTTCCGTTTTAAGCGTTTAAGTACTTCTTTGTTCAACAGGTTTTTTTGAAAGCTCCTTACCTCGATCATTTTCAGTCTTTGCAGAGAGTCATGCATTGGGTTTGTTGGGAAAGTAGGATTACGCTTTTGCAGGTTTCTCGATTCAAGATCTAGTTAAAAACACAATGTGATTTTAGGTTTCTGGAAAAAAGCTCTGAATAAATCGTCAGGATTTTGTCATTTTTCTAATAGGAACTACAGGATAGAAAACTCCATACAGACGACACCAGTTGTGAAAAAGTTACAAGTCAAGTTTTTGGCAAATTGAAAACATCAAAGGGATGTGGGAATGATGGTATTGCTAGCTGTTTTCTAAAAATTGCACTTCCGGTTATTTCAGAATCTCTTTGTGATATTTTCAACCTTTCAATTGCTACTGGTTGCTTTCCAGATAGCTGGAAAATTGCCAGAGTAGCACCCATTTTTAAAAGTGGCCAACCTGATGACCGATCTAATTACCGACCAATATCGGTTCTGCCTGTTTTAGCTAGGGTCTTTGAAAAACTTATTCATAACCAATTATATGATTATTTGGACAGAAACAAACATCTGTTTTCAAACCAATCCGGCTTCAGAGCTCTTCATTCTGTTGTCACGTGTCTTCTTAACAACACAGATGACTGGTATGTGAACATGGACGATGGCAGATACACTGCAAATATCTTCATTGATCTCAAAAAAGCATTTGATACTGTGGATCACGACATTTTACTTGCTAAGTTGAGGAAATATGGCGTTGAAAATCTAGAACATTCTTGGTTTACGTCTTATCTAAGCAACAGAAAGCAATTTTGCAAAGTTAACGGGATATGTTCCAAAACTAAAGATATTCATTGCGGTGTGCCCCAGGGTTCTTGTCTTGGCCCTCTTTTGTTTTTGATTTATATCAATGATCTTCCGTTCGCCCTAAAGAACAGCAAAGTGACGATGTACGCAGACGATACGAGTATTTCTTACTCTTCCTCAAGTTTAGTAGACATAGAACAAACTCTAAATAGTGAACTGAATGATTTGAAGCTATGGATACAAGGTAATAAACTCTCTTTGAATGTCCTAAAAACTCAGGCTATGGTTGTAGGCTCCAAGCCCAAAATTAAGAAAATTACTGACAAAATTGTTGATCATCCAAAATTTTTTATTGGAGGCTCTCAAGTTGAAAATGTAGACCGAGCAAAATACCTGGGTGTGATAATCGATAAGAACTTAAATTGGGAAGAGCACATAAGCAATGTCCGTACCAAAGTTTCTCGTGCAATTGGGTTCCTGAAATACTCCAGGAAATTTTTACCTCAAAACACATAGAGTAAAATGTATTCGGGTATCGTCGAGCCCCATTTTCGGTTCTGTTGTTCGGTATGGGGGTGCTGCGGGGTGACCAAGCTGCAAACCTTACAAAAGTTGCAAAATCGAGCTGCTAGAATCGTTACGAAAAGCAATTTTGATACCCCTTCTATAGGTTTGATACAAAGTTTAAAATGGCCTACTGTAAGCGACATCATTAGAGGCGAAACCGCAACTACAGTGTACAAATCGCTAAACGGTCTCGTCCCAGAGTACCTTTCCAGCTTGTTTAAAAAAAGGTCGACTCGAAATGTCAGGGAACTCAGAAACACCGAAACTGATCTTTCGATACCTTTACGAAAAACTAACAATGGGCAGAGGGCTATATCTTTTCGTGGACTTAAGCTTTGGAATAGCCTTGAACTTGATGTTAAACAGGCACCATCTCTTGCCACCTTTAAGAGAAGAATCAAATCGTAAAGTGGTAACGTTTGTGCCACGGCCCCCTGAAAAGCAGTTCTCATGGACTGACGGGGCTACCGTGCCTAAATAAATAAAAATGAAATGAAAATGAAAGTTTACTCTTAAGGCGGGTTCCATATGATCATAACAGTCGGTGACGCCTTCCCAAGACAGGCTGGGAGACACTTCGGCGATGGTTGCGATAAATGGAAACATTTGCTAAATGATGTCACCTACGTCGCCGATCAGACGGGAACATTCCAGGGGAACATCGGAAGAGTTGAGATGTGTTCAACTTTGTCAACCCTCGCCGACCAGTCGCCGTACAGTCGCGGACTGTTGCGATCAATATCTCCAAATCATTTGGACCAAATGGAAACATGATTTTTGGTAGCACTACGACTTTGGTGACCATGAAAAATTATGTGATTCAGAAAAATCAATCCTAGAATGCTATGCGCGCCACACTGTATCATTCAACGAAATGCTTCAACATAGTATGACAAGTTCGCGCTGGGACGCATCACCGACTGTTCAGTACATGTCGCTGACTGATCGGAGACACGTTGCCAATGTGTCGCAGTAAGGTTGCCGACTGTTACGATCATATGGAAACCAGGCTTTAAGAAAGCTAGGTCGACGTGATGAATAAACGGAATATAGGCTGCTTTACAGCCCTTGCTTTTAACAAGAAATACCGATCCACTACCCAGAATAATGGGCTGAACATGTCCAAAGTCGATGATCTACTCTTTCCCATCCCTACTGCTTTGCAGTAAAGATTTTACATCGGTTTACTCCAACAATGGAAGAATCTTCTCCCTCGTCAAGGACAGTCAGCCATGGAAATAGTGAAAAAGTTACCAATTTGTAACATGACGCCTATGGTATGGTTAGATCCTAAACGTATGGATTCTAAACCCGTGAAGGTTTCTTAGCACAATCGAAGAAGAAACTGTTACATGAGTCTAGAGGTGAGCTGTTACTAGAAATCATCATTTGGTCGGTTCGGAATGATGTCTACTGACAAAAATCGTTGATTTGCATACGAAATTTTGAGAGCATGACATTGTCCATCGACTTTCACCGTTGAGATTTGTTGCAACCTAATATCAACAAAGATCCTGAAACACCTACTATTTCTTATACTTTCTTGATACTGTATGTAACATAAGACTTTGCATGTGTTTTTGAAATGTTTGCGAACTTATAAACTTTGGAGAGGCGTTTTGGTTTCGTTGCTTTACTTCTTCTTTCGCCCACTTTGGATTCTTAATTTCTAGCTTCATTCTAACAACGTTCTTTAATCCATTAATGACCTTTCTTATTTCATTTACTTTGAATTGATTTTGCACTTAATCAGTGGAGATTACAGGAAAACATAACTGCCGAAGATCTTGACCTCTTGGTTAATGAATACAAAACACAGGGGCAACAAGGAAGTAGATTACAGCGATTGCGATCGCAAATGAAAGGAGATCGCGAGGAAACATTTGATTTATGATATTTCTGCAAACAGAGAATTCTAAGAAGGCCAACACTAGTTGTAAAACACCTGAAACAATTTCTGACTCATGCGTGCGATGAATCGCTCGCATTGTTGGCTCTATGCGTGTGCAAATGCGTGCCCGTGCGATCGCACGCATTAAACGATGGAGACTGAGTGTGGTTCCTTTGCAAAAGTTCCTTTGCAAGTACAAACAGGAAACTTGTCTTTGAAAGTTCCTTTAATCAGCAAGAACTGAAAGGGTCAAATAATGATCTGATTGAATGTATAGATATGATCTTCAACCAGCAACAAAATAATGATAATACTGCAAAAAGTTCTCCTGGAGAGCTTCTTTAATCAGCAACAAAGTTATGATAAAACTCACAAGCAGGACAAGTGCACAACTTTCACAATGGCATCACTTGTTTTGAAATTCTTCCAGGAACATCACTTTCCTAAATTTAATGTGGATCTAAATCTCAACAGACTGCATTGCTCTCAGCAATGCACAACATTGCTATTTGCTTTGTACATGTAGTTGCAACGTAATGGTATAACGTAGATTTCTTGCTGTACAGGGGTCTCATCTTTTGCCTGGAATTGGATCTAATTGTGAAATAATTCTCTTGGAAAGTTCTTTTTTCAGAATCAGCAAACCTCCCATGAAAGCGGCGCTCAAAGACAGAATCAAATTTTGGCAGGTATTCTTATCATGGCTCCTAAAAGGAAGTTCCTGCTTGGCTAGATAGAGAACAGCTTCAGAAAGAGTTCTTAAAATCTCTCTGTTCTGCCTCACCTCTTTGTTGTGCCGTTCAATCTCTTCTCTTCTGGCTCTTGAAAATAGGATATCCACCCTCTCCAACACATCAGAGGTTTTCCACATCTTGTAGGCCTGCATATGAGACCTGGCTCTCTCGTGCTTTGGGCAGTCGGAAACCTTGCTTGTTACTGTAGCCTGTTTCAGCTCCAGTTTGGGAAGCTCGAAGGGGTCGAAATAGCAGGCATGGCCAACAGAAGAGGTGTTTCATTCCTTGGCTCCCACACAGCCAATCTTTCTTTGTGTACCAGGCTTCCTGGATTGATCTTCGTCTTCAGCTCAAGCTTTGTAGTTGGCTTTAGTTAAGTTAACAATCACCTTCTGCTCACTGACATTTCTTGCTGCAAAAGATTTCTTCAGCAGCTGGGTGACTATGTCTCCCTCAGGAAGGGTTGCAAATGACTCTTCGTACTCCATGGTAATCAAAATTCGAATAATGACTCTCCGAACTGCAATGTAGATTTTCCTTGAGCTGTGTCTAGGCCTGTCAGTCTGACTGTGCGAAACACAAGACAAAGTTTGTTTCGTCATCATTTCTATTGTTTCAACGCAACTCTTGCTCTGAAAATAGAGCATGCCTTAGAGTTGAAAACTGGCGCAATGAGCATGTGTAAGATCAGCCCTAGCCAATCAAATCGTTGCTAGCATTATTATTATGATGACTTAGTTCCAACTTTTCAGATGAGCATGAAGTAACATAGGGAACCAGTATGGGAAACAGAAACATTAGACAACCACTGCAAAGTGGAAGCTGCAGAATGCTGCAGAGTTAGTATGGAAACCCTATGATAGGTCTTGCTTTCCAAAGCGAGCAAGAGTTAACACAGGGGACCAAGGTATCAATCTGCATGGAAGCAAAGGCCATGTGACGTGCAATGATATAAATGTTGCGATTTCTGTGAAACTTTTTGCAAAAACATATTTTTTTTGGTTGAAAAAATATTCATATCTCTGAAAATTGTTACTCATGCTGAACATGACCAGTATGACTGCTAGCTTCGCCACTGGTTTGAGTGCACTGACTCTGTGCTCAGTAGTCTGGTAAAAGCAGGCATTCCTCACTGCAAGAACGAGGCCTGTAAAGGTTCCATCTATCTATCTACAATTACTGTACATTGACCTATGTATAGGTATTACGTACAATGGTTAGTGTGTTAGTAAAAATTGAAATAACAAGATTAATCAAGATAAAAAATAAGTAAGATATATGTGTTTTGGCAGTGTGACTCCTTGAAGAGCTGAAATAAGGGTAATATTCGGTTGCTGTAGGGTTACTGTATTTAACCAGGAGCGCGAGGGCGATATTCACACCATCCCCACTTCCTTCAATGTACACGTTCTAGGATGGTCGTCTGTCTAGGACTGGCAGTAAAATAGGAGAGACTACAGGAGGAAAATATAGGGAGGCAAGGGCTTCTAGATGAATATATCAGTTACAGTGAGGTCACCTTGCCAAAACACTAGCAGTAACAAAAATAGCAAGTACTAGCGAAGTGTCTACTTTAGGCTATCTAATGCCCTTTTCAGGGAGTCCAATGAATTCTGATTTCTGATATTTTCTGCTAGTGAGTTCCAGATGTTAGTTGCACTTGGTATAAATGAGAACCTAAATGTGTCTGAATTACAGTACTGTACATGGAATATCATATTACTACGACGTCCGTGGGGGTTTACTGGTTTGAAAAGAGTTTTAGGTATATCAATTAAGTTGTTATCAATCTTATACATCATGATGATCTTGGATTTCTTTCTTCTTTCAGCCAAGCTTTCCCGTCCTAAAGTTTTTATCATGTCACTCGGGCTGGCAGTCCTGCGGTAGTTGCTATATGCAAATCTTGCACTCCTGCTTTGAACCATTTCAAGATTGTTGACGTTTTTTGACGTATGAGGATCCCAAACAGTACACGAATATTCAAGAATTGGCCTAACGAGCGTTTTATGGCATGCATCTTTCACATCTCGAGGGCAGCAGCTCATATTTCTTCTGAGGAGGCCCAACATGCTGTTTGCTTTAGAGCAGACTTTTTGCGTTTAATCATTCCAGCTGAGATTTTTGTGGAGAATAATCCCAAGATACTTTTTGCTGGAAACTTCTGCTAGGCTATGGTTTTTTATCGTGTACGTGGACTCCAAGGGTTTTCTCTTCTGTGTTACTCGCAGAACTTCACATTTCTCGGGGTGAAAGAACATAAGCCAGTCATCGCACCATTTCTGTAAACAATCAAGATCGTTTTGAAGAGCCGAAGCATCACTTTGGTGTTTCATCTTTCTGAACAGAATGCAGTCATCAGCAAAAAGGCGTACTTGTGATTTTACCTCTGTTGGCAAGTCATTGATGTAGGCTGAAAAGAGGATTGGGCCTAATACCGAGCCTTGGGGGACTCCTGATGTAATGTTCACTTCATTAGATTG
>OZ026492.1:0-121000 GCA_964019985.1 Aurelia sp. 4 Dawson et al 2005 | reverse complement strand
CTCACCTCCAATGACTACTCTCTGAGTGCGATTTGAAAGGAATGAGCAGACCCAGGCATTCAAATCACCTCGGATCCCATAGTGATCTAATTTTGCCAGCAGTCGTTTGTGAGGCACTTTATCAAACGCTTTTTGAAAGTCAAGTAGTATGACATCTGTTTGCTCTCCTTGATCAAGGGCTTGGGCAATTTCGTGGATGGTTATTACCAGCTGCGATTCACAGGATCTCTTTGGTCTGAATCCATGTTGGGCATCAGAAAGGATGTTAAATTTGCTGAAATGATCCATAACTTGGGAGCTGATGATATGTTCTAATATCTTGCAGCAGACACATGTTAACGATATCGGTCTGTAATTTTCTGGGTTCGCCCTATCTCCCTTTTTGAAAATTGGTGTGACATTGGCTTTCCTCCAATCATTTTGGATGACTGATTGATTTATTGATGCTTGGTATATAACAGTTAAGATTGGCATTAACTGGCTTGCATAGCCTTTAAGTATGAAAGATGGAATTCCATCAGGACCTGCTGATTTGTGTGGATCGTGATTTAATAGAAGTTTCAAGACTCCCTCTTCTCTTATTTCGATATTGGGTATGCTAGTAATCATGCTGGGACTTAAATCAGGAGCATGTTGGTCAGCCTCGATATTAAATATCGATTTATAATAATAATAATATATAATAATAAATAATTTGTTTAAAGTTGGCTTGATTCAATAGCTCCGTAAAAGCTAATTAATGCCAACTATCTATAAGTAATATCTAAATTTAAATAAATGAATATACATATGTTACAAGCTAAATAAAACCTAATCCAGAAATAAAGGTTCTACACAATCTACAGTCACATCCTATGTTGTGGGTTCTTAATTCTTTTTTGAAAGCTGTCAACGACTGGGACTCTCTAATTCTGTGAGGTAATGTTTGCCACAGTTTTTGGCCTAAATATCTCACAGTTTCTATTCCATAAGAAGTTGTCCTGGCATTTGGAATGCCAAGGGAATTCTTATTTCGCAAGTCATATTGTGCATCTCTTGCCTCGAAAATCTCACTCATGAAACTAGGATTTAAGTTATTTTTGGTTTTGTATATTTCTATCATCAAGTACTGTAGATTGCGTTGGTGAATGGATACTGCATTATCTAATTTCAGCAAAGTTTCGTAGTCAGCATGACTGTCTTTATACACAATTCTGAGTGCTCTTTCTTGGATTTTATTCACTTTTGAATTCAGACCCCTGTCGTGGAACATCCAAATTAAAGGGCAGTAGCTGAACTGCGACTTTATAAAGCTGTTCATTAGGAGACGCAATTTATCAGGGTCCATGAAAGGAGATACTCTAGCAAGTGCATGCATTTTTTGGCTAGCTCTTTTGCATAAATTCGAGACGTGACTCTTAAAATTCAGATTTTTATCTATTGTCACTCCTAGCAATCTCTCCTCAGAGCTTTCTTCAACAATAGCCTCTCCAATTGTGATCTTTATATCGTCTTGCTTTGTCCCAAAAGTTAGCAGATGACATTTCCCTTCGTTCAATTTCATAAAGTTTTCTGGAAACCACCTTGATAAAACAAGAGCATCAGTTTCTAATCGTTCTAAAACTCTTTCCAATTGACTGTCAGCTGCAAAGATAGTCGTATCATCAGCAAAGTTACATACTGCAGTATCCGTCACCATGAAAAATAAATCGTTGATGTATATATTAAATAGAAGAGGTCCAAGAACTGATCCTTGTGGCACACCTGCAAAGGTTTCTCTCCAAGTGCTGAATGAACCATTTAGATTTGAATGTTGCATTTAAGATGTCTGACTTTGCGTTGTCATCTGAATATGAGATTCCATTTGCTGCTCTTATTGGAGAGACACCAACTGTATCATGTCTTATACTCTTGATAAATTGTATGAGGTTTCATTGTCAGTCAGTAAAACAAGGCATAGACACAAGAATATTTTATGGGGGTGATCGCCCTTGCCAGCTGATCTACATGGGCAATAAGATGCCCTGGTGGGAGTTTCCTTATGAAAAGGCCTGCTAGCGCAAATGAATTGTGTTCCTTTGCTCGCTCTTGATTAGTTAACCTACTTAGAGAGCTCCTCCTTAATCAATCAATCTTAAATATAAGTATGTAAAGTAACTTATCTTTTCTTTTTAGTCAGTATTGTTTTAATTTCTAATGTTGTAATGTATTTAGTTGTAGAGTGTATTTGTTGAAATTGTATTTAGGATTGATTGATGACAAATGAAAACTGAAGCTGAAACTTAGGACCACGACGAACAACATTTTGAGAGTCATTTTAGATAAGACAAACCGTAGTTAAATCGACATTTCCAATTGGTTAAGACATAAACGTAGTTAAATCGACATTTCCAGTTGGTTAAGACATTTCCAGTTGGTTAAGACAAATCCATTAGCAAAAATTAGTTTATGTCTTAACAAATTGGAAATGTCGATTTAACTACGGTTTGTCTTATCTGAAATGACTCTCAAAATGTTGTTCGTCGTGGTCCTAATGTTACGATTTATAATAAAGCTGCGCTTTCCAACCAATGAAACTGAAACTGCTTGCAAACTCAATAATTTGAATTTTGTTATCAAAAAGTTTAACTTTAGAGACAGCAATTGTTGTTGACAGCCTAGCATGCATTGACATGAATCTATTCAGGGAAGAGCAGTCCTGGTAATATTAAATCTACTGGCGTGCTGGTGATCACACGCCTTGAAAATTTTAGGCGTGCCATGGCGTGCGATGCACATTATGTAACTTTTCAACATTTGTGAAGACCTGATAATAGAGTGGCATGTTGTAGTCCCTAACAGCCAATATCTCTTTGCCATTCGTAAAGGAACACATGGAAGACTACGAGACAAAAATGAAAAATTGGTCTTAACTTTGTTTGCATGTGTGATAAAACGCACACCTTGAAAGTTTTAGGCGTGTGTGGGGGCGTGCATCATGCCTGATATTTCCAGGACTGGAAGAGGCTCTTCAAACACAGAAACGTACTTAAAACAGCAGTGAGTAGATGGGTAATTTAAGCTATCGTGAATAGAAGATGGTTACAGGAATCATAATTCAGATCAAAATATTGCAATGCAGTTAAGAAGTATTATACCACGCCTGCTATGTGTATCCACCACTATTTAGATAGTAACCCACCCCTAACATGAGATCCCAGCCCTTATGCATCCACTACTATTAAGATAATATCCCATCTCTGCTATGCTTTTCCACCACATCTATGATAATAACCCACCACCTTTTACATGCATCCACCACATTTAAGATGATAACCCATCCCTGCTACTTGTATCCACCACATCTGCAATAATGTACCGCCCCACAGTGATCCAGGCAAGGGAATAAATGGAAAAAAATGAAACTTGTAAAATATAAAGTTTTTCTATCTGATATCGACAAGCATACTTTGACATACATGATAAAACAAATTTCAGCAAAATCGGACGTCTAGATGCAGAGATATTACATTTTGAAGTTGGAAGAAATTGATTAGGTCAAAGGTCAGTACAATTTCCGGTTGAAATTCACATTGTTGGCAGAATTTTGATAACTTTGAGGCAGAATTTTATCCACTTTCCGAACTCCGATTGCGGCGATTTTTGTCTTGTTTTGTACGTTGATGTCTTTATTTAACAACTAGTTATTCATTTATACAATTTCATCAAGGATATTTCGTATTTTGCATGTTTATTAAACTATGCTGTTTTCGCCACTAAATCTCCGAAAAAATGAAGAATTCTGACTTTGAGGCTAAAAACAAAAAAAGGGCGGAAATGGCATCTATCCCTTGTGGAAGTGTTATTTCAAATGGACATTTGTGCAAAAGGATTCGTACAAATTCGTACAGATAAGAGAGCAATGCTATTTTGAAAGTATCACTCTGGCTACATTTCAGTGAAAAATCGGTCATTTTTCATAATTTTGCATTTCTTTCGTAATAATTCCGTCCTAAATGTTTTTAAACCATCCTTGCTACTTCGAACTCATCTAATTCATCTTCCTCCGTTTTTCTTATGAGCGTTATTTACAACAAAACCAGTTTTTGAGTCCAATTTCCTTGCTAAATTGTCAAGCATTATCGTACATAGATTGTATGATTGCTTTTTCCTCTGTCAACGGACGCTCCTCAATTCTCTTTTGGCATTTTCGCTTTACAAGGATGCTTCTAGCTTTGGAGATGACTGATGATGATGTTACAAGCATGCGCACAAAAATGTCGCGGATGTTGTTTTGCCGAAAGACATTTTGCACATGCAAGAAAGAATCAATGAACTATGTGACAGCTTGTTTACAGAGAAGAAAGTAATTTCAATTCTAAAAAAATTGCTATAATATAAGTCCCTTTTGTTGTAAGAGACAGCAAGTTACCACTTGTAGGAATAATCACTGACACATATTTGAGTTGAATGTAGAAAAACATGTAAATTTAAACAAAACTTTTAACAATGAGAACAGTTCTTTGGATTTGACAACTGTGTGCAAATTTGCATGTTTAGATATGTTTTGTGTAAATCAAGAAGTTGGTATCAAATTCCAGTGTTACATTAGCTTTGAAATTCCCTAGGGTACAGATGAGTTACTTGGTACATCAAATACTTGCACTTGGTTGGGAGCTTTTTTATATTCTAGAGGGAAAGCCAATAGCCATTTGGTCCAAGAGCGGACTTTAGGCATGGAATACACATGCCCAAAGTTTCAGAAGTGTTGCAGGGTGTTGGGTAAGGCAAAATTCTATCCAAAACAACATCTGAGACATTTTTGCAACCATACTTGTAACATCTTCACCAGTAATCTCTAAAGTCAGAAGCATCCTTGTGAGGCAAAATCACCAAAAGAGAATTGAGGAGCGTCCATTGAAAAAGGCAGATGTGCAATCTATGTACGATCATGCTTAACGATTTAGCGAGGAAATTGGAATTAAAGAATAGTTTTGTTGTAGATTAAGCTCATAAGAATAATGGAGAAAAATGAGTTAGATTAGTTCGAAGTAGCAAGGATGGTTTAAAAACATTTAGGATGGAATTATTACAAAAGAAATGCAAAATTATGAGAAATGACCGATTTTTCACTGAAATCCTGTAGCCAGAGTGATATCTTTCAAAATAGCATTGCTCTCTTATCTGTACGAATTTGTACGAATCCTTTTGCACAAATGTCCATTTGAAATAACACTTCCACAAGGGATAGATGCCATTTCCGCCCTTTTCCGCCCTTTTTTTGTTTTTAG
This sequence comes from Aurelia sp. 4 Dawson et al 2005, assembly GCA_964019985.1. Classification (NCBI taxonomy): domain Eukaryota; kingdom Metazoa; phylum Cnidaria; class Scyphozoa; order Semaeostomeae; family Ulmaridae; genus Aurelia; species Aurelia sp. 4 Dawson et al 2005. Next base: position 115,751 of record OZ026492.1, on the reverse strand, counting down.
CTTCAAAGTCAGAATTCTTCAGTTTTTCGGAGATTTAGTGGCTAAAACAGCATAGTTTAATAAACATGCAAAACACGAAATATCCTTGATGAAATTGCAGAAATGATTAGCTAGTTGTTAAATAAAGACAACAACCTAAAAAACTAGACAAAGATCATTGCAATCGGAGTTCGGAAAGTGGATAAAATTCTGCCTCAAAGTCATTAAAGTTCTGCCAACAATGTGAATTTCAACCAGAAATTGTACTGACCTTTGACCTAATCAATTTCTTCCAACTTCAAAATGTAATATCTCTGCATCCAGAAATCCGATATTGCCGAAAATTGTTTTATCATGTATGCTAAAGTATGCTTGTCGATATCAGGTAGCAGAATTTTGAAGTTTACAAGTTTCATTTTTAAGGATTTATTCCCTTATTTCGTTAATTTGGATCACTGTGCGCCCCTCTTCCGCGTATCCACCACATTTAAGATAATAACCCAACCCTGTGTGTCTAACCACAACATTACGATAATAACCCACCACTTTTTACATGCATCCACCATATTTAAGATGCCAACCTAACCCTGTTATGTGTATCCACCATATTTGCGATGATGTACTACCCTTCTTACGCGTATCCACCACATTTAAGATAATAACCCAACCCTGTTATGTCTCACCACAACATCTACGATAATAACCCACCACCTTTTACATGCATCCACCATATTCAAGATGCCAACCCAACCCTGTTATGTGTATCCACCACATCTGCGATGATGTACTACCCTTCTTACGCGTATCCACCACATTCAAGATGCTAACCCAACCCGTTTTTGTGTATCCACCACATCTGTGATAATGTACCGCCCCTCTTACGGGTATCCACCGCTATTGCATTTATAGGTTTGCAGCATACAACATTTTCTATAGTGATTTAACTTTGAAGTACAGTACTGTTTCCTATTGTTGTTTATTAGTTACTGTTGTCACAAGTGGAAGAACAATCACTGTAAAGGGACCAAGGGGCACACTCAAAAGAAATTTTAATCATCTAAATTTGGAACTGACAAGGCTTTCCAAGAAGACCATTCGAGTAGATGTCTGGTTTGCAAAGAAAAAAGAAATGGCATGTCTGAGAACAATTTGCAGTCACATTGAAAACCTGATGAAAGGAGTGATATATGTAAGTGCTTGCTTATAGAACATCTTTTACTACAAAAGTTCTTCCCCTGGTAAGATATCTTGACTGGTCCAAAAACATAGTGAATGAGCCCCCGTCAAAATTGTTGACTGATCAGTTTTCCCTTGGCCTTGTAATCGTATTTGATTTTGCTGACAGCAAAACTTTGCTGTTGACAGCAAATCGTAGCTGCAGTTTTTGCTGTTGATAGAAATTTGTGATGGCTTTTTAATTGGAAAGCTACATGCAAATTTAAAAGTTTAATGTTGTCACAGAAAAATTTAGTTTCTTCACTGCCAAAGGAAGACTTAAGCGAAAATGTGAAATCTGTCAATGAAATCAAAACAAGGTCAGGAATGTGTCATAAACTGCTGTCGACAAATTTAATGATTTTGGCCGGTTTGCGGGCCATAGTTTTGCACTATTTCTTCTACCATTTGTGATCTATAAAGATCATATTTGGATATTTTGAAATTGTTGTACAGTTTAAATGCCATCAAATACTTGTGAATACTCATGAATTGGCAGAGTTGAAATGGTTGAGGATACTGAATATGGTGCTTATTCACATCAATGAGTATTGTTTATTCAAACAATCTTGTGTCAAGCCATTGCAGTTGAAAACATTTTTCAATCTTTTGAAGCAAATTGAGATGGATAAAAGCCTGAAACAACTTGCGCTGGCATCTCTAAAACAGTCTAAATCTCAACAAATTTGCTTCTTTTACCAGGGATACCAATACAGAATGAAGTCAGTTTATGCCCATTTCCCCATTAACATTAACATTGCAAATGATGGCAAAACCGTTGAAATCCGCAATTTCTTGGGTGAAAATGTTACCAGAAATGTTGAAATGCGACACGGAGTCACATGCAAACAAGGAGCAAAGGATGAATTGGTTTTGGAAGGAAATGACCTTGAGCTTGTTTCTCAGTCAGGTATAGTAGCGCTTTGATTGATTATTTGACTTCTGATTGATTGATTGATTGATTGAGTGATTATTTGATTTATTTGATTATTTATTGGTCAACTGAAGATTGCTTGATTTATTGCTGGAGTGATTGATTTATTGATTTGATGATTTATGTCTGCTTGGGTGATTATTTGATTTATTGATTGATTGATTGATTGTAATAAAATCAATCTAGCCAAGACGAGTCTTGAGTTCAATAACTTTACAACAAACTTTGAGCTATTGTTAGCCAAGATATATGCTGAAAATCCTTTCTGCGTTGTTATCACCGGTGATTTCAACTGTCTTTCAACTCAATGGTGGGACAATGATATCGAAAACAGTGAGGGAAAATTATTTGAGCCGTTTTCTTCTAAATTTGGTCTTCATCAATTGATCACAGGACCTACTCATCTAATGGGAGATTCAAAATCTTGCAGTGACTTCATTTTTACCAATTAGCCTGAACTCTTTTTTTGAATCTGGTGTTCATCCATGTCTGCATGAACAGTGCCATCATTAAATTGTTCACTGAAAATTATCAGTAGCAAACATGACACTACCTCCTTATACTCGCAAGATCTAGTATACTATGACAAGGCAAATTTTGTGGCCATCATGAAAAGATTTGAAATGCTCAAGTAGAGAGAGCATCTAGATGATATAACATGCCCTATAATGAGTAGGTTTAATTGCTCAATGAAGTATCTTTGAATATTCCATTTTCATTACCAACAGAGTTAAAACGAGTGAGATCTCACCAAGCCCCCTGGATAACGCCACCTATCAAAAATTTTCTAAGGAACAAGAGTCATACTGATAAAAGCTTCGTAAGAAATGGTCAAGCATACGACAAACGTGAGGAGGGGATACGAAAAATGATAGCTGAAGGTTTGAAAATGATCGAAGATGCAAAACGGGATTACTTTCTCAAAGCAGGGAAAACCTTAGCTAGCGCTGGAAGCCCTAGCAAAACGTATTGGTCCATGATCAATACCGTTTTAAAAAAGGCCAAGATTCCAATAATGCCATCACTTATAGAGAATGGGCTATTTGTAACTGACTTTTCTCAAAAGGTGCAATTATTCAACTATTATTTCATACTTCAGTGTACGACCAATGATACAGACAGCGAGATTCCAGAAAATGTCCCGGTAACTTCTACTCTGATAAATGACTGTGTTATCTCTAGCGAAAAGATACTACAAATCATTTGATAACTTAGTCCAAATACAAAGCACATGGTTGGGATGAAATATCTGTAAGAATGATAAAATTGAGTGATGCTGCATTAGTTGTTCCACTAAAGATAATATTCACAAACTGCCTTAGGAGTGGTGTATTTTCCCATCTATGAAAGTATGCAAATGTTGTGCCTGTTTGCAAAGAGAACGAGAAAAAATTGAAGGGAAACTATCGTCCAATTTCGCTGCTTCCAATCTTTGGGAAAATACTTGAAAAACTCATCTATGATTCTCTATCACATCTTGTTTCATCCGAGTTTCTTAACCCTAATCAATCAGGTTTTCACCCAGGTGACTCAACAGTCAACCAGTTAGTCTCAATAACACACACGATATTCAAAGCATTTGATTGTAATCCTCCCCTCGATGTCGTTCTGTATATCTTGATATTTCTAAAGCATTTGACAGGGATACCATGATGGTTTGATCTATAATCTGAGACGGTGTGGCGTCTCTAGAAATCTTCTTTCTGTGACCAAAAGTTTTTTAAAGGATAGATAGCAGCGAATGGTTTTGAATGAGCAGAGTTCTTCCTCGGGAGATATCTCGGCAGGAGTACCCAGGGCTTTATGCTAGGACCCTTATTTTTCCTCGTATACTTATATGACCTTACTTAAGCCTTGAGGTGCAATGTCAAGCTCTTCGCCGATGATACGTCATTGTTCACGGTCATCCAAGATTCTAATTCAGTTGCTAATGACATGAACCAGGACTTGGAGGTGATAAGACAGTGCGCTCATGACTGGAGGATGTCATTTAATCCTGATCAGCAAAACAAGCTGTGGAACTCATATTTTCAAGGAAAAAGATTAAAACTGATCATCCACAAATTCTTTTTAACAACACACCAGTGATGAAAGTAGATGAACATAAACATTTAGGAATTATACTAGATTCGAAGTTGTCTATCAAATCAGCTATCTCCAAATCAAGAAAGGGTATTGGATTACTGAAATATCTCCCCAAATATCTGCTCAGGCATACCCTGGACGAGTTATGTAAGCTCTATGTACGACCGCATCTTGATTACAGGGACGTTATTTACCATGTCCCATCGACATTCGAGCTTAATGGGAAAATTAGAGCCCGTTCAGTATTCTGCTGGCCGAGCAATTACGGGAATTTGGAGAGGAACATCACGAGAAAAGCTGTACATAGAACTTGGCTGGGAATCATTAAGATGCCGACGATAGAGCAGACGCCTTACTTTGTTCTTCAAGATCATTGATAATCTAGCTCCTGTTTACACTAAGGATCCAGCCCACTATTTAAAAAGTCACATTACGCTTCGCAACCAAGATGTTATTGGGGGAAAAAAGGCCAGAACAGAAAAATTTAAATCTAGTTTCTATCCTCATTGCTTATCAGAATGGAACGAACTTGATCCTGAGATTAGACTTGCAACATCCTTTGCAGTTTTTAAGAAGAGGCTTTCATGAATAATCCAACAGGTTTATCCTTTCTCACTCTACTTGGGTTGGTCTCAGTATATTAAATTTTTACAAATTCGTGCACAATTTTAGGGATACCATAAACCCAATGTGCCCGACGAACGATGGTATCGAGGATACAGAACACTTTTTGTTGCTTTGCCTCTCCCTTGCCGTACCACGCAGAGATCTTCTCGCTAGAGTTTTTGCGTTACTTCAACCATTTGGATACACAAATCTCCAAAATAACGTTCTCATGCAGATTTTATTGTAAGGTGATGAAAATTTTTCCCGATGAACTAAACAAATAATATACTCCTGCCAACTCTACAATTTATCCACAAATCTGGTCGATTGAATTAGAGAATTTCGCACTACCTTATATGCCGCACAATCATAACCAGCATGTCCCATTTCCATCCGATCAAAATACAATGAATACTTGTTACACAGGGGATGTAGCCCCAGCAAATAGCTTTTCTGACAGAATGGTACAATTTTCTTTCTGGATAGCCCATTGTGGTACAATGAGGGTTGTCGGTTCGGGGCGATGAAATTTATTCACGCCAATTTTACCATTGCTCCTTTGAGCTGTACTGCAGCAAATCGGAAGAATAAGGTGATGAAATGATACGGTAAACTTTATGAGCTGAAGAATCTTCTGATACCAAATAACTGTTTTGAGTCCCAACCATATCGCCCATAATAGGTACTTTATCTGAAAGGTGGCGGTTCAGGTCGATTGCACTCTACTTATCATCAGTGGAAATAGAAAAACTGATGTCAGGCTCAGATTCGAAAGAGACGACGAGCCCGACGAAGTTTTTTAAATACATGAACGGTTAGCACCAAAAGAGTGTGAAAATTATTTCACAAAGAGCAATCACAATATGAATACTCGCAAAAAATAAAAGCGAAGTCATTCCAAATGTTATGACAGAAACTAGACGTAAACCTTACCGTTCAAGGAGCAAATATTTACAAAAACCTACCTTAACTTAACAACTTGCAAATTGAAACGTCTTTGAAAATCAAAGCATCCAGCAAGGACACAAACTTAGAATTTCATCCAATTTCTCAATTTTCAGCTCTATCTTTCAATTTTCAACTTTTTTTCATTGTAAATTTTGGTTTTCATTCTTGTGAATATTAACTCTTACTGTGTAACATACAGAGTGTCTCAAAGAATTTCTCGACGTTTGAGTAAATATTGAAAAATAACGATAAGATGAACTGGCTCATGGAAAGGCAGCCCTGTCCCTAAAACTTTAGAGACCAAAATCTTGCAAATCGGTTAAATATTCACTGAATCGCGAGCTCTCAAAGATAAAAAATATTCGGCAGCTAAAACCAGAGACCCACGGATTACGTACAGTGCAAAAAAGCTCGAAGATCGAGGTAAGAGAAGGTTATCCAATGTCATACCTCACTGATATCAGAAAAAACCAAATGAAAGTTCTAAAGCAACCAAATCCTTACTACAATGATTGTCACTTTAACTTGCTCAAGAACTAGCACGCATGTACCCAAAAACAGTAGTAGTTTAAAAAATGATCGACGACCGACGACGGAATCTTTTTCCTTAAAGCAGTCATACGCTGGAAAGTTACGTTATCGAAGACCTGTTCAAATCCCATTTGGTTTGCCCCGAAACAATTGAAAACAGCAGAAACGATGGACCATGGGACTTTTACCAAAAATGCTATTTAGATGCTCCTGCTTTCATTTTGCGCACAAACTTTAACTTCAAAGTCTTATAACTCCATTAATTTTTAGCCGATTTGCAAGATTCTGGTGTCAAAGATGAATTTAAAATCTCAGGACAGGGGTAACTTAACGAAGTGTCCATTCAGCATATCTTTATTTTTTAGCATGTAATCAAATGTCGAACAATTTTTGAGAAACCCTGTGCAGCTGTTTTATTGATACAGTAATTTACTTACTGAACCAATTAACCTGGAAATATATGAAAGATTATTATTATTATTGATATCAGATATCAGATTATGAAAGATTATTATTACTATTATTGATATCAGATATCTTCTCCAGATCCACACCTCAAAGGGTTGTAACATTTTTTCATCATTTTTTTTCAATTTGCTGCTTTCTGCACCATAGAGCAAGCACTCCATATGAATATTTTGATCAAAATTACCTTAAAGGGACTCAAGATAGCAAAAAGCTGGCCGGGGAAAGTTAGAAATATGAAATATTGTCTATTGTATTTGAGAACTCTGACAGCTGTTTTATCATTGTGTGACATAGGAAACAATGGGTTAGGCGTCTCTTCAGCCAGCAGTCTATAGCAACTATTCGATATAGATATGTCTGTTCCCGTTGAGCTCTCGACTGATGTCTGCTGATTTCCAAACTGCTGTTATTTGTCTTCTTGAATAGACAACAGGGACTGCAGAGGGCGCGGCCCGTTCTGACAGCCATAGTAACAACCGGGAGACCCGGGGAGTCCTAGGAAAAATCAAGGAAAAATCGACGAAAATTGACCTGTCGTCCTACGCTGATAATTCTATGGCAAAATCAAGAAACTAAAAACAAACGCGTGGAGGACCTTTATTCAACCCTTCTTAAGGTATTTAGACAATAAAATGTGGTTAGCAAATGCATTTAATGTGAAAATAAGCCCAATCTCTTTGGAGTGAAAATGGGCCTAAGTCGGAAAATTAAGGAACTTTCACCACAGCTTCCAAAATGAAATGGCTCGTTATTCTTTGAATTTTGGAAATAAATGGCAAATTAAACTTGGAATTGGTAAAGAATGTGGTTTTACGTCGATTTTTGACATCTCGAAGCCGTTTGCCCGGCGCAAAACCGAGTTAACGCGCAAAAAAGCGCGGGCCAACACTTTACCCCATTTTGAGCCCCCTCATGAAGCCCCCAGGGGCAGTATCGTACCTCAAAATGGTGGCATACAACTTACAAATGATCGGTCTCTTGAAATCTTTCTTCCGTTCTAAAATCGGTGGAGTAACCATCAAGCATCAACTTCAAGCTAACCTCAGGTCGACCCCCATTTATGACGTCATAACGACCACCTAAATTCTCGAAACCCCAAAATCGGATGTGCCGTGGTCCATTACCCCTTGTCAGCCTCTCACATGTTTTTTATTGATTGAAAATGAATAATTTTGGAATGGTAATCGATAGGAAACTGCGAAATGGGGACCAAAAAGGGGTAATTCCAGGCGCATGCACAGAGAGGTGACTTCGACAGCCCTACCATCGGGATGACAACGGTTGCTAGCATTTTTTCCCTCATCGGAATTGTAGTTTTTCCTCCCTATGACCATACAGATAATATCCTGGGGTATCATGAATGGGGGAGGATTCCCCAGGTCTCCCGCTTGTTACTGAGGCTGTCAGAACGGGCCGCGCTCTCTCCAGTCCCTTTTCTAAATTGTATTTTCATTCTTTCATTCATTTCATTTTATATTTTTTAACACGGTAACCCAGTCGGCAAAGGCCGTTTTTCAGGGGGCCGTGACAACAACTTAAAATCTGAAATTTACAAGTAAAATATATTAAAGAACGAAACTAAGTAATCTAATTACAAAGTTAAAATAAAGTTAAAATCAGTATTTACATAATTATCATATCGTGAGCGGCAGGACACAATCAAGACCGGACCAGAGCAAACCGGATCCCATGCCCACCCTGAAATACGACACCGTTACAGCATCTCATGGCAGGCAAAGGATTCGACTGACCCCAGTCCATTCCAACCGCATCCCGCCACCCACAATCAAATTAAAGACGTTTTTTAAAGTATATAAAGAGGGTGCTTGCTTAACCTCAGGTTCAAGGCTGTTCCACAGATGTACATCAAGATATGAGAATAATTTTTGCCCAAGAGGAAAGCGCAAGTCAGTCAAAGAGTTTCTCAACTTGACAGTGCTCCATGATGAGTTCTGTGAAAAGATATTTGAGAGATATGTCGGAGCAAGACCATTTAGGGATTTGTAAACGATCGTCGCAGTCTCTCGTTTTATGATTTCAGCGATATTTGGCCACTTTAACTGTTGTATAAGGGCATCAGCAGGTGCATCATAGCTACTGTTTGTTACAATTTTGGCAGCACGATTTTGTAACTTCTGCAGTGTAAGCCTTCTGGATTCCCCACAGCTCCCCCACACAGAGCAACAGTAGCGGAAATGTGGTTCTACGATCCCTCTATATATTCGGCTAAGGGCCTGTTTATATGAGGGAAAACACCTCACCTGCCAGACCCGGGGCTGAGAGGTGAGATTCCGCCTTCCGAAAGAATCCTTTGTATTTTCAGTTCGCGTTTACATGACGAACGCAACACCACCGGTATAGTGAAATCCCACCCCACCAAAGGTGGAATCTCACCTGGGTGAGGTGAAATTTTTCCATATAAACGAAACACCACCGGTATGGTGAGGTGAAATGAAATTTTTGTTTGATTCTCATTGGTCACTTCATTCTGATTTCACGGAAGAGAGACTTTTCTCCACCTCACCTCTCAGCCCCGGGGCTGACAGGTGAGGTGAAAAATCTCATGTAAACAGTCACTGAAATTTACCTCGCTTGTCAGCCCCGGGTCTGGCAGGTGAGGTGTTTTTCCCCATATAAACAGGGCCTAAGAGTTTCTTGTGGTAGGATTTTCTTGGCACACTTTAAAAACCTTATGGCACGAGAGACCTTAGCACGCAAGAATCTAGTGTGGTCATCCCAAACAAGATCTTGATCTAGCTGAATTCCCAAATACTTTGTTTTTTCAACAATCTCAATCTGCGAGTCACCTATAGCAAAGGAGGGGGACTGAACTTTTCCTTCAGAGGTCTTTTTAAGATTAGGTCGAGATCCTACAACCATGGCCTGAGTCTTAACAACATTTAAAGACAGTTTATTTCCTCGAAGCCACTGTTTCAGGCAGTTCAAGTCTCTATTTGGTTATCGTTGAGATCATCGATGTTATTGGACGAAAATGATACGGTGGTATCGTCTGCATACATGGCAACCTGACTATTTTGAAGAGAAAATGGCAGATCATTAATGTATATCAAAAACAGAAGAGGACCAAGACAAGAGCCTTGTGGCACCCCGCAATTTATATTATCAAGGTTTGAGGAAACCCCATTAACTCTGCAGAACTTCATTCTGTTTTCTAGATAAGAAGCAAACCAGACACTCTCAAGACGTATGATACCATACTTCGTCAGCTTTTTAAGAAGAATTTCATGATCAGCAGTGTCAAAAGCTTCTTTGAGGTCTATGAACACCATCGCTGCATACTGACCCTTGTCCATGTTAATATACCAGTCGTTCGTACAGTTAAGCAGACAGGTGACAACAGAGTGCAGCGGTCTAAACCTAGACTGTTTGGAAAAACACCCTGGATAACGTCTGTGCAGTAGTGTAGGTGCTGTTCAGTAAAATCGAGGCTGTTCAGTGCAATAGAGGGCTAACATGATGTCGTTGGAGGGATAACATGCAGTAAAATTGAGGAGACAGCAAAAATAGCAATGCAAAGAAGTTAAGGCTGGTTTATTCTGAATATCACTTAGAACAAATGATAAAAGATCATACCAGAATTGCCACTACAACGACTGGGGCCGGAGAGCAAAAAACGAGCAAACACTAATAGATCATTTCTCCACCTCTTGCCCAAAGTATATCTTAAAGGCAGATGTTATTAAAACAGGAATGAGTGACCGCTATCTGGTTTATGCGATTCGGAAAATCAATGCTTGGAGACTGAAGAAAAAAGAAAGGAAATTTGTTGAGTCTCGCAGCATGAAAAAATATAACAAAACGCTTTTCCGAATGGATATGCAACAGATAGATTAGGAATCCATACTTGGCCCATTTGAAGTTGATTCTGCCAGTATGGCGGCCACGTTTCAGGATGTGTTTGAATCAGTCTTGAATCTCCATGCCCCCCTACGCAAGAAAAGGGTACGTAGTGAATATGCCCCTTGGCTCTCTGCTTCTCTTAGAAACCTGATGAAGGAACGTGATAAGGCGAAGCAGATAGCCGAGGGTCAACCGGAGATGTGGCCGAAATATAGGCAACTGCGTAATCAAGTAACAAAAGGGATTCGTATTGCCATTCAGGATTATTATAGTTGGCTAACCAAAGAACACGAGAAAGATCCAAAAAGAATGTGGAAGACAATAAACAAAGTCTTCGATAAAAGCACTAACTCAGATATCCCTTCGAGTCTCGAATTCGAAGGAAAACGCTTAACAAGGGAGCCCGATATTCTTGAAGCGTTTAATCGTCATTTTACTTCTATAGGACCTAAACTTGCCCAAAAAATTGAGGTTCGAAGTGATGACGATTGTCTTCTGAACATCACCACTGAACCAAATAATGTGATTTTCAGAACTGTTGATGAAAATTACATTTTGGATTCAATTAATCAGCTAAAAAATGGGAAAGCATCAGGACCTGATAAGGTATTGATTACCACCGTAAAAGATGTAAAAGATCTCAATGCGAAACCGTTGAAAAAATATATTTAATGATTCGGTAATGTATAGCGTTTTCCCCGATATCTGGAAACTGGCAAGAGTGACTCCAATCTTTAAATCGGGCGCTAAAAATGATGCAAGCAATTATATGCCGATTTCTGTCATTTCAATTTTCTCCAGGATGCTGGAACGGCTAGTGCATGATCAGCTGTTTGATTTCCTCAAAGCGAATAAAAAGCTTACCTGTAATCAATCAGCTTTTCAAAAACTATGCTCCACCATAACCTCCCTAATCACCGGCACTGATTATTGGTATGAAAACATGGATTCTCGGAAAATTAATTTGACTTTATTTTTGGACTTCAAGAAAGCCTTCGATACAGTTGACCATTCTGTCCTTATGAAAAAGCTTCGTGCGTATGGTATTAGAGGATCTGCAGGGGATTGGTTTGAATCGTATTTGAAGGAGAGAATACAGTATTGTGCTGCTAATGGATACCGATCAAACATAAAAACATCACTTGTGGTATACCCCAAGGCTCTTGCCTTGGTCCTCTCCTCTTTATCATTTACCTCAACGATTTTGAAAAATGCCTAGAATTTTCACAGGCTAGTCTTTACGCTGATGACACACAAATCACGATTGCATCAGATGATATAAAAAACTAGTACTCGACACGCAGCAAGAACTGGTCAACCTCTCTGAGTGGATGAGGATAAACAAATTAAGTCCTAACCCAGTTAAAACAGAATACATGACAATAGGGCACCCCCGTCGAATAAAGCAATTAGAAATCTCGGATGCTCTGTTGTTAAACGGCACTGAAATCAAACGGGTACAAAAATCCAAATCTCTCGGAGTCATTATAGATGAAAGTCTCACATGGGACGAACAGTTTAAAGCTGTTAAGTCCAAAGTTTGCGGTGGTTTGTCGGCCTTAAAAAAGTTAAAAAATATCATACCGCAATCGCAACTGTGTAGTGTATTCCACGCAATCGTGGAAAGTCATCTTCACTATGCAGATGTTATTTGGGGGAGTCTCTCAAAAACAAGATTAGATACTCTCCAACGTCTGCATAACAGGGCTCATGCAATAATAGAAAGTGCACGCATAAAGGACGAATGATCCTCTAATTGGGTAAGTGTTGAAAGTCTTATTCGATTTGATCGTTCTGTGATGGCATATAAGATTCTGAACAAGCTCAGCCCAGAAAGCGTTTGGGACAAGTGCCAATATAGATCCGCGTATTCAAATTATGAAACAAGGAATTGTAAGGGTCTCCAGATCCCAAGGCTTAAAACTGAACATGCCAAAAAAGGATTTTACTACCCTGCCTTAAAAACTTGGAACGATATTCCAGCTAATATTAGAGAAATTCAAACTCTAGGGCGCTTCAAAAAAGAACTAAAAGCGCACCTGATGAGCTGAAAATGCTAAGAACAAAACACTGAAACACGACCCTCTGGAAGAACAGTCCATTTTTAAGAAAATTTGATCATAGATATTACTTGTATTGTATTAGGTTTTTAACTGAAGGGGTATCGTGTATAAAAAATAAAAATGATGAATGATGATGAGGTTATTCAGTTATTTAGATGGATAATAATAATAATAATAATGATGATAATAATAATAATAATAATAATAATAATAATAATAATAATAATATTTATGGACGATCTCAAGGTGTTTGCAAAAAGTGAAGAACAAATAGATAGTTTGGTAAATTCAGTGAGGATGTTCTCGGATGATATAAAAATGGAATTTGGATTATCAAAGTGTGCTGTTTTAATAATGAAGAGAGGAAAGGTTGTCACAAGAGAAGGAATTGATCTGCCTGATGGAAAAATGATAAAATGTTTAGAGGAAGGGAGAGGTTATAAGTATTTGGGAATCTTGGAGGCGGATGGAATAAAACATGAGGAGATGAAAGATCAAGTAACAAAAGAGTATGTTCGAAGGCTCAGAACCATACTAAAGTCGAAACTAAATGGTGGGAATATCATATCAGCTATCAACTCAAGGGCAGTATCAATCATAAGATACGGAGCCGGTATTATAGGATGGACAAAGGCTGAGTTACAAGCTTTAGACAGAAAAACTAGGAAAATGTTAACGATATATGGAGCACACCATCCAAAAGAAGATGTAGATAGAATGTACTTGAGGCGAGCTGAAGGAGGACGAGGTTTAATTGGAGTGGAAGATTGTGTAAGAATAGAAGTTGACAGTTTGGAGAAATATCTACAGAATTCTACGGAGGAGCTATTAATGGCAGTGAATAGAAATGATGCATTTGGGGTCAACAGTTGTGGAAAAGGCAAAGAAGAAGTACAAAAGGAACACGAAACCGCTTACAAAGAGAAGCCATTACACGGGCAGTTTAGAAAAGGGACCGATGATATAAGAGGTAAATCGTGGGATTGGTTAAAGAAAGGATATATGAAAAAAGAGACAGAGAGTACAATCATAGCAGCTCAAGATCAGGCATTATGCACAAGCAACATGAGGAAAGTAGTGTATGGAGAAGATATATCTCCACTATGTCGAATGTGTGGCACGGAAGATGAGACAGTAGCACACATTGTCTCAGAATGTCCCAAGCTTGCACAGAAGGAGTACAAGAATTTGAGGCATGACAATGTTGCCAAAGTAATTCACTGGAAGCTTTGTGAAAAGTGGGGGTTTGAAAAGGCGGAGAAATGGTACATGCATCAGCCTGAGAGAGTACTTGAGTCAGAGCATTGCAAGATACTATGGGACTTCCCTATACAGACTGATAAACAGTTGGAGCATAATAGACCTGACATTACTGTAATTGAAAAGAAAGATAAAAGTTGTAAACTAATAGACCCATCTTGCCCATTCGATACGCGTATCGAAAAGAAAGAAGAAGAGAAATGCACAAATTACAATGACTTGAAATGTGAAATTGCAAGAATATGGAAAATGAAAAAGGTTGATGTTATGCCAGTAGTTATTGGAGCCTTGGGGACAGTGACAATGAATTTTGATAAATGGTTGGAAAAGTTAGAACTGGATCTTACGGTAGAGATGCTACAGAGACCATGTTTGCTTGGAACAGCGAGAATAATACGTAAAGTATTGGATATAAAGTGAAAATCAAGAAAAGAAGTAATGTCAAGATACCAAAGACCACTGAGTGTGGTCCGCTATCGTGGCAAATGAACCAGGAAATAAGATCAATCCTGTGAAAAAGACACATAATAATAATAATAATAATAATAATAATAATAATAATAATAATAATAATAATAATAATAATAATAATAATAATAATAATAATAATAATAATAATAACAATAATAATAATAATAATAATAATAATAATAAAATATATACATAAACATATAAACATAAACATATAAACATAATAATAATAATAATAATAATAATAATAATAATAATAATAATAATAATAATAATAATAATAATAATAATAATATATAAACTAAAACCTCAATCCAAATTAACAGAAAATAAAAGATAAAAACAAACTGTTAAAACTGTACGTTTCGATTAAAAATCTTCATCAGCCTAACTTTGCAAACAAGCAACCGAGCATTTATAACCTAAGATAAACAACCTAAATTAAGATACAATAAAGAAGAGCCAAACAATTAAATCTACACCAAGCCTGACAAGAACGCCCAACTTCCATAGAAATAAAAGCCCAAACGGGAATTTAAAATGAAAGTTTAGAAAATAAGTAATCGCAGTGGGTAAACCAATAACCTACCGAACCCCTGAGAGACCCAAAACCTCACCCTTCCAAGCCTGACTTACATTGAAATAAAAGCCCAAACGGGAATTAAAAGTAAAAGGTTCTAATAACTGACCAAACCCCCACGAGACCCAAAAACCCACCCTTGGAAAATACCTTCATTAAAATCCCCTAGGAGAAGTCTGGACACACCGAGGAGGCAAACAACAAGAATGAGTGGGAAAAGCCCCGCGGTCCTCCCCATAACCTTTCCATAACTCGCTATTTGCTGAGTAAGGAATGGCCTGATAGGGGATTCCACCCTAACACCACGTGTATCCGCACACGAAGCTATAGAAGAAAACCGCAAAACCACACCCACCATGCACATCCACCGGATACAAATGCAACAGCAGGAATTAGGCCATCCCGCACGCAAACATGTCCAACTCCACATCTGCAGCCCGTTCATTAAGTCCCCTTGGCAAAAATGTTCCCAGCCTGTATTGCCAAAACAATTCCTTTCGGCGCAGTGAAAATACGTTTTGAATAATAATTGAATAATAATAATAATAATAATAATAATAATAATAATAATAATAATAATAATAATAATAATAATAATAATAATAATAATAATAATAATAATAATAATAATAATAATAATAATAATAATAATAATAATAATAATAATAATAATGAAAACATTTCATCCCTAAAAGTAACTAGTTAAATAAAATAGTAAAGATAAAAGTTTGTATATGTCACTCTCCAAAATGGGCATGACAAAATACATTTTACCGCTGCTAAAGTCCAAAACCTTACATCATTGTAATCTTAAATCGACAAGTCCTTTAAAATACTAGGAGATCTGGATCTAGCCAGTCTTTGTCCTTCTTACCAAAAAGGTAGTATGTTGATCGAATGCAAATATTGATTGCTGTTTTAATTACGTTTGTTGCATTTACTTTTGGAACTCCTATACTTGTTAATGCATTGAATAGATTTTGTTCAGAATCGTTTTTACCGATGAGTCCCAGAGCGCTCATACTCAGATTGACGAAAGTAGCGCTTTTGTATCTGGCATTCAAGTCTTGAAGCGTTTCATTATAGCTGGTCTGTTTCCTTTCACTGTTCTCCTTTACTTTTGTTATGAATCCACACGTTAATTCAACTACGATGACATTTCCCTTGCGGTGGACTAGTGTTAGGTCAGGCCTTTTTAATGATCTTGTTACTGTAGTTGGACAATTATACCCTGGAAGATCAGCATATATCTGAACATCTTTTAAGCCTAGAAGTGCTTTCGTGATGTTAGCGAGGATGGAATTATGACGCCACGTGTAACGCCCTTGTTGGAGATGTACTATATAGCCAGAGACGACATGCATTAGGGACTGGGCATTACTGTTGCAAGCCAAGCAAGTGTCACTTGATGCTTTCCCCCAGTTGGTCATGTTTTTAAGTGTTGGCAGGGTATTGTTCAGATACCGCACTGTGAAGTTGTAGACGTTGGCTGGTAGAGTGTCCCTGGTCTGTTTCCAAAGATTTTTGAATGAGATCTAACAGCTTTTGTTACTTTTGTTATTATAATAATAATAACAATAATAATAATACTAATAATAATAATAATGATAATAATAGTAATAATAATAATAATAATAATAATAATAATAATAATAATAATAATAATAATAATAATAATAATAATAATAATAAAATGGGTGGATGGGGCTCGTTAGCCGAGGTGAAGGCAATCCATCTAGAAGAAGGAAAACTTCAATGTCAAACCAGGACAGATAGTGTTCGTTTATGGCACTCAATAGCTGGTTTCAGGTCTTGGGTGGCAATCTATCTAGTGATGGTGTACACAATAAACACACTGGGGGAAGGAAAACCCTACAGAACAAACCATGTGATGGTGTCACAACTAAAAACACCCAGGAAGGAAAACCTGGCCAACCAAACAACCATTAAAATGGAACACAACAAAAGAAAATCATCCCGCATCGCTCGTCGCGCGGTTAAACAAGGAGCGCGTCCCTCAGTGGCGGACCAGGCTGGGGTCGAAAAATTGGCTACTGGAACAAATTCCTCAACCGAAAGTCTGAATGGTAACCAGAACCGGGAAGAAACCAACCCTGGCCCATCAGACAATACATCAAAACAAGTTAGTACGAAAGAAAAAAGAACGAGATGGACACGGCAGGAATATAAACATGTACTGTATGCTTACTATTATGCACTCGAGAAACCATCTGAAACAAATTGCACAACCAGAACTTACAACGTCTGGAGAAGAAGCAACAAAGATATCAGAACTTATATTGATGCGAAAAAGCTAGCAAATGTCAGAAGAGATATCATAAAGAACAAAAGACTCACTGACGTAGAAATTCATCAAATCAAAGAAGAAGTTAGAAAAGAAATCAATAATGAAAGCAAAGAGAACACCGCTGAAGAACAAGGTATAGACAAGGAGCAGTCACCAACACCAGCAACAGATAATATAGTTGGACAGATATTTGAGAACAGAGATACCATTATAGACGAATTGAATGAGGTAGGAACTGAGCAAATAATAACAGAAGCAAGGGATAAAGAAGCAACTGATGCCCCAGAAAACATAACACCAGAGCTCCAAAGTGTTGAACTTGAGACTATGAGACAGAATATACTGAGGGAACTTGGAATAACACAGAACATCGAAGCCAACAGCAGAGAGCCCCTTAGAAAGATCCAAAACAACAAGAAAAACCAGGTGAAAATAAGAATAGGGAACCAAGCCCTACAAGAAATAATAAAGACGATTGAACCGAACCTTAACCAGCTTAACAACGTTATTTATGCAACAGCAAAAGTAATAACTGAGGAATGCACAAACAAAAAGAAAAGAAAAGAGAACAAGCGAAAGAAACCAACATGGAAAGAGAAAATAGAAAGAGAGATAGAGCAAATGCGAGGGGAATTATCTATTCTAAGTGAGCTGCAAAGAGGCATAAACGTTAAAGGGAGGAAATACAGAAAAATGACTAAGAAATACCAACTGACAAAAGAAAACATTCTATCAGTAAAAGAAACAATAAAGCAAAAAATGCAACTCAAAGCGCAAAGGATTAGGAGGTACGAAAAAAGATCAAAGTTTTACAGACAAAAATATGGTTTTTAAGACAGATGCCAAGAAGTTCTACAGAGAAGTGGGAAAAGAAACAATAAGGGTGACGGAAATTCCACCTATTGAAGAGGTCGAGGAGTTTTGGAAGAACATCTGGAGTAATGATAAAACATTCAATGAAAAGGCAGAATGGATTGAAACTATAGAGCAGGGTAATGAACATATTGAAGAACAACAGTGGACAAACATAAGTACTGAAGAAGTTGAAAAAGCCCTAAAGAAATCACATAAATGGAAGTCAGCAGGAGTAGACAAAGTAACAAACTTCTGGTTACATTCACTCCCATGTACACATAATATTCTCGCAAATCTCCTGTCTGAGTTGGTGAGACACCCAGAGAACTCCCCAGATTGGTTACCAGAAGGGTTGACATACTTGCTTCCCAAAACTAAAGAAACAAACAAACCAAAGAACTATAGACCCATAACATGTTTAAGTACAACATACAAGCTGCTCACCTCAATCCTCACTGAACGAACCTACACATTTATAGAATCGAATGATCTTTTCCCCATAGAGCAAAAGGGATGCAAGAGAGGGTCGTATGGATGTAAAGACCAACTCCTAATCAATCGAATGATCATAGAAAACTGTAAAAATAGACATAGAAACCTCAGTATGGCTTGGATTGACTATCGTAAAGCCTTTGATAGTGTACCTCATGACTGGATAGTAAAAGCACTTGAGCTATACAAGATATCCCCCGTGATAATCAATTTCTTAAGAGCAAACATGTCATTGTGGAAAACCAATCTTACACTAACACATGAGAAGGGTACGCTCAGATCAAACACAATTGATATAAATTGCGGTATCTTCCAAGGCGACTCATTATCACCCCTCATATTTTGTCTTGCGCTAGTCCCCCTATCTGCATTACTGAACAATACAGGATATGGCTACAAGATCCAGGATCGAAATATCAGTCACCTTTTTACATGGATGACTTGAAGTTGTTTGCCAAAGATGACAAAGATCTTGAAGGAATGCTGCTAACAGTAAAGAAATTCAGTGATGATATAGGCATGACATTCGGACTAGACAAATGCGCGAAGGCAACGTTTAAAAGAGGCAAGCTAACACAAACAACATCACTAGAACTGGACAGAAGCACAGTTATAAAAGACCTAGAACAAGAGGAGTTTTACAAGTATCTAGGCGTCAATGAGAGTGACGGAATACAACATAGCCAAATGAAAGAAAAGATAAGGAAAGAATGTTATCGTAGAGTTCGTGCAATACTAAAAACTGAACTTAACTCTGCGAACCGCATAGAAGCCATAAACACGTTAGCCATTCCCGTAGTTACGTACAGCTTCAACATAATCAACTGGACCCTATCTGATATCAAGAAAATCGATGTCAAAATCAGGAAACTCATGACATGCAACCGGATGCATCATCCCAAGGCTGACGTAGACAGACTATACATCCCAAGGAAGGAAGGGGGCAGGGGGATGATACAATTAGAACTAAGCTTGAAAACGACAACAATTGGCTTACAGAAATACCTTGAAACATCCAAGGACTGGATGCTACAATTGGTAAATATCCATGAACAAGGCAAAAAAATGCATTCAATCAAGAAAGAAAGTAATAAGTTTGCTTCGGAACTAAACATCGAAGCAACAATAAACGAAGAATTACCTTGTACACTACAAGCTAAGAACCTAAAGAAGAAAGCCAAACAAGAAGGGCTGAAGAAAATACAAGAAAAATGGGAAAGCAAACCTCTTCACGGTCAGTATCCAAAACGTAGTCAACAAGCTGATGTCGATAAAGACAAAACACATCAATGGTTGCGAGGAACGGGTCTGAAGGCTGAAACGGAAGGCTTTATAATGGCTGCGCAAGACCAAAGCTTGTTCACCAGAAATTACCAATCCAAAATAGCGAAAAACGGGGCTGACCCTAAATGTCGATTTTGTGATCAATATGATGAAACAATAGGTCACCTAGTGTCAGGGTGCTCTGTTCTAACACCAAATGAATATAAGAACAGGCATGATCGAGTGGGACAATACTTACACTGGAAAATCTGCAAGCATTATAATACATCGCACGCTGACAAATGGTATGAACATAAAACTCCCCCAGTAGTAGAAGGAGAAAACACAACGATACTATGGGACTTTCCAATAAACACGGACAGAGCAATCCAAGCCAACCGACCAGATATAGTCATCAAAGACCACAAGAGCAAAACATGCCTCCTTATTGATATGACAATTCCTACAGATCGAAATATTTCCGTCAAAGAATTTGACAAGTTATCAAAGTACAAAGACCTTCAAATTGAGATAGAACGGATGTGGCACCTTAAAACAACTATTGTACCTGTCGTAGTTGGTGCACTTGGGATGGTGAAAAAGGGAATCCAAAATCACCTCAATACAATCCCTGGAGAACCAAACTTGCAAGAAATACAAAAAATAGTACTTACAAGTACTACCCACCTTCTTCGCAAAGCACTGTCAATATAAAGATCTGAACAGCATATAACTGTGACGTTAAAGTGCATATCAATGTTAGCATGCAAGTAACAAACCCTCTTGCTGCCCCAGATATCGGGATGATCCCCGGCAGCTAGACTGTATACAGCCGAAATCAAAAGAAAGTACCAAATAATAATAATAATAATAATAATAATAATAATAATAATAATAATAATAATAATAATAATAATAATAATAATAATAATGATAATAATAATAATACGATATTTTCACAGGGTGATTCAATCAGCTATAAGTATAACTGCTATCAAGAGAAGCCCTGTATAAAATTAAAAAGCTAAAGAAAAATTGTCATGCTTAAGGAAGAAGATACAAATCATTTAAAAACGTTAAAAATTATCAATAACCGGTTAAATGTCATATTCAACAAAATTTTGTCCATGAAAAAGAAATACAAAAGTTAATCTATAAAATGTTCCTTCAAAGCTTTCTTGAAATGAATGTAATACTTCTCAGTTTTCAGATGAAGTAGCAAGTCGTTAAAGATCTTTGCTCCGCTGTAATAGATCCCTCTTTTTCCACTTTCCGTTTTAACTTTCGGCATCCGCAAGTCCGTACCATTACGTCTCGTTGCTTTTCCGTGTTCAAGTTTCATAAAATAGTTGTAGAAGACTTCAGGAGCTGTTCCATTTAAGCATTTGAAAACGATATCTGCACATTGAATTGATCTCATGGAAGCAAATGATCGCCAGACGCGATACTTTTTATGTTGCTCTCCAAAAATGATCTTAAGTGCTCTCTTTTCAATCTTCCTGAACCTCGTTTCATTTGTCTCTGACAACGTCGCAAACACAATGCTGCAGTAAGTCATAACTGGCTGCACCATAGCTTTGTACAAATCTGCAGCGGCATGGGTGGTGATTATTGGCCTAATTCGGCGCAGGAGATCTAGCCTGCTTAAAGCTTTCTTACAGATTTTTTGTATGTGATCGTTCAGAGTGAGCGATGTATCTAAATGCATTCCAAGGTACTTATAGCTGTTGGTATTACTGATGTCTTTGGAATCAATAGTTATTTTTGTTTGATGTGTTATCTTGCTTCTTTTTGCCGCTGTTCCAAACATCATAAACTCGGTTTTACCTTGTTTAGGATTCAAGATCAAACCATTACTGCATAACCAATTATGCAACATTTTTGCATCATGATTGATAGCCTTTTCTATCTCGGCTTCACATTTATCCGAAAACAGAAGTACAGTGTCATCTGCATACATTATGAGATTTGACTTCTGTATCTGCAGATGAAGATCGTTGACATGAATCCGAAATAACTGGGGGCCTAAAATCGACCCCAGTGGCACTCCGAACATAATCTTTTCTTCTCTTGACTTTTCCCCTTCAAAGCTGACGATTTGCGATCGGTTTGAGAGATAATCTTCGATCCATTTTAACTCAGAGTTTTCTACGCCATAGCATAATAGCTTTGAGGTCAGGGATGAGATACAGTAAGTAAGAGGGCAACATCATGTCGTTGGAGGGATAACCCCAGTAAATTTGGGGTTATTCAGTAAAGTAGAGGGATAACATCGTGTCGTTGGAGGGCTAACATCAGTAAGAGCGGGGCTATTCAGTTACTGAGGGGGATAACAAACAGTGCGATAGAGGGATAACATCTTGTCGATAGAGGGATGACATCAGTATAGGAGGGGTTATTCAGTATTTTGCGTGGATAACAAACAGTGCGATAGAGGGATAACATCTTGTCGATAGAGGGATAACATCAGTATAGGAGGGGTTATTCAGTATTTTGCGTGGATAACATCGTGTCGATAGGGGGATACCATCAGATACTTTAGGGTTGTTCAGTTACATAGAGGGATAACTTGCAGTAAGGTACAGGGATGAGCTTGTTACCTAGGGGGATCTCTCTAGGAATTCTTAATTTGTTTTTGAAAAACTCGGGGGTTATGTGCAGTGAACAGCACTCCGGATAAACATGAACTTCGGATCAAACACCGTCACGCCGTGGAGTAGTTTGCAACGTTATAAATGCTCGGTTGTAAATAGATGAAGAATTTTGTAAATATTTGCTGCAAGCAGCGCAAAACAAGAAGTCGTCAGAACACGTTCGCGATGGAGGTGATCAATTTGATCGTCTCATCAATCTTATTGCACCAAAGGGGGAGAAACCGAAGTGCAGGAAAGGCCTTGCTGACGAATTCGAAAAAATTAACCCTGTAGACACAGAATCGGTCTTGAAAATGATCGAGATTCAACATGGAAATCAAATTCTGTGGTTTTTGCCTGGAAATTGATTCAAATCGTGGCTTCTGTTCTCCAGACAGTGGCAAGACAAGCATAAACTTCGCTGTGCCATCAGACCAGGTCATTCAGAAATACAAGATTTTAGCCCTCTATTGCACTGAACAGCCTCGATTTTACTGAACAGCCCCTACACTACTGCACAGACGTTATCCAGGGAGAAAAAAGAAGCCTGTTTTTGTCAAGGTAGTCACAAAGCTGGTTGTAAATCAGCTTTTCGAAAACCCTGGACAGAAACGGCAGCACTGAGATCGGTCTGTAATTAGAACGATCATTTGATTGAACACTTTCAAAAATTGGGACCACTCTTGCAATTTTCCAACTATCTGGGAATACACCAGTTGCGATTGAAAGATTAAACATGTCACAAAGTGATTCAGCGATAGCAATACCATCAGCACCAAATCCCTTAGATGTTTTGAATTTGCCAAAAACCCTCTCTGACTGAGACACATTGATAGCCTCGAATTCAAAGCGTAGATTTTATGTGTTTACTGAGAACTCATTCTCTAGAAGTGGATTTGATGTTTTTGGTATCTTGTCGCTAAGGGTTTTGCCAATACTACAAAAAAATCATTCATTGATTCTGCAATACTTTCATTATCACAAATTTGCCTCCCATCAACTTGAAGTGCTGCAATCTGGGTGGTTTTCGATTTCTTGTTAAGGACCTTTTTGATAGTCTTCCAAGTCTTTTTTAAATCACCATTGTGCGAAGCAATTTTATTAGTGAAAAACTCTCGCTCCAAATCTGTATTTAGCTTATTAACTCTGTTCCGCGTCTGCCTTCAAGCTTCCATCAGGATTTTGGATTTGGAGGGCACTGCTTGTTTTTTTCAACCTGTCTCTAGTAGCAGACAACTGGTTCAAGTCTTTTGTCAACCAGGGACTAAACTTTTCGGAAACACGCCTATTACGTACTGGTGCGTGCTTTTCAAGTATTAATGAAAACATCTCGTTCCACTGTTCAACGATAAGGTTAATGTCATCGCCATTCGAGACAATGCCCTTCCAGTCAACAAGAAGCAAATCATTTATGAATTCGGTTTGATCAAAATGCTTTAGCTGTTTCGTAGTAATTAATATTTTTGTGCAGTCTTTTCGAAGCCCCATGGAACTTTCTTACACAGTGTACCATGTAGTGATCACTGATACTTGGTTCATGCACACCAGAGGTTACTATGTTTGACTTGTTAGTTGTGGCAACGTGATCAATTAAGGTAGTAGATTCCAAGGTCTCCCTGGTCCCTCTTTTGATCAGCTGATGAAAGCCGAAAAGGTCATAAAGTTCTAGAACACGCATTGAATGGGCTAGAAGAACACTATTCAAGCTATCCCCATCCGAGTAATTAAGCAAGATATCACAGTTAGTATCCCCTAAGAGTATAATTTCTTTATTTTCTCTATCAAGAACTTGCATACTCTCCTCTAGCTGACGAAAAATATCAGGACACTCATTAGGGGAACGATACCAAACAAAAATAAGCCTTGCGTTCCTTTGGCAATCAAAACAATCATGATTGTATTGTTTGAGATTTTAACATTGTTTCGTTTCAAAGAAATTAGATCCAGCTGGCTGACTTTGAATGAAATCATGATTGCTTTGATCGCCAAAGGAACGCCCTGAAGGAAGGGCGGCAGCTCGAAAAGGCTTAACTTCCAAGCATAAAGACTCTAAGGACGATTCTGGAAGGTCTACACGGATAGAGCATTTATCAATAATCGAATCTTTAATATATAGTGCAACTCCATCACCATTACGATTACGATTGCGAAAGGTCTATTGCGAGCAATAGCGAATTTTGACTTATTTTCGTGAATGCTGTCACAATCTCCTTTGTTATCGATCCTTGACACTTCAATTGTTCAGCTTCCCTTATTTCTTCATAATTTACACTAATGGGCTTTTCGTTATTTCTATTTATTACCATTATTGCCTGGCTCTTATCAGCAGTGATTTTTAGGCCAAATTTCAGACTCACTGTGAAGTTGACCAGCTTGCTTTTCCACCTCTACTTTAGACGCTGTGATATATAACATATCAACTAAGACTAACAAATAAATGTTTCCTTTGTAGCTGCTCTTATTCAGCAATCAACCACAGTGAAGAACAAAGACATCCGAAAGTTCTTGGATGGAATTTACGTTTCACAAAAGGGAACTGTAGAGGACATGTAAAGATTGAAATAAGACTGCTTTTCTTGCAGAAATATTGTTTTTGTTTGTCACGCTGCTGCACATTCAAATTATTCCAATATGGTGAGGTGAAGGTAACCTGCTTGTTTGTGTTGACCGACTGACCAATTACCTAACCGGTGGAGGCATGGCACCGTTTTGACAGAAAATTATAATTCCTTGTATCTAGGCGTAGGCCACACCGATCTTTTAGGCAATCCTCTAAACGTGCGCCAATGATATTTTAAGCATGCTCAAATATTTTGCCTTTTCATGGCCGTTTATAGGCAAATTCACAATAATACTTTTCTAAAAAATGTTTTGTCTTCAAAAATCAAATCTAAGATTCAAAGCTCAATGACCGTGTGAGCCAGAAAAAGTTCCCATTTTTAAAAATTCATAGCATGAAGAGTACTTCACAGATTTGAATGATTCAGCTTCTCGTGAAAAGTCGAAAGATCGAAGTATTGTTTTAGTAATGGCTCACTGTGATCCAGAGCATCGAATTTAACCAACATTTGAAGTTTTAGATTCCTGCTTGATCTTGCGCTTGAAACATGCAACATAGCGTAGGGGTTGATTTGCTGCAAAAATTTTCTAGATCCGTTAACCTAGGGCGAAGATATTGATTTGTGAAGTCGGGCCTAAATCAGATCTTTCTTTTTCATGACCGGAAGAGCCATGGCACTGTTTCGACAGCAAATTACAGTTCCTTGTATCTAAGCTCTGACTTCACCGATCTTTTTCATCATTGTCTCATTCTGATCCTCTAAATGTGTGCTGTGACGCAATGTTAAGCATGCTCAATATTTTGACTTTATGACCATTTGTAGACCGTTTCACAATTGTACTTTTCTAAAATGATTCTTGTCTTCAAAAATCAATTGAAAAGTTAAAAGCTAAAGACAAAAACGTATGTTTTGCTATGCTCTTCAAACAATTTCAACAATTAGAAACACCTTTCTAACAAGTTTTTACCAAAGGGCTGGTGCTAACTCGAACCAAAAATCTTTTAACACTATTTTCATTTCAAAAGTCTTCCTTTGATTTCTAAGATTTTTACACATAATAACCACGAAACTTTAACAGACATCCATTGAAAGGAGCAAAGGTGACCAGACCATACCTACATGTTAAACAACATGATGACTAAAATTTGACTCACTTTGCAAGGCTTTATTTGTTAAAATTCTTGCATAACTTGAAAATTGTGAATTCTTTTTTGGAAGTATGACTGTAAATGCCTTTTTGGCCTTAAAAATTGTTCACTCGAGGCTTTAGCAGGTTTAAAGCACAAATAAATGACATACCTTGAACTCTGCATCGTTTTCAAACAATTGGAAAGCTTTCTGAATCACTTTATGTTATTTTTCATCGCGAAATGTGCAAAAATGTTAAAATCAGATGCGAAACTTGTAAAATTAAAATTGTTAGAAAGGTGGAGAAACTTGTTGAAACTTTTTAACATTTTTTCTAGTTGTTGAAATTATTTTGAAGAGCATAGGGAAACATAGTTTTTATTATGTCTTTTGCTTTTATTTTTTTAATTGATTTTTGAAGACAAGAATTATTTTAGAAAAGTACCATTGTGAAATGGTCTGAAATTGGTCATCAAGGCAAAATATTTGCGCATGCTTAACATTGCCTTACTGCACACATTTAGAGACATTGCAATGCGACTTGTGGTCATGTAAACAAAGATCTGATTTAGGCCCAACTTCAGAATTCAATTAAATATCTTCGTGTTCCGTTAAGGTGATTCTGGAACACGCTCTGATAAGCACGGAAAGCCGGTTTTTAGAAATCCGCCTCTCTAGAAACTTGTTGATTGCTCTGCAACCAATAGGGCTATGGTATTCTGTAAAAAGTATGGGATTGCTCATATTTTTGGCAATCGAAAGACATATTAAACAAAACTGTTTGCTCTCACAGCTTTGAAGACGGTTCATTTCAAAATATTTTACTAGCTCTAGAAGAACTTCATTTGCCACTCTGCTAATCTAATGATTTTGATCAAACTTTTTTGCCATACACACGATATGCTCAGGGACACGCTTTCCAAATTTGAAGTCAGCTTGGCCGGGAACTTCTTACAGCGCCAAGTCCTCAAGCAATTTATCAACATAACGTGTTATCATGTGTATGGAGGGGTACTGCAAATCTTTAAGAATGCAGAATTTAAAGCAGTGACAGGCATTCCGATGACATGGCTGGGTTAAACGACAACAAAAACAAGTTTCAATCCGCTAGAAACAGAGTTCAGCGAACAAAACAAGAACAAAACGGCGATAACGCAACCACTGAATAATCTATATATAGTCAATACCATAAACTATGAGCTAAAGATTTTCTACAAGACTTGCAGGTACTATAATACATGTTTTCAACTAAGAGGCCTCGTTTTTGAATTTTTCAAAATTTCTTTAGTTTGCGTCATATGAAATTTTTGGCCCCATATTCACATTCAGCACCCTAATTTTAGTTTGATTGCAATTTTCCATTATCATAGTGCTAGCGAATTTAATTTTATGAGGATAACAAATTTGAAAATTTATGAGGGATTTGACCGCAAATAATGATTGAGGGTGTAAAGTTACACCCCGAACGATCTTGACAGTCAAATCCCATATAAATTCTCAAATTTATTATCGCCATAAAATCGAAATCGCACACTCTAGGAAAATGAAAATTTGCAGTTACACTAAACTTGGGGTGCTGAATCCAAGTCCATGGTCAGAAATTTCGTAGCAAGAAATTTTCAAAAATTTCCAAAACGAGGCCGTTAGTTGAAAAGGTGTATTAAAAAGCTGAATTTATGGTGCGCATGTAACAAGCTCGAAATTGCTTCCTAAGTGATACAAAATTGTGTTCCTAGCACTGATAAACCACGGAATAGACTTGGAGCTTGTCTAAAGATTCAATTCCTACAAGGAACTAAAGTTGACAAGGATTTGCTTATATTTTACGCTCTATATCCCGACTTGGTCTTTTCACCAGTTTTATGGCATTCTTTTTGATCAAATTTTGTATCAGATACACTGCTTCACACTACACTTGACAATACACGTAGAGACCACTGTGTCCAGTGCGGTTATATGGTTTCTTTAGTGTTAGGCCATTTTGGCTACCCAAAGTTTCTTCGATTCCTTAAATTTCCAGTGCCCTAACGATAGACTTGATTCCTTTTCATTGTACATATTAGAATCTCAAAACGAGTATTTACAGTAACTATACCATAAAACACTTATGGCTCAAGCTCGTCTTGCTCAAGCCGTCTGTTTCAAAAAGAGTGGATCAATTCGAGCTCAAATACTAGTTGATCAGATGTCCGTATTCCCTGCTGACACTAAGTCAGCAAAATATTTCAAGGTATATTGTCTTTGCACGGCTAGAATACTTATCATCTCAGTACTTAAAGTCTCTTAGTTTTTTGGAATTTCTTCAAGTTCTAAATCTAAACTGCGGTTTTTACCGCAACGCATGGAAATCTTTACTGTCATATTCAAAAGATGGAAATCTACTACAAGGTTTTTCGATTCATAAACAAGCGTAGAAGCACCAACGGCTAGAAGCCATGGATAGTAAAAGCTGTTATGCTCACGCACGTGAGTTATAAGACTCACGCAAAAAGGGCAACCTACGCAAAATGTGCCACTCACGCACCGAAAAATTCGACCCACGCAAAATCGATTACCCACGCAAGAAATTTCACCCACGCAAGATTACTCACGCAAAATTATATCTAAAAAGGACCCACGACCCACGTAAATTTACCCACGACCCACGACCCACAACCCACACAGCTTTTCCAACCCACGCAATTTAGCACACTCATTTATTGCTCGTGATGGCGTGAAAGCTGCCTTTTCCGCACGTTATGGCGTGATCCACGTTGCTTGCGTGCACGTGAAAACTAATATTTGAGCGCGTTATGACGTGAAGGAGGACTGAAATTTCGCGATCACGTGATGAAAAAATTAGAAAAGAACACAACGCAACGAGTGTATGGTAGGCGTGTAAGAGCATTAATCAATAAACCCCGTTAGAAGATCAACCATTGTAGTTGCATCTCCATCACAGTGACGACATAACGGGGCATCAATTTTTGGGACACCATAGCTGTGAATGAGTTTTACTGCAGTACTTATCCTCAAACTTCATTAATGAAAATGAATAGTGATTGTGCGTATCAGATCTTCGGAAAACATATGCTTATACCGAGAAATTGCCCACGTGAACGTGATACGGAAAATATTTCGACGTGATAGCGTGAAACGGCGAAAAAACTGACGTGATGGCGTGATGAAAGGCCCCGCTAGGAGGGCCACTCAAAAAGGCTTTTAAAAGCTACCGAGGTGGACAATGACTCTCCCATGATTCTACAGCGACTAAGGAGTGCAAGGGAATCCTTTGCCAAAGTCCAAAATGAGTCTTTCAACGCAGCATTTTCCATGTTTTGAAGACCAAAACAAACCAGAGAAAACTTCAGCCACCTGCCGTAGCAACTTTGTTCAAAATCTAGTCAACTGCATCATTCGAATCAGGGACGTAGGAATCATTTCAAACTTGGAGGGGCACAACGCTCCGAGGGCACTTTTTTCGTAAGCAAAAGGGGGCACCTTCCAAAATCGAAAAGGGCACTTCTTTGTTTCTTGCAAAATCTAGGGGGGCACGTGCCTCCAGTGCCCCCCGGTTCCTACGTCTATGAATCGAATCGAGAAATGGACATCATTGTTCTCTGCCAAATCTCGCAGTCTGATTGGTACGTTAGGAAGTGCGAAGTTTGGGCCTAAATAGGGCCAAGTTTTTCATAACAAAACTATGAGTCTCTATTGCCTGAAGCGACATCATCAAGTCAAAGAGCACAGGGCAACAAGAGACTCATCGTCATCAGCCTGCCCCCTCCCCTTGTGACAGACTTTGAGTCGAGAGAAGAAGTCATGTTTCGTGTCTCATAATTATTCACAAAAAGCTCCAGAAACTAAAACTAAGGAATCAATCTATTTATACTTAACTACAAAACTGAAATAATCATACAAACAATAAGTGATTGACAGCTAACTACTACGCATGTGTAACGGAGCGGAAATGCTAAGTCTTACATCGAAATGAGGTTTACGGATACAAAATACATACAAATACACAGATTCACGAAGGTGAAGGTGACGTTGCGTTTTTCAGCGCCAAGGGCTGGGATCGCAGAAATAGAACAGACCAGTGGTCCGCGACCCTTTGTCATGACGCTCAAGTGGTGGGGCTCTACCGGGACTCGAACCCACTCCGCCTGGCTATTCTGGCTGCAATGTCCAAAATGTCAGAGGATTACACCACGGCGAAAGAAATCAGTTGTGTTGGACTCTGATTGTAGCGGCCAATCAGATACGTGACAGACTGCCTTTAAAAATCGTAATTGTAAAGTAAATGATGTTCTCTTGTATGACCAAGGTTTTCATATGTACCATCGAATTGAAAGATGTTAAAGAAATATATTGTTCCATCTAGATGGCACTCTTGCCCCCTTGCCCCGCTTAGAAAAGGCGGCGTTGCATGGAAGAGAAAAATGATGGTGAAAAAGTGAACAATCGACCACCTGTACATCTCGGCTCATTACCAGACCACATCGCTCATTTATTTACACGACCTATCGAAACACACGATGCAAGGGAAACAAAAAGACAAGAAGATGAGCGTTCGTATTTTAATCATTTGATCGAGAAAAGAAAAGTAGGTGCATTTTCTTCAACTGATTCTGGAATAATCATTCATTGACGAAGCTAAGTGACTTCTTCAATTTGGAAAGAAATTCCCGCCAATGCAAGTCATCACATCAATTGATGACTAATGGCCTAAATCATAGTCCCAGATAGAGCAACCAAAGAGATATGATATCTGCAAAGGGAATTGATAGACATGTCTTGCACGTCGTGGGTGGTATTAGCGTCAAATCATTATGGTAAGTAAAATGTATTCATGATTTCCATTGAGAAACCAGGTTTACTTTAATTTCTCCAGAACAAGATTCAGATTCAGAACAAGATTCAGATTCGCAAAAATCTCAAGGTGTGTCAACAATAACGCAAAGCATCTTACACAAACCAAAACCAATTTACTGATTAGAACACTCCATTGGCTTTGTTTCAAGGGGTCATTCAATTTCATATATCTGGGGGGCTTTCAAGGAAAACGGGGAACATGTACCAATGTCCCCAAAATCTAAGTGTGTCCTGCACCGTCTTCAGCTATGATCAAGAATAGAGAACTTTGCATTTCCTGCGAATTTGCCTGCCAGATCAATTTACGTGAATGAAGACTGAAGAATAAGGATTGTTTAGGGAAGCAGGCAGGCCGCAAATGATCCATGATGTCGATTTATTGACTTTGTGCAAATCTGCCAACAATGCTCTTTAGCAGAAGTCAATTAATTAAACTTAGTCTGAATTTTGATCCCTTGGATAAAAGAGACAGAAATGATCATTAGTGTTACTTACCAAAGACAAGAAACTCAATGCTCAGATCACCAAACTAGAAGGGTCCCTCTACCTTCGGCAAAGCTCTGAACGTAAAGGATTATGGGACTTTATTATGGAGCAGGACATCAAGAAACAATGCTAGGATGGACTTTGCCAAAAAAAACGTTTATGAGAGACATTTCTCAATCTTCCATGTGCGTTAAACGTAATTAAACTGCTAAGGAGGTTAAGAACGTGCCAATTCGGGTAAATTTGTTGTTCTGTCAGAGGTAAACATCATAGCGATATATCATCCTATGGTGTCCAATCTGCCCAACAAGAAAGAAGCCGACGTCACATTCTGCTACAATCTACAATGCTAATCTCCTAAGAGGCTAAGCCCATGACGGAGATACACGATACTCACACTACAACACACCTACTTTACCTGACTACATATAACTACACACGATATTAGTTAACGGATTAGTAGTTTTGGCGCAAGGGCACTTGGTCAACATGTTTTACTTTGGCTGCATGGTAACGCATACTACAATTTGCTATAGGATCACATTGGAAACTTGCGTGTCTCGTATGCTCTTTCTGTGCACACAGCATGAAATAAGCCGACGTCAAATTTTGCTATAAGATCGCAATACACTTTTTCAGCTAAGAGGCCTCGTTTTTGAATTTTACAATTCTTTTGGATCGCTTCATATGAAATTTCTGACCTCAGATTCACATTCAGCATCCAGATTTTTGTCAAAGTGATTTACCTCAGACTTTGATTGTACAAATGTGAAATCTAGAACAGAATAATGCGAATCCTTAAAGATATTCAATTTCCTTCACAATAACACTGAATGAGAAGTAAACATAAGTAAGTCACAAAAGTAGATGGTAAAAAACTAAACGACTTTCTGCCCGCATCGGTCTTGAAGTGGGCTACATGCATCAAGAAACTTGAAGGGTTCCTTCTACCTTCGGCAAAGCTCTGAACGTAAAGGATTATGGGACTAGATTATGGAGCAGGACATCAAGAAACGATACTAGCGTAGACTTTGCCAAAGTCAACCAGACCACAAAAGTACCTGAAAATTTGTTGCAATGTTGTGTCCTGCAATAGATTTGCCCCAAGTTTATGTCGTCGATCAAAAAACAGAGAGACTTGTTACAGATTGACTGCCTCCAAAACTGTCTGCAAATAATCCTCTGCAGAGGGCTATTTTAACACGGATTTTGAGAAGTTTCTCCTGTGTTCCAACAGTCCTGTGCGGAGCACCAAGCGCTGTCAGTTGAACTCATGACAGAACAGGACATCAAGGAACAATACTGATGAAGACCTTGCCAAAAGAAATGTTAATGAGAGAGAGCTCAGCAATTTTCAATGTGCTTTAAACGTAATTAAGTTGCTAATTAGGTCAAGTTCGTGCCAATTCAGGTTAAAGTTGTTTTCTATGAGTGAAAACATCATAGGCATATGTCAGTCTTATGGTGTCAAATCTGTCCAACATGAAATAAGCCGACGTCAAATTTTTCTATAGGATCGCAGGAAACTTGTGTCTGGTATGCGCCTTCCGCACGCTTTCTTTATCTCACTACCAATTAGCAGAGATAAAACTGCAATCAATTGTATTAACGAGCGTGACTGACTTACTTACTTACTTACTGACCTGGAGCCCCCTCTTAGATTACAAAGTTGGACTTTGTAATCAAAAAGGCAGTGCAGCCACAGCGCAGGTGTGATACACAGAAAAGTTTCAGTTCAATTTTTTCTTTAGTTTATTCAGGCCCATCCACAGGAAGCCCATATTACAGATTATTTGCAAAATGTTTTGTTCAAGAAATTATTTTCCTTTCTTTCACACATCATTGTGTGTTGTTCTCCTTTCATCCGTTTTTTAATTTCAGAGCCAATCCGTGTTATTATTTGTGGAATACAAATTTTGAAAGGAGCACACAAATAATAACACGGATTGGCTGTGAATGTAAGCGAAAGGATGAAAGGAGAACAACACACAATGATATGTGAAAGAAAGGAAAATGATTTCTTGAACAAAATATTTTTCTAATAATCTGTAATATGGGCTTCCTGTGGCCCGTTGGAAGCAGGGAGGGGGGCTGGGGGGGGCTTTGGCCCCCCAATAATTTGCTGAAGTTGGTTGATTTTGTAGGTGAAAAAGGCTGTAATAGTCAAGGTCGTAGGAATAAAGATTCAGACTCGTATATATTCGGGGAAACTACCAGAATCTATCAAAAATGCAATATCTTTCAATGTGATAGAAGTCTAAAACGGTTAACAGTTAAAGAAATGATTGACTTCGAGACAGCCTGCATGGTACATAAAGCCTTGCATGGGCTTGCACCTCCCTGTGTGAGGTCGATCTTTCATAAATTGTCCGAGTCTTGCAATCGGACTTTATGTAATACCAGCACTGACCTCAGGATTCTTTTGTGTAAAACCTCAAATGGGCAGCAAAGTTTTTCGTATCAAGGGGTTACTGTCTGGAATCAATTAAGTCCTGAAATAAAAACTGCTCCTTCTAGCTGCTATCAAAACGAAATTAAAATCTTTTTTGAAAGATCAAAGAGGTTGATGATCGAAATCAACGTCAGCCACATATTTTGACTCCAGAGTCACTTTTC
This sequence comes from Aurelia sp. 4 Dawson et al 2005, assembly GCA_964019985.1. Classification (NCBI taxonomy): domain Eukaryota; kingdom Metazoa; phylum Cnidaria; class Scyphozoa; order Semaeostomeae; family Ulmaridae; genus Aurelia; species Aurelia sp. 4 Dawson et al 2005. The sequence goes on along the minus strand of OZ026492.1, from coordinate 81,554 downwards.
TTTTCATAATTTTTCTTTTTCTTATATGTTGGATTTTAATGCTGATAATTATTCATGTAAGTTAGGGTTTTAAAGCAGGGCACATTGTAAAAGAGTAGGTATCCATAGTTACTGAATGTATTTACCCTGTGAAAATAAATGAAAATGAAACGAGGGGCAAATCACTCCCGGAGTGATTTCAGGACCTGAAAATGGCATACAAGATTAATAATCACAAGTGATTATTTTGTGATTAATTTGATTTCTTGACGATTTAAGTGATTAATTTGTGATTATTCCAGAATAAATCACACATTCCAAAACGTTCCCAAATAAGCTCCAGTACTATGAAAATTGTAAGAATAGGGCAAGGCAGAGCAAGATTGATCAATCAAATGATGAAATTTGACGGTAAGTGGTTCTTTTATAAATAAAGTCATAGACTATCATGCCAATTTGGTAGAGTTGTTGTAACACAATAATGAAACTTTCCTTAGCTCCATCGCAAGGAACTCAGAATGCTGCGCTTTTGTGCTGTTCATGTTTTCGAGCCTGTGTTTGCATATCTGGCAATTTTTTCACATAAAAATGGTGACAGGGACAATCTAATCCTTTCATTTCTTATAAAAGTAAACAAATAAACATGGTTAAACATTCAAAATTTGTGATTAATACGGGTGGTGATTTTTCGTGATTAATGTGATTAATTTGTGATGAAAGTGTGGTTATTTTTAGAGCCTACGAGGTTTTAAGCAGTGATTTGCCCTTCTGTCTAAAATCTCAAAATTCTTATGGAAAGACTCCCATTAGTCGTGATCCTTTGCTTCGATCAAGGCACATTTTCCAAAAATGGCGCATTTTCCAACAATCTTAAGGGCGTGGTCATAAAAAATTTTCCGCGGGGTAAGACCCCTGTTGCTACTCGCTTCGCTCGCCCCACGCTTCAGCCCCCCTCCGGTATGAATTTCATTCCAACGGGCGTGTTATTCATTCATCAATCAATCCTAAATACTAGCTGTTAACTTTGTTAAGGGAATTGCTGCTTCTGCTTTAGTGGCTGTGCTTTTTGAAAAGACCGAGAAGACACGATAACAGCAGTTTGTATGCTGGAAATTCATGGCTTGCTGTTTGTAATGGGGTGAAATAAACGCAATAAAGTTAGTCGAGTTTCAGGGATGCCAGCACGTGTCCAGATGGTGGCTGGGGAGCGTTGTAGTAGTTGACATGTGACCATGAGCGATTACGGGACACATTTTGTAGCAGTTTGAAATTTATGTCCGTAGCGAGCCATGTTAACTTAGTGTTTTTTGTGCTGTGAACTTATTTTTGCTTGATTTTCAGCCACCTTTCACTGTTTCGGAGTTTTTCAAATTTTCAGTTGTTAGGCCACCTTAAGTACAGATCCACCTCAATCGTAATGTGCACTTAGGATGGCTCACTATTGAAAATGTCAAATTACTGAACAGTGAAAGTAAGTAAACAAAGTTAAAAAAAAGTTAAGATGGTTCGCTACCGATATAAATTTCAAGCTACTGCACAATGGGTGTCCTATCGTTCAAATCTTATATTATAAAATCAATTTTCACGCTGCTCTTGCTCTGAAACAGGAAAAACTACCCGCAGGCTGCACTGAGACGATGTACACAGAAATACTCAATGAAAGTTCCAAGGCATTGAAAATTTAACCGTTAACAAAACAGTGTCAGCATATGCTATTAACAAATTAGCAGCTACTTGATGAACGAAACAGTGCAAAATTTATTGTTACATGGCTGGTGGAGAATGCTTGCAAAAAATCAACTCCCCTCGTATAACGTTTTCCCAAATAATCTACTGCCCTGGCATCCCAAAGTTAACCCATATCACAGACGTAAACACGGTGAGTAAATATCGTAACATTTGGTCATTGCAAACAAATCTGAGCTGCAAATTATCACCATTTTGTATAAATCTTTCTCAGCAATCCCTGTCCTGGATGACTGGATGATTGGAATTTTGTCATCAAGCTGAACAATTTAAAGTTGCAAAACAACACCTGGAGCTCGCAAAAGTTTCCTGCACGTACCGTAAAGCTCTATTTAGTCCTTGTTACCTCCTTTGTCTCTTTGTTAACCTCCTCCCCCTAACCTTCATTTGTTATCAGCAGTTACCAACAATTTTCCATCTACTTTGCAGAACAGATTTGATATCAACTTTGATTTGTTTGGACAAAACTGTGCTGAATTTGCATACTGTACTGGACTCGTAAAATTGTATGTTAACTCAGCAAAACCTTGGGAAAAAAAACGGCTAGCATTAAATTTCATGTCACTTCATTCTAGATATAAGCCCCCTTACTGGGAATTTGTTCTTTTCCAAGCCTTCGAAATTAAACAGGCCTCACTGGGAGCTAAATGAGCTAAATAGAGCTTTTGCAGTACACGTATTTTTTTATAAGAAACTAAGAATTTGGGCCAGTACTGAAGTTTCTTATTTGGGTGCCTCAATGGCCATTTCTGATGCATTTGCTTTTGTTGCCACATGTGGCAATACCGCAATGGGTTTAGATATTTCATTTTGTGCCTCAAAGGGCAAGTCACTGTTGTTATCTTCATTTGATCTTGCAAAATCCACAGTTGTTGGCAATTGCCCAACTGACAAAGTTGGGGCATCAGGAATAAATCCTCTTTGTAGTGCATTCAAGAACTGGGAGTCACCCATGTCAAGAATTTCATCTAATGTCTCAGACTGCCAATGTGTTGCTGACATTGCATGCTGGCTGTAGGCAAGTGATGTCAGTGCCATAAAAGCACATTGTCTTCCACGTGATTCTTCACTGAAACATGCATCCCCCTGGTGTTGGTTTCCTATTGCAACTAATATTGGCAATTCCAAAACTGAATTTTCAGAGTGGCTGTTACTTGATGTAACTGCTGGTCCAGGGTTCAATTCAACATCTCCTGCCAAGAACAAAAGAAAAAGCAAGGAAAAACTTGAAGCACTATTGTAGGTATCATTCGACTTGTTACGACAACTCCTTGCAATTTTCCTTCTGAATTTTGAAGACCGGTTTTTCATCCATCTCCTGCCAGTGGCAAGCAATGCTTGCTGCCGTTTGTTGGTGAAAGCGCAAGCAACACATACATAGGCCCTCCTGCTGGATGTCCTCTTGAAACCTGTCCGCTGCAGAACAATAAATGGTCAATACAACGCAGAGGATAAAAAGAAATCCTCTCATCCTGGTTATGAAATGGGTATAAAGAATGATTTGACACGTACCAGAGTGCATGAAAATCTTCCTCTTCTTCTTCTTGGAACGAAAGTCGCCTAGCTTCTCCTCGCAAAACTGAAGTTGAAAGTAGTGCATTGTACTACATTGTATTGTATTGTACTGCATTGTATTGTGCATCGCACGTAGTACCAATACGTAGTGTTAGAAAGGGAAAACAAAACAAAAAACGGAAAAGGTGGATCACCAAGGACTGCTTATCATTGAAAAATAGGCTCTCTAGATTAGCCAAGGATATGAAAAGGTCTCCATATGATACGAACCTCAGATCCAGGTATAGAGCTACATACCTAAGTTACAAAACTCTTATCCGAAAACTTCAAAGATCCCATAATCAAGAATTAAGGAATAAGTTGCGCAATATGGAGTCAAAAGAGCCCAAGACATTCTGGAATGTGATTAAGCAAATCAAAGATGATAAGAGAGACCTTTCTAATCATCTATCTGGTCCAGAATTTGATGATCGCGTAAAAAAGTATTACGAGTACTTTACAAAGCTTTATAACGTGGGATCTGAAAACGGTATTAGTAATACTGGTGCTACCCTGTTTAAATCTTATTTGAACGGAAAATATAGGGACTCGTATGTCTCTGAATTTGTAAATGCCCCTTTCACCGATAAAGAAGTCTATGACTGTGCCAACACTCTTAAGAATGGCAAATCAGCTGGTGTTGACAAGATTCTGAATGAATTCATAAGAATAGGTAGATTTCATCTCGCTAAACCGATCGCAAAACTATTCAATCTCATACTTTGTTAGGTCATTACCCTTCTTTATGGTCAGTTAACATTTTGTCAACTATTCATAAAGGGGGACCTAAGGATTGTCTCGACAATTACCGCGGGATCAGCGTTGGATCTTGCTTAGGCAAATTCTTTTGGGCGATAATTACGAAACGCCTTGAAAAAACGATAAAAAAGTATGACATGCTGAAAGAAAATCAGATTGGTTTCCTCAAGGGTCATAGGACGAGTGATCACACTTTCGTGGTAAACACGCTTATAAATAAGATTGTGAAGGGAAAAGGTACACAGTTGTTCTCCGCCTTTATAGATCTTAGGAAAGCATATGACTCTGTATGTAGACCCCTCTTGTTCAAAATGCTATGGGAATACGGCTTCGAAGGGCCTTTTCTAACGATCTTGAAATCTATGTATGGGAACGTCAAACAAAGTATCAAGTTGCAGAATGTCCTCATAGAGCCAATAGCCACGACGCTTGGACTAAAACAGGGATGCAATCTCTCACCTCTACTTTTTAACCTCTTCATTGACGACTTAGGGTCAGAATTCGATAGTTGTTGCGATCAGGTCAGTTTAGATGGCTTCAATTTTAGTCACCTACTCTATGCAGATGATTTGATTCTTCTCTCCAACTCAGCACAGGGCCTTCAGACATGCCTTGATAGACTACTCCAGTACTGTTCAAAATGGAATCTTAAAGTTAACCTGAAGAAAAGTAATATAGTTATCTTCAATAAAACTGGCAGAATCCCGAGGGACATAACCTTTTCTCTGGGAGGGGATGAAATGATGATTACTAACAAATACAAATACCTTGGAACAGTTCTATCCTCATCAGGCTCCTTCAATCCCGCTATCGAAAATTTAGCTGACAAAGCACGGAAAGCTTATTTTTCTCTTAGACCAGTCCTTAGCAAGTTTGACTTTGACACTGACCTCAGTTTAAAACTGTTTGACTCAATGTTGAAACCCATTCTAACCTATAATACTGAGGTTTGGTTTCAGCTCAGTCCACGCCAATTAAAAAGATTGGATCAGGTGAAAGATTACGAACAGTTTTTCTTTGACACTCACCTAAATGAAATTGAATCGCAACATATGAGATTTTGTAAGAATACGCTTGGACTAAACAAGAGTGCTAGTAACATTGCAACATTAGGAGAGCTTGGAAGACTTCCATTGAAGTTGATCTGTTATAGGCAGGCATTGCTATATTTCCATAGGTTACTCACACTTGAAGACAGTACGCTAGTAAAGAAAGCTTTTAATGATAGCATCGTTGCCCACAAAAACGGCCAGTTTAGTTGGATTTCGTCAATCCAACATCTTTTCAGGTTATTCAATATGCATTTCGATATTCCGCGTCTTTCACTGATCAGCTGCAGTCGCTTCCGTCACATTGTTGACAAAGCTGTTAAAGGAAGCTTCGAGTCTTTCTGGAGAAAAAGAATCAACTCATCAGTAGGGCCCTCGAAATCAGGAGGAAACAAGCTTCGCCATTACAATCTTTTTAAATGTAAGTTCCAAGCAGAAACTTACACCAAACTAAAAGATAAAAGTCTTGTTAAGAGTATGGCAAAGCTTCGCTGTAGTAACCACAATTTGCGCATTGAGACAGGCAGAAGAGACAATACCCCTCCGGAGTTGAGATATTGTCGCCTTTGCAACACTCAGGAGGTAGAAAATGAACAGCACTTCCTCGTTGAATGTCGAAAATATGGCGTTCAACGCAAACAGCTTTTTGAAACAGCTGAAAACGAAGTTAAGTCATTCAGTACAATGAATCCGAAACAAAAGTTCATTTACCTCCTCTCAACAGAAAATATAAAGCTGGTGCAAGAAGTTGCTAAATACGCGAGAGACGCTTTTGAGTCTCGAAATAACAGCCTAAACAATGGACCATGACCGCAACAACTACCTTTCTGCATTAGTGCCATTAATTTAGACTTAGTTATCAGTTCTTTTATTATCATTATATTCGTTTCGTTAAAAAGTTGTTAGTTCGCATTATCGCTGTAATTTTTGTTTCATTGTTTAGATTAATTAGTTTGTATTTTTGTTAGGACGACGCTCCGGTATACTGTGTAGCAAGTCTTTTTGTTAAAATGAAATGAAAATGAAATGAAATGTACTGAGTCAGTCATGAGTGTGCTGAAAAGCTTTTGTTGTTGCTATTGCTCTATCGCCACTGTTGTTCTATCCAATCACAAGCATCGATGAGTCTGCAGATTGTCCTTTTGTTCTGTGGTTTGCAACCATGGTGATAGTCGGCTACCCGTGTTTTGCTTGTAAAACCACAGGGAGCCCAGGAATAATTGGCAAACTAAAAACATAAATTGTCTAGAATAGGAGCTCCGTAGGAAACTGCGAAGGATTTGCGAAGCCTTGAAATGAATGCTGCGAAGGACTCGTAGCGCGTTGAGCTGCGAAGGAACTATGAAAAACGGAACTGCGAAGGAGAGAAAAGCGAGAAGGAGAGAAGAAAAAAGACAAGGGACGAATCACAGCCGACCACCGCCTCATCTTCTCCTCATCAGCGTCTCGTTTTTCGCTGTTGAACCGAAAGAGGGATTTCAAAAGGTCGGTTACATATCGTTTTCGGTTGGTAGACACTCATTCATCGACTTTTGCTCCAAATCCGGTGGAAAACATCACTTTTTCTGAACCCGTGAGGTATTCCGCATCGACCTAGGACACATTACAAAAGAAATTTTCGGAGGGCAATCACGAGGAACATCGCTTGATCAATCGGAAAGTCGTTGTTGCTGAGCACATGAGGCCAATTTATTGTGAAAATGGCTACCGGTGACCGTCACAAATCGATCTTCAACAAAACGCAGCAGGTTGTACTTGACACGATTCTGGCTGGACACAACGTGGTGGTACTTGGAAAAGCGCGGACAGGGAAAACATTTTTGTTGCGAAGGATAATAGAACTGTTGAAGCCATCAAAAGAGATTGAAGTCACAAGTGCGTCAGGGATATCGACATTGTTATTCGAATCGGCCAAAACGTTGCATTCTTTGCCAATTGACAGCAACCTGGATAATGAAAAGAGATATTTTCAAGGTCGAGAAAAATAGACAATCTGTCGGGAGCATGGGCAAAGAGGCACAAGAATAATGGCAGCAGCAAGGACCTTCAAAGGCTCAAGGCCTACACAAGTCAACCTGGAATAAAAGAAGAGATAACTCACCTTCGTAAGGTTCCTCCCCTCCATTCTTCATTATTGCGTTTGATGTCAATAACGTTGGTCAAATTTTGAAGTGGAAAAGTCATTTTGTCGTCTGAAACATGGAATTTAGGCAAGCAACATTAGCTGTGGTTGTTTTCCGCCATTTCTTTTCATTGACACTTCGCTCCTGTCGTACCGACAAATTCTCGGTGATTTAATTTGAGGCGAAGATGATAACGATTCCCGAGTCCTAGGCTGATGCGGAGAAGATGAGGCGGTGGCCGGCTGTGATTCGTCCCTTGTCTTTTTCTTCTCTCCTTCTCGCTTTTCTCTCCTTCGCAGTTCCGTTTTCACAGTTCCTTCGCAGCTCAACGCGCTACGAGTCCTTCGCAGCATTCATTTCAAGGCTTCGCAAATCCTTCGCAGTTTCCTACGGAGCTCCTATTCTCGACAATTTATGTTTTGACTTTGCCAATTATTCCTGGGCTCCCTGTGGTAAAACTCGTCTAAATGGCTGCTTCACTACGTTCAGCAGCAACAAATTCTACACTTTACATAACACCAAAATACATGACCTGCTGAAATGATTTTGATAGCCATCAATCAATATTTTACATGATCAATGATTGGGAACAAGCAATATTTTCTGATTGAGATGCATGTTTGTTGTGATTAAATTGCTGGCAAAAATCATGATGGCGCAGCTAAAAAATTCCTTTTTATCAATATGATGTTACTGTGCCAAATGCATTCTTTCGTCGGGAGTGTATCTCTTTATCATGGTAGAATGTTGTTGTAGCTCTGCTTTTTGGTCACAGAGTGTACCATTGTTATGGGTATGGGGAAAAAGAGTGTTTCCAGCCAGCGCCCGTCTTGTTTTTATATCTCCTCCCATCCTGCTTTGCAAGACAAGCAAAGGAAGTGAATTTGATTGGATTAATACAACAAATAGAAATAACATTATGATCTATGATTGGACAAGCTTGGATGGACGGGGGCACCTTACAAACAGGAAATGAAAAGTTTTACGTTCTTTGTGATGCTGAGTTCAACCAGTGCAACCATCATTGCAGAATAAAGCGTTGTTTGTTTACCTTTCCTCCCCTTGCAAGGATGAATAAACATATGTTGATTGTCTGTTGATATCTTGATGAAAGGGGAAACTGCTTCCAAACAATTGACATATTGTTTGAGCAAAGTTTGACGTCAAAGAATAAAATCGTAGGAAATAAGGAGTGCTTTGTGTGCGACTTGTAACTGAGCGTAATTTATATAAGTTAAACCCAGCTGAACCCAGCTGAACCCAGCTGAACCCAGCTGAACCCAGCTGAACCTAGGAGTAACCCAGCTGAACCCAGCTGAACGTGGCTGAACCCACCTGACCAAATGTAAGTTCCCAGGTGGCTTCCTGCCAGGTGTGTGATTTGTATGAAGCATGATCAGGGACTTTGCATTTAAAGCTTTTTCATAATGCTAATGGTTCCTTTAGGAAATTCCAAGAACAATGCGTCAAAAAAATTATTGTTCTTGAGAACAAAAGAGAAATAAGCAGTTAGCACTTTGTGCAACAATGCTTTACTTACGAAATCCTCAATTCGCAAAAGGCCTGTCCCCCTGGTGGAAAGACTGTCAAGCAGCTATGCAACAATGTTCATTTTTATCATTGGAAGACGGTTTTTTCGCGACGATGATTGGCTTTTGAATAACAATGAAAAATAGCATCGCTTTTTCTGATTGGCTCACTGCTGCTTGAATGAAAAACGCTTGGACAGGTCCATGGTCTCAAAAAGAACATTAAGAAACTACTCTCCAGCGAGGGAAGAAGCTGGGGCACTGGGGACGAGGCTGAGACTTCGGGCAAGTCTTGGTACGACATGGCACACAGTTCTTGAAAAACAGTGGTCTACTCTTATTTCTGTCGTGAAATGCAATATGATTATAACAAAGCGTAGCTGTGATGTTACTAAAAAAATAAATGCTATTCGTCTTTTTATAAAGAATCACTTTCAAGAAACTGTAGGCCAATCTTTGACAAAACCATGGCAGAGGAAATGAGCTGAAGCAGCCAAGCAAGGAAGAAACTAGGGGAGTCGCGGCTTATTCATTATCGCATGGAAACCAGTTTTCTCCCGCGGTGCATTTTATTTCGGAAATCCCGTACACCCTACCTGGAAATCCAGCAAAAAGTCCGGAAATCTTCAAGAAATTCTTCGGAAGTCTGGAAATCCCTAGAAATGTCCACGAAATTCCAAAAATCTTTAAATCTTTCTCAAATATTCCATCAGCTACGATTTCTTTATACAGAGTCTTTGTATGGGTACTAAAGATGTGTTTCTTACTAAAGACACCAAATAAGCTTTAAAAAGCAACACAGCTGAGCATGAGCAGTTGCTCAACTAAGTGCTAAAGTAGATGTCGCTGTGAAGGAGGCTTTCGCTGGTTGCCATGGAGTTTGACTGCTCATGGCATTCACGAGAAAAACCCGAAAAAGTATTGCATTGTACTAAGGGTGGTTAGGCGCTGCAGTTTTCCTTGACTGCTACAGTTTTTGCTTTCTGCGCAAGAAAAATTTATGAAGTTCCACAGAGGAGAGGCTCCTCCGCATAATTAAATAGATTTTACATCTTTTTGCAGAAGAATACAAGCTTAGACATATTTGCGGTGTCTAACCACTGATGACAGTACCTTCTTCAAGAAACATTTGAACAGCCTAGTTTCTGAAACATTTGAAATGAATTAATGGTCTTGCTGGACCTTTGCAAACTTTGAAATCCTTAGGAAATCCCTGGAAATCCAGAAATCCCTGAATGATCTGTCTAGAACTTCCAGAAATCCTGTTGGGTGGTAAAATGCCCCTCTGTTTTCTCCTTTCTGTTTATTGCTTTTACCTGCTGAACGCTGCTAGCTTTTTCGGCACTGCGGTTGGGGAATTGTACATGATTGTTGAATCTGAACCCATTTCCCTCCCTCGCATTTCACCAAAAGTCTGAAGATTTTTAGGAACTAAAACTTCTCAAGGGATTATTTCAGGATTCTACTTTAGAGAAAAGGGATCTTCCCCAAAACCGCACGAGATCTTAAGGGGTGACACGATTTCATTTCCAAAAAATTCTCGTACCGATTTGGCAAAAGTCCTTTTGCTTTCAAGAACAATCTGTAAAAAGTTTCTTTTTTATAAACATATAATCAGTTAAAAGTATAAAACACAAAAAAATACAACTACTGTGCCGATGATGGTGGGAATAGACGCTAGGTCATCGAAGTTCCCACCATGAAAGGCACTTACAACTCAATATTTTCAATTTATCAAAAAAAGCTACAAAGAGAAATTAAAGTCTGTCTCACATCTGATGCCAGGCAACAATATCAGCGAGTATTAAGAAATTTGAAAGGACACAGGTGCTAGGTAATGAAGAGGGGGGCCCATCCCGCCGACGGACAGCCGCCTCCCAATGCCACGAGCGCCATCCCAAATGGGACAACGCCGAAACCAAAGGGAAGCAGCCACCCATCCACACAGCAGGAACCCCATCTCTCCACTATCCCGCACCCGCACGGAAAAATGATTTTAAATAGAATTATGACCTAACATCAAATGCAAGACAGACATTATCTACAAAAATCACAATGCTACAACTGACTTTGGGATAGGGATGCTGCTTTATTTACTGCCCTAGTCGAGTCTCTTTGTTGCCTTGATATAATTAACCGTTGCCTCTATCATCATTCTGTTTGCGATTAGAGTCAGAACTGGAAAAGTTTCTTAAAATTATCTGATATCTTAGTACTAGGAGTTTCTTACGAGTTTCTTATAGGGTTTGTGCAAGGCTAGGCCGACCTCCACTTCAGTAGTTTTGGTCGGCGACGTGTTCGTTTGCCTAGTACGCATGCTCTTTAGCAACAGAGCATGCGCACAGGGCAAGCACGCTGGTCGCCGACCACAACTACCGCTAGTGGAGGACGGCCTTAGCCTACATTTGCACAGAGCAGAGAAATCTAAAAATAGCCCATTGAAATTGATGGTCTACACGTGTTGTTAATAATCGATAGCTAAAGAAACAATGCTGTATTTGCGCATTTTCTTTGTCCCATTTATAGAGAAGCATATTTTAAAGGTTCCATGATAATCTTCGTAGCCACTACCTGTGCCCCCTGAACATTTCAAAGAAAAGAGTTAAAGCCGTTCAAATGTTTAGGCTTTACTCGAGTACTTTTCGAGTAATATCATACTGGAGACAAGTGATAATGAAGTAAAACTATGCTAGGGGTTTCCGTTATGAAAATAAAGAGTTTCTTCTACAAGCATTTTCCTATAACAAAAATATGTGTATACGATGAACAAGTGGTGAGACAAAACTACGCTCGAATCATGGAATTGGATCATCATTGAGTCATTAATTTGTGAGTTCATCCCTATTTTATACGATGAACAGTTTTCCTGAAAAATCTCCAAAATTCAATCATTGTTGAAAAGTCGTTCGTTGAAACGTCTCATATTCCTTTCTGCTACGTTTTTGGCCTAACTCTTTTCACCTTCTAATGCACACAATATTGTTTTCATCCCAGATTTGCCTAAAACCCCCTTTGAGTTTTCTTGTTTGTTCATCTGAAGGGCTATGATTCTACGCAGGGCAATTAGCATTATGAAAAGGTGTTAAATCCAAATTCCCTGCTCGCACTTCATAGAAATCAAACACCTGGCAGAGGACCTCTGGGAATTTATACTTTGTCAGCTGTGTTCAGCTGGGTTACTGCTGGGTTCAGCCAGGTTCAGCTGGGTTCAGCCGGGTTCAACTGGGTTCAGCTGAGTTCAGCCGGGTTCAGCTGGGTTCAGCCGGGTTCAGCTGGGTTTAACTTATATAAATTACGTGTAACTGAGCCAGGCTTGTAAAATCAAGAGGCATTTCACCCTCAAAAATCTCGTTCGCTTTTGGGCTAGACCTTGGTTTTTGATAGAAATCAAGCAAAAACACATTAAAAAGCCTTTATTCTTAAAAGTGCCGGCTGGTAGTAAAGTGCCCCTAGGCTGGCATTAGTAAAGAGGCATGTTAAAGGGTTTTTGGTTATGTCAGATATCAACTTCATACACGTAGTGACGTACCTCTAAGGTTCCTTTGATTGCCCTAGTGAGCAGCAAGTTCCAGTTTAGCAAAATGGAGCTTCTCAGAAGACAATTAATTTCTCAAATGCCATGTTTAATCTATCACTAAATAGTGAAAAGGACATTGACATTTCGAATTATTTTGAACACCTTCTGATCTTGGAAACTGGGATTTGCAGTATCTCCAAAACTAATAATATATTTCATTTTCTTTCACTTAATCCTTGCCTTGGTTGTTGATTTACAATGTTATTAAGTCTGACTGAAAATGCTTAGGCTAGATTATGTGCTGTTTAACATAATTATTCATGCATCTGTAATCTGACCTAATGAAAGTTATACCCTTGAAGGGTGCTAAGTCAGACATTCCAAATTACTAATCAATTGTTTATGATTTTCCAGTGGTGGTATCTAAAATTAATAGAAATGAAATAAAATGATTGGTTGATGATTTACTGGAAACTATACCTTAATGATTGACTTTCAGAGGATGTCTATTATCATTTTGTTAAAAATATGAGCAATTGACATTTGAAGGATTTGCTATCATTTTATCATTTTGTAGAAAATATGGACAGTTATTTGGTATTTTGATTGACTTATATGCAAAACATGTTACTATACATGTAATTCAGTTAAAAATATATCTATTTCATTTGGTATTTTTCATGGCACCACCTTACCGTCCCTACATGCACTTTGCATCAGTGAAATGTACCCCAAAACCACGCAAAGCTTCATGAGTTTCAGGATGCTCATTTTATATGTTCACCATATTACATGGTGACCATTATGTTTTTCTGATAAGAGGACAAATAAAAGAAACTGAAAAACATTAGTTTGCAAACTTAGATGAAGAATTTGCAACTTGCAACTCTTTCAATGAAATAATCTCTGAAATTTCAGGTTCAAATATTTGCTGTTACACCCAATAATTATTTTTGAATCCAATTTTTTCTTGACCAAGCAATATTTTTTGGTAGCCTAGTTACCTAAGCATCATTAATCAGCAAGATTTTTATGTTGTATGCTGTTCTGCTATAGATATTGCCTTTCAACTGACTTTGTGGTTTTTGGGGTACCTTAGTTTTGGGGGTACATGTACCTGTACCATGCTACACAAAAATAGATTAAACTAAGATACACTACAAGACTAGGAATTAAATTAACAATGGTAATGAAAATAGATGGAAAGAAAAGATTACTTTAAATGATTGTATTTAAGATTGATTGATTAAGGAGGAGGAGAAAAGCAATTCATGAAATGTTACATACCTATTGTAGGTAATGTACTGTATTGATAGATAGATAGATAGATAGATAGATAGATAGATAGATAGATAGATAGATAGATAGATAGATAGATAGATAGATAGATAGATAGATAGGTAGATAGATAGATAGATAGATAGATAGATATATTCTAAACATTCAACATCCACTATTCGTACTTAAAAACTTACAGGGATGGAACAGCAACAATGAAAATAAAGCTGTGGACAAGAATAACATGCAATATTTAAAAAGTAGCCCTGTATCAGGGGTATTGCCACTGTGGCCTGAACTAGAAAATAAATTCCTTCAATAATCAGTCAAACTTCTAGGAATTCTTCAATCACTCCCAAATTTTGCATGTGAAGACTTGCTGCAGTGGATGAGGGCAATTTTAGTTTCAGCTCCAACAGAAGTCGAAGGCAAATGTCAAACTCCAACAGAATCACACAAACATTATTTCTAGGGGAAATAGAGCAATTTAAGTCTGATCCAAGCAAATTTGTGATTTTTGTGCACTATTTTTTGTCAAAGCTTTGCCATTGTATAGCATACTTTACCCCCCCCCCCTGGGAAAATTCGTCTGAGACTTCTTTTGGAGCTGAAACTAAAATTGCTCATGTCCACTGCAACAAGAGTCTTAACAAGTAAATTTGGGAGTGATTGAATGATTTCTGGATTTCATTTTTTACTGATTATTGAAGGTATTTATTATTCACCTGTGATGAAACTAGGGAACCCCCTCAAATTGACCGTAAGAGACAATTTTCATCGTGTTTTGTTCATCGTGTTTTGTTTTATTTCCTGTTTGTAGTACTCACTTCTATTGTAACAGTATACTGTTGTACTGAATTCACTGTATCTGCTAGCTGAATATTACCAATGTTAACATAGCAAATTACATAGCAAATGTCATTCTGGAGATAACATTGAAGTGCAGGGATTGAAGACTATACAGTAAGAGATGGCAATACCTCAGGGTCTGGATTGTTTTCATGGAAAGTTAACAGGCCATTTTTCACTCCTAAATTTAAGATCAGAAATAATGTAGCATTGAAGAGCATTTCACATTTTAACCAGCAAAATCAAACCTTGGGTTCAGCAGTTCTGGAATTTTAAAGATCCGGTTTTCTATTGGCCATTAACATAGACAATTATGTTTAGGATGGCACAGATATTTTGCATTAATTTCCAAAATTTTCAAACGTTTTATTTTCGGACATTTGATTTTTGGACAAAAATTTTCGGACGAAACTATTATAAATTTCAGACAATTTCGGACAAAATTTCGTACATTTTCAAACGGGTGAATAGAATTTCGGACACAAACCATTTGATAATCAGTACGCGTGCTTGATTAAATACTAAAAAGTAACGATACGCTGAATGGAAACTTGGTCAAGTGACTCTTTTCCTGAGATTGTAAATTGATTTTGACACGAGAATCTTGCAAGTGCGCTGAAAATTTATGGGGTTACGAGTTTTTGAAGTTCAAATTTGTGCGAAAGCAGAAACCAGAGGCCTTGGAATGGCATTTTTGGTAAAAATCTCCTAGACGATCGTTTCTGCTATTTCTCAATTGTTTCAGGGTGAGCCAAATGGGATTTGAACAGGTTTTCAATAACCTAACTTTCAATCATGGATGCTTTGAGGAGACAAATTCAGTCTCTCATTGATTATGGTTTGAACCACTCTTTTTGGACATATGCAATGTTAAGCAAAGTTTGACGATGATCACAAGGATTAGATTACTTTGGAAGTCCTATTTGATTTGCTCTGATATCAACGAGAGGTATGACATTGGACAATCTTCTTTTACCTCCGTCTACACGGCTTTTTGCATTGCAAGTAATCTGGGGTCTCTAGTTTCAGCTATCGAGAATTTTTTATCTTTGAAAGCTCGCAACTCAATGAATTTTCTACCGATTTGCAAGATCCTGGTCTCTAAAATAATCTCATAATCTTAGGGACAGGGTTATTTTCCCAAGAGTCTGTTCGTGTTATCCTTATTTTTCAATATTTAATCAAACATTGAACAATTTTTTTGAGACACCCTGTAGATGTAACAAATTTCCTTCACTCCATGTCTCAAAACGAAAACTAGCATGGTATTCAAATGTAGAATGTAACAACAATTCATCATCATCAACCGATAGTCTCACGACCGTAGGGGCATATAGATGCTTTCCGAACAATGAGCCTCCACTGTTCTCTGTCTCTTGCTTTCTTCATAATTTCACGAATCTCCAGCATTGTCCACTCTTTTATGTTATCTATCCACTGTTTCTCTGGTCTGCCTCTTCCTCTTTTTCCTTCTACCATCCCTTCCATGATCATTTTGGCCAAACTGTTGTCCTGCCTAACAAGGTGCCCAAACCATTGGAGCTTCCTTTTTCCTTACAGTTCCCAATAACCTTTCTGATGTACCAGTTGTTGCATCTATTTGATTTTTAATACTCTCATTTGCGACGTGTGCAGTATATGGAATCTGTAACATGTGTCTGTAGCACTTGAATTCAAAACTCTCTATCCTTTTCTCCATTTCTTTACTCAGCGTCCAGGACTGGCAGCCATATAATGCAATTGATGTTATTACCGCTTTCAACAGTCGCACTTTGGTGTTTACCATGATCTTTTTATTTCTCCATATCTTGTTATACTTTATCATAGATACTAATGCCATTGCCAATCTGGTCTTAATTTCTTTTTCACATCTAGCATTATCGGATATGTAAGCTCCTAAATATTTGAAATCATTTACTTTCTCTATGGTATGGTTTCCGACTTGGATGTCAATGTTGTCTGCGTCTTGCATGTTGTTTTTCTTCCCAATCTGCATAATCTTACACTTTTCGCCATTAATCTCCATTCCCATTTTTGCTGATGCCTTATCTGAAACAAATTTAAAACATCTCATAGTTTTGGTGTAGACAACATTTCCAGCTATTTTCTTAAAGTTGGAATGCCTATTTTAGCTCCTTCATTGAGCGAAATATTCAACTTATCCATGTCTAAAGGCTTATTCCCTAATGACTGGAAAATTGCCAGGGTTGCACCAATTTACAAGGATGGTCCGACTGACGTGGATTCAAACTATCGGCCTATCTCGGTACTGCCAGTAGTCTCGCGCCTGTTTGAGAAGCTAAGCTAAGCAATTCTATTCTTTCCTCAATGAACACCGTCGTCTGTTTTCAAAACAATCAGGATTTCGGAAATTTCATTCCGTGCTTACCTGTTTGTTAGGATGTACAAACGATTGGTATCTGAACCTCGATAAGGGACAATATACTTCTGTCACCTTCATTGACTTAAAGAAGGCTTTTGACACTGTTGATCACCAAATATTGATAAGAAAGCTATGTGTTTATGGAGTTGCGGGGAAAGAGTTGAATTGGTTCAGATCTTACTTGCAAAATCGTGAGCAGTGTTGCAAGGTCAATGGGCACGTTTCCAGCATGGAGTCAATTAAGTACGTGGTTCCCCAAGATTCTTGCCTTGGGCCTTTACTATTTCTTATATATATTAATGATCTTCCCCTCTCACTTAAGTTTGGAGAAGTTAATATGTATGCAGACGATACCAGCATCTCCTACTCCTCGGACTCGGTTACAAATATTAATGATTCAGTCAATGAAGACTTGGATCACCTTAAGAACTGGTTGGAGGGTAACAAGCTATCGCTAAATGTAGCAAAAACACAGAGCATGCTAATCGGTAGCCGAACTAGACTCAAAAAGATCGGCATGTCTGAAAACCCTGAGCCAGCCCTGAAAATAGGAGAGGAGCCTATCTCTATGGTTAAGCACACTAAATATTTAGGTGTTCAGATCGATCAGCACTTACTATGGGATGAGCATTTAAGTATTATTACCAAAAAAATTGCTCGAGGTTTAGGAATGCTGAAATACTCAAAAAAATACCTCCCATTATCCACCATTCAAAGAATGTGTAAGAGTCTTGTAGAGCCTTACTTCAGGTATTGTTTACCTGTCTGGGGTAATTGTGGTACTACGGCTCTTCAAAAAGTGCAAAAGCTGCAAAACAGAGCAGCCAGGATAGTCACAAATAGTCCCTATGACGCCTCCGCATTACCGCTAATTAAACAACTTGGCTGGCTAAATATTCAACAAATGATTGAGTTTGAAACAACTAAGATTGTTCACAAGACATTGCACAATGAAGTACCTGAATATCTACAAGGTCTGTTTACTAGGGTCTCTGATAAATGCGTCAGGGAATTACGCAATTCCAAACTAGATTTGAACCTTCCGCTGATGAAAACATCCTTTGGACAAAAGAGCTTTTCATTCAGGGGAGCAAAGCTTTGGAACAAATTAGGATCCGAAGCCACAACTACGAGTAGCTTTTCTGCTTTTAAGAAAGCTGTCACGCAAAATTGACTCCATATATTCTTTTACTTTTACTCTATATATATATATATATATTTTTTTTATACGTTAGCTGCGACATAAAATTGTAAATAGGTTTTTGTTTAGCTGGCAGGGCAAGCTGTAAAGCAGTAACTTTAGTTATTGAAGTTTTTACCCTGTATAAAGAATTAAAAATTAAAAATGAAAATGAAATGAATCTAACCTCTCCGTTAGTTCAGATAGCTTTTCCATTGAATCGGTAATCAAAGCAATATCGTCAGCAAATCTCAGGTTAGTGATTGGTTTTCCATTTATCGATACAGCTGTTTCAAAACCTTCTAAGGCCTCTGACATTATTTGTTCAAGAAATATGTTGAATAGATAGGGTGACAGCAGACACCCTTGTCTTACGCCAACTGTTGACTTAAACCAATCCGTCAAGGTGTTATCAACTTGCACGGTGCTCTTTGTATCATCGTATAAAGCCATTATCATATCAACAAGCTTGTGATCAATGTTGTACTTTTTCATTACGGCCCATAATGCTTCTTGCCACACTCGATCAAATGCCTTTCTATAATCTATAAAATTGTGATATAAGGTCTTGCCTTTTTCTTTGAACTTCTCACATAATATTCTTAAGTTGGTAATCTGCTCTGTTGTACTTCTCCCCTTACTAAATCCCGCTTGTTCTTCAGCTATTATTTGTTTGATTTGGGGTTTTGACCGACTTAATATTATACGTAGTAACACTTTACTTGGATGACTTATTAAACTAATCGTTCTGTGGTTCTGACATTTCTTAAGATTTCCTTTCTTAGGTAATTTGATTAGTATTGATTTTGTCCACTGTTCTGGCCATTTGTTCTCTTTCCATGCTTCATTACAGATCTTCAACTTTACTTTGTGCATTTCTTCCCCTCCTGCCTTCAACAGCTCCGCAGGAATGTTGTCGATTCCTGCTGCCTTACCATTTTTTAGACTATTTATTGCTTCAGTAACTTCACTAGGTAAGATTTCTAGATCTCCTCTTTCCTCAACCCTTGCCGCTTCTTTCTTCAGCATTTTTAGATATTCAGTGTCAGTATTGATCTCATAATTGTATAGCTCTTGGCAGTATTCAAACCACCTCTTGCATACTTCCTCAGGTTTGGTCAGCAATACACCATTTTTGTCCTCAATAACAGACATTCTTTTTTCTGATTTCTTGGTTAATTTCTGGACGATTTCAAAAGCTTTTTTACTGTTGTTGTTATTAAGACTGTTTTCTATTTTTTCACATTCTTTATTTATCCATTCTTCTCTGGCTTCCTTGATAGCTGCTTTTATGTTGCTATTAACTGTTCGATACTCACTCATCTTCTTGTCACTTTTCCCTTTTTGATTTTTCAATGACCTTCTCTTGTCACACAGATCTAAGATTTTATTGTTAATCCATGGATCCCTTGCTTTCCTCACCTTGCCTAGTACTTCAAGGGCAACTTCTTCCGTGCCCTTGACGAAATTATCCACAATTTCTTGCATTTCAGTCATTTTTGATAACAGTGCGAACTTTCCTCCAACTTTTACTTCGAATTCTGCTCTTACATTAGGGTCATTCAGTTTTTCAAGGTTAAACTTTATTCTTGGGTTTGATGTCTTTCTGTTTTCCCTCAGTCTAATTTGTATTGTCATCATCACTAAATCATGATCACTTCCTATATCTGCTCCAGGAAAGCTCCTAGTCTTGTTAGCTCTAATGCTAGTTCTGTACGGTTTTTGTACTAATATATAATCAATTTGGTTCTTCTATTTATCGCCAGGTGAATGCCATGTTGTTCTCCTTGATATTTTGTGGTTGTGAATTGTGTTCGCAAGAATCAAATTATGAGACTTTGCAAATTCTAACAACCTTTCTCCTCTTGCATTTGTTCTACCAACGCCATATCTACCAACTACCTCCCCCCAAATATCACGAGCATCAATTCCAACCTTCGCATTCCAGTCACCTTGTATTATTAATATATCTTTCTTTGGTGTTTCTTTTATTGTGTTTTCTAACTTACTGTAGAACCTCTCAATCACCTCATCATCATATGAAGTTGTGGGCGCATAGACTTCAATAATTGTAACATTTTTGGGCTTTCCACGTAGTCTTATTGCGGTTATTCGATTGGATACCGCTCTGAATTCCATCACTGCATTTACATCTTTCTTATGCACAATAAACCCTACCCCATTTTCATGCTTTTCACTTCCAGAGAACCAGATCTTGTGCCCTTCGTCAGTTGTAATCTCACCGAAACCTGACAGCCTAGCCTCTGCAAGCCCAACAACATTCCATTGATATTTCTCTAGTTCATAGACCAATTCATTGATCTTGCCTTTTGCATGTAGAGTTCT
The DNA here is from genome assembly GCA_964019985.1 of Aurelia sp. 4 Dawson et al 2005. NCBI lineage: Eukaryota > Metazoa > Cnidaria > Scyphozoa > Semaeostomeae > Ulmaridae > Aurelia > Aurelia sp. 4 Dawson et al 2005. Next base: position 61,262 of record OZ026492.1, on the reverse strand, counting down.
TACATTCCAAGTACCAACTGTTATTTCCTCTTTGGCTATTTTGAATGCCTTTTCATTAACTTCTGCTACAGTAACTAATTTTTCACCCTTAGCCTGCAGATCACTAAGGAGCGCGGCCGTTTTTATCCTGGGCCCCGACCGATCCAGTATGAGATTGTCTTGTTTGTGCTGCATCATATATGTTTCACAGGCACCCGTTGAAAAAGAAACAATTTCAACAGGTTCAAACTTGGCGGTGCCTATCTCCTCTCCAAGAATGGCAATGTCCTCTAACTGGACATTACTGCCAGCCTTTGCCCAAGACGGGTCCTCAGCCTGCCAGCATGTTGTTTCACCGTTGGATTCCTTATAGTCATCTCATCCGCTTCCACAGCTATTGATGCCTTGCCTTCCAACATCAAATCATACCCTGATACGGGGGGCTAAGCAGGTACTAGGTCTTGCCCAAGGACCACCTGGGAGTAATGATGGCTAAGAGGTAACTCCATTCATCCTCAAGGTATTTCCCCCCATCACCGGATGCAGTTTAACGTCATACCCAGGACGTAACAACAATTACATCAACAATAATGAGAATAAAAAACAACAATGGTAGAATTCAAGTACACGTCTTTCTATTAGGAGCTTAGAATTTGGGCCAGCACTGAAAGCCTATCAAAATGATCAGAATTTCAGCTTTCAAGAGTTTCAAATGAGTTTCAAATTTTCAAGTTCACTACCTGTATTGTTTTCAACATTTCTAAGCGTTTAAACAGCACTCCGGTACCTTGCGAGTAATATGATAAAGGGAATAAATGAATAAATGTTCCAATGTGTTAATGATTTCCACTTAACTTTTTCGCGATCTGAGAGCTGAATTTTATATATTTCTTTTTGTTGATGAGGAATTGGTCAGTGACTATGAGACCAAGGTTGCCAGATTTGAATTCTAAGTTTATGCGACAAGTACTAAAAAACAAGCCACATTGCTGGAAAATAAGCCAAAATCGAAGTATCGGTCCATGACGTCAATGTTTCTATATTGCAAATGCCCACTAAAAAGTGCGGACGCTTAGATTTTCGGACAGTTATATTTTCGGACTACTCTTTTGTCCGAAAATTAAAACGTCCGAAAAATTTAGGAAATTAATGCACGACCAATTGGATTTGTTAACATTCCAGACGAGCTTTATTATTTCGTGGCAAAGACTTTCCCAATGACCTTAGCAGATTTTTCTCGAATTGACTTTAGAATTTATCCAAAAAAACTGGTCGATTCGATTAAGACCACGTCACATCTTGTTATACGGTGCACAAGCATCAAGTGCATCTTCGTAAAGTATCTTTTCTGTAAAGTCTGTATGGTAGATTTATTTCTTATGTAGTTTTACGTATATTTTTATGTAAGGGGTTGGTAAGGGGAGGGAGTGTTGCCAGCTGAAGGAGTCATGGTGCGTCACACACACTATTCGTCCCAAATTCTAACTCAAATTCCTCAACTAAGGCCAGGACATGTTTTGTTAAAGCCTCTTCAACACAGCGTTTGATTCGCACAATTTCATGCGATTCGGTTGGGTGCTTCTTGGGGTGTGGCTTTGCGGGCGGGTGGTACATCTTTCCTGCTTCACTCGGTGGTGTTCATTTCTTTCTATGTTAATTTGCCCGGAATTTTCATAGTTTATTGCTCCTCGTGGTATGATCGTCCTTGTAATGTTTCGTAGAGCTATTTGTAAGTAGGGTAATACATAATTTGTCTCGTAAATTTTAATGGAATATATCTAAAAGTCTGCCGGAATTGTCAATTTGTACATTAATGATAACATAAAATGTCAATGAAAGAAAGTTTAAAGTATTTATCGTAGCTTGCCTCATTCTTCGCTTTATAATCAAACTGCGTTTTCCAGTGAATTGTCCAATTTAAAATATGTAATCGTTGTACTGCCTGCATAAAATACTGATTTGCTCTGACAATAATAATAATATTTGATAAATTGTGGCTATTTTCTGTGGAAAATGATCTGTTTTGTCTTGGTTAACGTGGCTTTCCTGCTTAAGAATTTCAAGGATTCATGAGAATTTGTGTTGAGAAAAATTCATACTCTCATATGGCTCAGGGCTTCGTATCAGAATTATTCTAAATGGAAGGAATTCGTTAAAAATTAAAGACTTTTAGATAATATATGGTTATGAAACGAGTATCAGGGTAATGTTGGAAAATATTTGGATTGCAGTTTTGAGGTCCGTACAAGGAACTAAGGTCCAAATATTTTCCATCATTGATCGCGAAATATTAACTTTTTGGAAAGATTATTTCCATTCTGTTGTGTTTTTATCCTGTTTCACTATAGTTGGTTTCAACGCCAACCGCATTCGCATTTTCTTCGTGTATGATTACAAGTTCGCCTTCACAATTTACAGAAAAATAGTCTTCGAGGAGAGGAATGATGTGAAGTTTGGATGTCCATTGTAGCTGCCTAGGCCCTGCCAAGAAGATCCCCTTTATTTTTGGTTTCTGTGAAGCAATGCTGGTCCAATACGGCTTTGCAAATACGACTTTTGTAGACCGACCAAGACTTTCTTGACATTACGAAGAGCCGTATTTTCAAGCGAACGCCATAAGGTAGAGTGGGGGTAAATTTGGGTCTATGGGGTAAATTGAGTCTACTGAGGTTTTTGCTGGAAATATCCTTCCTCGTCAAACCAAAGAAAAACTGGCTATTTTGATCGTAATGTCTATGCAATAGGCTGCCTTTTTTACAGAAAACATTCGTCTTAGTTTTATCTTGATTAATTTTAAATTATTTTCCTGAAAGAGCTACTGTGGAGGAATCTCATGACTGGAAAAACTTTCCCTTAATAATAATAATAATATTTTCACAGGGTGATTCAATCAGCTATAAGTATAACTGCTATCAAGAGAAGCCCTGTATAAGATTAAAGAAGATAAAGGAAAATTGTCATTCTTAAGGAAGAAGATAGAAATCATTAAAAAACGCTAAAAATTATCACTAACCGGTTAAATGTCATATTCAACAAAATTTTTCCATGAAAAAAATACAAAAGTTAATCTATAAAATGTTCCTTCAAAGCTTTCTTGCCACTGTTATTTTGGTTTTCTGGACCATTAAATGGACATGAAATGAGAGTTGGTCTTTTACAAATGAAATGACGTTTATTTAAAAGTCATTGAGGGGTTTGTCCTTTTTATATTAATCTCTTTACCAACCAGGTGGGGTTAAGTGGGCCTTCTGAGAATTCAACCATAACTCAAATTCAACGAAGCTTTGAATTGCTTAAAATTTTCGTACTTATACGCATCCTGCCACAAAATGCGAAAAACGCTTTGCTGTCACCGTGCTTGCTGTCTTAAAACATGTAATTGGGATTAAACAAACTGCAAAATTTTGTTTGATCGTGACCGTCAAATTCGATCACTGCCTTCGAAGTCGGAACGATGGCAGATGAGGATTGTGTTTTTATTTTTGTCGCAGAAATGGGATTGCTTGTGGTAAATGGCAAAGACTGGGATTTCGCCGAATAGAAACTAGTTAGGAAATATAACTCCATTACTCTCTTTATGTATTTACCCTCTCATATTCTCATATTATTCAAGTTTTGGAAATAGACCCACTTTTCCCGCTCTTTGGGAAAAGTGGGCCTACTTTAGTGATCAACTTTAAGATTTTTAAAATATTTAAAAGATTTTTAAAAGATATTTAACTGCCTTTATCAGAGCTGAGATTTGTTGGCAGGAAACAAGACGCATTGAATGTCAATAAACTGAAAAGTATGAAAGTGTTTGTACATTGTTGTTGTTTTACCAACTACATTTTGAGATTTTGCTCGATTTAGACGCATATTACCCCCACCCTACCCTGTAATAAATGATTTTAAAAACAGTAAGTGTCATTGCTTGAATGTTTGGCTGTTACGAGGTATTTCATAGATTTTTTATCTTTCATTTAGAATGAAAACGTCGGACTCAACGTTAATGGATCATCGTTATCAAAAAGTCGTTCAAGTGAAAAAGTATACAGTGAAGATGACAGTGGAATGGAGCAACCAGTATGGGAAGATGACACCATACCCCCGTCATATGATTCTATCTTCAGTCATCTAAAGGAAGCAAAAGAAAACCAGGAAAGTGCAATTGGCTTCTTCAAAAAAACTGTCCAAACTTTTGCTAGCACAAGTGCGTATTCATACGTTATTCCCCTAGGTTTGATTGTAGTGTATGGGTTTTTATGTTCATTTTCAATCAACATTTCATACAAGGGTGGGAGAATTTTTGGAGAGGTCTCTCTCTCTCTCTCTCTCTCTCTCTCTCTCTCTCTCTCTCTACGGGCCATATTCTCTAAGAGCGTTGGCGACCATAGACTTCCACAACACTCTGCCCTTTGCTGTTCTCAGGATCTTCAGTCTTGCTGCTTCCGATTTTTCTCTTTCATCAACCTGTTCTGTCATCCATTTGCTCAGGCTTCCAAGATACGTCAAACTCTGTCTCCCTCTACCTCTTTTCGCATTCACACGTCCAGTCAGCATCAATTATTCTAAGCCCTCTTTCCTTGTAATATGTTCCTAAGAACTCAATCAGTCTCTTCCTTATGGTTTTCATAATCTTCCGCTTTGTTCCAGCTCTTCGTGAGACCTCCTCATTTGTTACATGATCTACCCATGATATTTTCATCATTCTTCGGTAAAACCACTTTTCTGTTGCCTGTAATTTGCTCTCCATTTGTGCCAAAATTATCCAGCATTCACTACCGTATAACAAGACTGGCTCAACATAACAAATTAGAACTCTCTTCTTTGTGTGCATTGAAATTTTGCTATTCCTAAATATTTTGCCAAGTTTCATAAATGAGTTTTTGCTATGCCTATACGCCTCCTGATTTCTTTATCGCATTCCCCAGCCTCTGTTAGAAAACTACCTAAATAGTTAAATTTTGTTACTTGCTCAATATCGATTTCACGACCTTCACTTTGCACTTTGTGTTCTCTCTTTTGCTTACCACCATGCATTTTGTTTCCTTGCAGTTGATTGACAATCCTCGTTTCTTACTGTCCTCCATAACAATGTTCAATAGGTTTTGGAGTTTCTCTTGGGATTCAGCCATCAGTTCTGTATCGTCCGCATACCGTAAATTGTTAATGTTATTTCCACCAATTACAAAACCACTGAGATCTTTCAATTCTCGTTATATCATTTCACTGTAAAGGTTGAAGAGGTCCGGGGAAAACACACATCCTTGTCGTACCCCTTTCTTGATCTTCGTATACGCACTCTTATCATTTCCTACCCTCATGCAAGCTGTTTGTTCCCAATAGAGGTTTCGAATAAGGCGAAGGTCCTTTCCATTTATATCTAAGGTTGATAGAAGCTTGAATAGTTCGTCGTGCTTTGCATTATCGAATGTTTTAGTGTAATCTATGAAACACATATATACATCTTTTTGTATTTCAATTCCCCTTTCGGAGATCATTCTCACCATAGATATTGCATTCCTTGTTCCTGAATCCTCAACAAAACCGCATACCAAATGTTTAGCCTTGTTTTATTGGGGTATCAAATATTTCGGAAAAAATTGTAAAATATGTGATAGGCTGTGAAATTTTTGGAATATATTTCAGACTGAAGCAAAATCGTGTATTCTTTCGCAGCAAAAGTTTCATCTGTTTTTATTGTTATTATCGTTGTCATTGTTATACAATAACGCAGCCGGAACAATGTTATGAACAAACCGTTGCCCTTTGTCCCTGGCCATATGTTGCAAAGGTAAAAGCCCCAAGTTTCAATAAACTAGAGGCTTGGGTCACACCTGGCCAAGGATTAAGGATGTCAGGGTAACATGCTTTGGTTACAGCCCTGAAGAAGTCCTGCATGGCAGGACGAAATATTGGCAAAACATATATACTCAAATATATACGCGTTAAACCGACTCATTTGCTGTTGTTTTTCGTCATTTTGCTGTGTTTCTACCTACAATTTCATTCGTCATCCATCATCGCAAGCATCTGCGGATCCGACGAGCGACGTTTATATCGTGGCCTTTTCTTTTTCGATTTATTTGAAGCTTTGGTAGCCCGTTACAACAGAAACTTCCAAAAGCTAATCTACTGTAATGATCGCTCTAATTTTATTCTTTCGGGATTATACCGGACAATGTCTTTCTCAGCATACTTTCACTTTCAAATAGGACAATCTTCAACATTTCATTACATATCCTTCTTGCTCCTTTGTCGTGACTTCTTGCTCCTTTATCCATCTTTTGCACCTGACTTTCCACTTGCTTCATTCCTCCTCCCAAACAGCCAATCACAATGGGTATTATTTCAACTCTATACTCTGGTATTTTCTCTCGTATCTCGAAGGCCAATTGCTGATATTTAGTGAGCTTTTCACGGTGTTTCTCACCAATGTTCTTTTCATTAGGGCACGCCTTATCCACAATGCATAACTTCTTTCATCATCATTTTCCGTCATTAAATCTGGTCTTCTTGCACTGGTTGTTTTTCTCATGGTAAACTCAAAGTCCCAGCAGATCTTCTTACCATTTTTTCCAGCACAGTACCTTTACTCCACTTTTGCTTATACCATACAGGATCTCTCGATAGCAGACTCTCTTGTTTTACCCATTCGACTGTGAGAACCATTAATGCATTGATATGCCGCTTTAGATAGTCACTTCCTGCCAGAACCTTACATCCAGACAAGATGTGCATTACAGTTTCCTTATGTGCGTCACATAGTCTGCAATTCTCCGTTGTCACATTCAGCCCTCTACTTGCTTTCCACCCTCTTGTTTCGATCATTTGTTCTTGCATGTTGATGATAGCACTGACTTTCCTTGCATCTATATTACATTCTAACCATTGATGACTCTCAAAGTCAGATCCTTTGTAATGCTGACTTTGCATATTCTTGCTATATGATTATTATTATTGTTATTATTGCTATCATTGTTATTATTTCAAATTCATCGAAAACAAAGAGATTATTTAAAGTGGCATTTTCAATTGTAAATATAACATTTCCATGTAGATATTTTACTTGTAAACAATCTAGTATATAAATTCTCGGCTGTCCAGTAAAGGGTGATTCTGATGAAGATTTTTTTAATCGAAACGTTAAGCGCATAAACAGTTTATTTTCTCTGTTATCATTGTTATTATTATTGCCATTGTTATTATTTTTATCATTGTTATCACTCTTATTATTGTTATTATTGTTATCATTCTTATCACTCTTATTATTGTTATTATTGTTATTATTATTATTATTGCCTTTGTTATTATTGTCATCATTGTTGTTATTATTATTGCCATTGTTATTATTGTTATCATTATTATCCCTCTTATTATTGTTATTATTGTTATTATTGTTATCATTCTTATCCCTGTTATTGTTGTTATTATAGTTATCATTGTTACTATTGTTATCGTCATTGTTATTATAGTTATCCTTGTTATTATTTTTGTCATTGTTATCATTGTTATCATTGTAATCACTCTTATTATTGTTGTTATAGTTATCATTGTTATTATTGTTATTGCCATTGTTATTATAATTATCATTGTTATTATTTTTGCCATTATTATCATTGTTATCATTGTAATCCCTCTTATTATTGTTATTATTGTTATTATTGTTATAATTCTTATCCCTGTTATTATTGTTATTATAGTTATCACTGTTATTATTGTTATTGCAATTGTTATTATAGTTATCATTGTTACTATTGTTATTGCAATTGTTATTATAGTTATCATTGTTATTATTCTTGCCATTGTTATTATTGCTATTATTGTTATCACTCTTATTATTGTTATTATTGTTATCATTGTTTTATTATTGCCATTGTTATTATTGTTATTATTATTGCCATTGTTATTATTGTTTTGATTGTTATTATTCTTGCCATTGTTATTATTGCTATTATTGTTATCACTCTTATTATTGTTATTATTGTTATCATTGTTTTATTATTGCCATTGTTATTATTGTTATTATTATTGCCATTGTTATTATTATTTTGATTGTCATTGTTGTTTTCATTGTTATGATTGTTTTCATTGTTATTATTGTTGCATTTGTATTTGGACACAGTTGATGCGAGCTTTTCAACTGAGAGGTCATTTTGAATGACCATGGTCTATCAGACTGGATAAGAATCAAGCTTTGCAGCATCTTTTTGATAGGGCGTTCTGGAAAACACAGCACGGTCTAGAATCACCCTTTATCTTTATTATCTAAGCCCTTGTATTCTGGTGAGGAATAGAATGAAACTTGATCATGTTGTCACATTATGATAGCAGTAGTTAAGGCCATTTCCATGAACAGCATTGTTTGCTTCACAAGCAGTTACTGTTCGGGAGTCTTATTTTCGCGAACTTGAATTCCCATTCCCATTGCTTCATGTGAGAAATTCAAATCCATCATATTGATTATCGTTACTCTCAAGTACCGAATAACGAGGGGGGGGGTGATAAAAATTGGGGTTTGAAATGGTTCGATAAAACAATAATCGGGGCTTGGAACAATGGGGGGTGGTTTTGGAGAAATTGAAAATACTCGTTTTCCCAGTTAAACACGTACACCGCCTTTATTCTCAACTATTGTCTTCTCTCTTTTCGGCCTTTTGACAGAGTGTAATAGGTGGTGAGGCCCTATCGCGTCTCGAACCCACTCCGCCTGACTGTTCTGAGTTCAAAGTCAGAGGATTACACCACTGCGTCACAACACCTTCATATGAGCATTCTATATTTTTGAAATTCTTTATTACATTTATATAGTCACCAGAAAAGAGCTTATGATTTATCGCACGTATCTTATATATATATATATATATATATATATATATATATATATATATATATATATATATATATATATATATATATATATACACACACATATATATAAAATTTGACAATACAAGTTACGTCTACATCCTACAGTACTTTCTAATTACTTTACAAACTATACAAACACTACAGGGACAGGAACACAAGGAGCAAAGGACAATGATTACTCTGTGGCCATTAACATAAAGACATGCAAGTATTAAAAACTAAATGAATAACTACAAAATACAAAACATACGATTTAGCACTATACACATTACTACTCGAATCCGTTTCACATTGGATGTGAGGCCAGCATAGGAGAAAGGTGCTGAACAACAGGAACACAGGACGAGAGAACAGCAACGACAGCAATTGCTACCATCACTGATCCTCCCCCAGAGTCCCCATCCCTCAACGCACTGCGCATGTGCTGTCAGGCCAGGGTTTCTGGTTGTCATACGATAATCTGAACTACTTTGGATTAGTATCAAGAAGTTTCCATTGGCAATTCGTTGCCTAACATTAAATGTGAAACAGACTCACAACAACAGCAACAAAATGAGGAAAAATCTACATAGCGGTTGTGTGGCGTAAAGGAAAGTTTGCGGTTATCCAAGCCGACCTGTTGTATGGATGAAGTTTAAAGTATGTTCCAGTATGGTTCTGTTAACGTCATTAGGAAGTTCTTCATTACCATATAATAAGTATTGAACAAGAACGTTATTTGGAAGGGTCTCGATTTGGACAAATGGTCGTAACAGTTCTGAAACTCCTGCGAGAAGATCTTGTCGTTGATTGTCAAATGAAGGGCAAAGCAACGAAAAGTGCTCCGTATCCTCAATGCCATCATTCGTTGGGCACATTGGGTTCACTGTATCCCTAAATTTGTGTTTGAATTTATGAAAATCAATTTACTGAGACCGACCCTTATTTGTAAAAGATGACTTAAGCCTATTGGATCATGAATACCAAAGACAGACTTTGCACTGGGGCGAATTTTTGACAGAAGCTTTGTTTTAAAAACACCAACAGAAGGTGCGAGTCTGATTTCTGATCCAAGTCTATTCCATTCAGAAATGCAGTTAGGATAGAAGCTTGACAAGAATTTCTCCGTTCTTCCCCTTATTTTCTATATTTATGTGAACAATTATGTTAATGATTTATGCACTGATGAACTCGGGTTTACATTTTACATTTTTACATTTTACATTTTACATTTTAAAATTCTTTACCCAGGGATACAATTCAGTTTGTAACTGTTTTACAATGTACCCTGCAACTAAAAATAAAAATAACCTAATAACAATAATCGTCTAATCCTATAAATATACAAAACACCTATTAATAAAAACTTGAATAGAAAAACGGAATAATTAAAACCAGCTTTCCTTGAATATTTTCAATTTTCAATTATGAGCTTTGAGTTTGGCTTTAAACGACTGGATGGAAGGAGCTAACTTGATATCAGAATGGAGTTTGTTCCATGTATCAACTCCGCGGAAAGCAAACGAGTTTTGACCATAAGCTGTTCTCATTCGAGGTATATAAAGATCGCATTTCGTATTTCGTAAGACCCGACTGTGAACATCTGACAATCGGGAGAAGATCTGACATAGGTTGTCGGGTGCAAGTCCATTTAGGGATTTATATACCATAGTGGATGTTTCCCTGTGGACAAGCCTATCAACTGAGAGCCATCCTAATCTTTGCAACAGTGGAGCAGCCGATGAATCAAAAGGGCTGCCCGTGACAACTCTTGCAGCTCTGTTCTGCAATTTTTGCAAGGTATTCAGTTTAGTATCACCACAGCATCCCCATACTGAGCAACAATAGCTAAGGTGGGGCTCTACGATACTTAAATACATGTTCCTTAACGTATCTTCTTGTACAAATTGTTTGGCATATTTCAAAAGCCCAATGGCTCGTGAGATTTTCGTCTGAAGGAACTTTGCCTGGCTTCCCCATTTCAAATTTTCGTCAATCATGACACCAAGATATTTGGTTTCATGCACAAGCTCGATATCATTTCCGTTAACTTGGAAGCAAGGGGTAATTTCTGATGTTTTGTTCATCAGCCCTAGCTTTTGGGCTGAACCAATTATCATTGCTTGTGTTTTGACGATATTCAAGGAAAGCTTATTGCCCTGCCCTGCTGAATTCACTTCTTGAGACTTCTTCTTGCGTTTATTCAGAAATTACATTTCTATCATTTCATTTCTCTAAAAATTAATAAAAGGGGGGACTGGAATAAAAGCGGGGGGTCGGAAAATGTTTGAAAAATTAATAAACCGGGGGGGGCGATTATTCGGTACTTGAGAGTATTCCAGTTTGTTTAGTAAGTGCTTATTTTCTTCTTGTTTTTTAGAAAACTGTTACTCATCAATGTAAAGTTCAAAACGTTCTGCTCTTTTGACGTTAGCTAGACATCTCTTAGCTTTGAATGAAACGACTTACCTTTTCTGCCAAAACTGCCCTGCTGCATATTTGATAGAATCTTTTGTTGCATTATAAAAGAAGACATTCTTTTGATTATATGATTTGTTGATAGTATTAAACTGTCTATTTTCTCCATAGTTGGTTGCACCACAACACTAATCTTATTGCTTGCACTTCCTACAGCTATGATCGTTATCGGTAATTATAAACTTTATTTTATAAATTTTGGTTCAAAGGTAATGTGTCTTGATTTGTGCGTATTGAAAACTAGAAGTAACTAAAAGTTATCAATTGCGAGCACTCTAACATATTTGTGAGCTAAAATAAAGCCACAATACTAAATTTGTAAATGAATTTTATGCTACCCCCTGAATTGAATTCAATTGTTCCATTATTCTGTATTCCATGCTTTATGACCGTAAAGGAGGGTAACGTACACAGTGTCAACAGTTTATTGTGTTGGCTTAATCCTACATGAAAATGTGATTGCATGGAAACATTCTTGAAGCATTTAATCATCATTTCACCTCTATAGGACCTAAACTTGCCCAAAAAATTGAGGTTCGAAGAGATGATGATTGTCTTCTGAACATGAGCACGGAATCAAATGAAATGAATTTCAGAACTGTTGATGAAAATTACATTTTGGATTCAATTAATCAGCTAAAAAATGGGAAAGCATCAGGACCTGATAAGGTATTGATTACCATCGTAAAAGATGTAAAAGAACTCAATGCAAAACCCTTGAAAAACTATATTTAATGATTCGGTAATGTATAGCGTTTTCCCCGATATCTGGAAACTGGCAAGAGTGACTCCAATCTTTAAATCGGGCGCTAAAAATGATGCAAACAATTATAGGCCGATTTCTGTCATTTTAATTTTCTCCAGGATGCTGCAACGGCTAGTGCATGATCAGCTGTTTGATTTCCTCAAAGCGAATAAAAAGCTTACCTGTAATCAATCAGCTATTCAAAAACTATGCTCCACCATAACCTCCCTAATCACCGGCACTGATTATTGGTATGAAAACATGGATTCTCGGAAAATTAATTTGACTTTATTTTTAGACCTCAAGAAAGCCTTCGATACAGTTGACCATTCTGTCCTTATGAAAAAGCTTCGTGCGTATGGTATTAGAGGATTTGCAGGGGATTGGTTTGAATCGTAGTTAAAGGAGAGAAAACAGTATTGTGCTGCTAATGGATACCGATCAAACATAAAAAGTATCACTTGTGTTATACCCCAAGGCTCTTGCCCTGGTCCTCTCCTCTTTATCATTTACCTCAACGATTTTGAAAAGTGCCTAGAATTTTCACAGGCTAGTCTTTACGCTGATGACACACAAATCACGATTGCACCAGATGATATAAAAAAACTAGTACTCGACACGCAGCAAGAACTGGTCAACCTGTCTGAGTGGATGAGGATTAACAAATTCAGTCTTATCCTGGCTAATATAGAATACATGAAAATAGGTCACCCCGTCGAATAAAGCAATTAGAAATCTCGGATGCTCTGTTGTTAAACGGCTCTGAAATCAAACGGGTACCAAAATCCAAATCTCTTGGAGACAGCGGTGGTTTGTAGGCCTTGAAAAAGTTAAAAAATATCATACTGCAATTGCAATTGTGTAGTGTATTCCACGCAATCGTGAAAAGTCATCTTCGCTATTCAGATGTTATTTGGGGGAGTCTCTCAAAAACAAAATTAGATACTCTCCAACGTCTGCATAACAGGGCTCATGCAATAATAGAAAGTGCACGATTAAAGGACGAATGATCCTCTAATTGGCTAAGTGTTGAAAGTCTTATTGGATTTGATCGTTCTGTGATGGCATATAAGATTCTGAACAAGCTCAGCCCAGAAAGCGTTTGGGACAAGTGCCAATATGGATCCGCGTATTCAAATTATGAAACAAGGAATTGTAAGGATCTCCAGATCCCAAGGCTTAAAACTGAACATGCCGAAAAGAATTTTACTACTCTGCCTTAAAAATTTGGAACGATATTCCAGCTAATATTAGAGAAATTCAAACTCTAGGGCGCTTCAAAAAAGAACTAAAATTGCACCTGATGAGCTGAGAATGCTGAGAACAAAACACTGAAACACGACCCTCTGGAAGAACAGTCCATTTTTAAGAAAATTTGATCATAGATATTACTTGTATTGTATTAGGGTTTTAACTGAAGGGGTATCGTGTATGAATAATAATAATGATGATGATGAGAGGAAGTTCAATTGAGTCGCCCCCTACTCTCGCTTAGGCCAATCTGTTATCACGATATCTTTGCAGACGATAAATGTCACGATCATTGACCATTTGTCACGATGGCAAACTCAGACATAATCAAACTTCATTGACAAAGGTTTTGTGGGCAAGTAACAAAGGAATACAATAAACATATGCGTGGACATCACAGAAACTTTAGTTCTTGCTCTGCTCCTTCGGCGCGCAACAAACTCAAGGGATAATATAGTGTGGACGGGTGAACATTTATGAAATTAAACAATAGGTAAACAATGTTAAATCGCAATTTGCCGTCTTTCATATGTACGGGTATATCTGAGCAAACATTGCCATTTTTTTGACACGTTTGATTGTTTATGTCGAAATGAAAGTGAACACACAGAGTAACCTATCATTACTGTATTGCTAACAATGTCATGAAGGGACTTGTAATTGCTTTACGTAAAACCTAATATGTCTAACATCAGTCTTATGATGTCTACTATGTGTATTGTACTGTGAATAAACTGTTTTAGTCTTTCATTACTGCCTATTTTTATGATGACCCTTCAAGGCTAAACTAACCAATATTCGAGTATATAAAGTTTTTACCAAATTACAGCAATCAATTCCAATTGAATAATTGCGGCATTTAACTATAAATATAATTCGAATGAAGCACAAAGTTGTTCTTGATTCCAGTACAAAAATATATCACAATACGAAATTTTTTCCAGGACAAATCTGGATTCTAATGTCTTCCCACAATTCAAAGTTTTGGCGGGAACAGGTAATTGCCAGGCCTTCCTTCGATTCCATGGCAAGTTGATAATCATGGCGGCAGTCTCTGAAAATTGCGGTGATAAGGTACTACTTCTAACTTGGCTTCGCTTCTCACTTGTGAAGCGACATGGGATACGTATGTGTGAACGAACTTTGAGAAATTATTGGAATTCACCAGGTCTTTGCCTCCGTGAATCCCGTTTCAATTTAACACAATGTCGACAGCGAAACGAGAAAGAGCTGAATGGACCTGATGCAGGGGAGGTAATAGATCAGTATGGCAAACCATGCGAATACAGAGTATACAGGTTGCTAGGAAGATGTCTTTTTTCTGCAAGTAGAGTACTATTCTTACTTATCAAAGACCACTTACTTCCGTGTAGAGTTGTGGTGTGAAATTCTGATCAGTTTCAGGAACCTTGATTAGCTACTTCAGTTCCACTACTTCAGCCACACTGCAAATTCCATTTTTCTGAGACATAATATTGAAGGCACTCACTGCAGCCTCTAAAATCATTTTTGGTGATGACGATGATGGAAATACCTTCAGCGATAAGTTCTCGCCTCTTTTTTTACATCTCTATCTTCCAGTATAATCCTGATGCTAATAGTAACTTATTTCTCCTCGATTTTTTCCTTCTTTCCTTGTCACCTTCGAAGTGAAAAAGATTGCCTTCCTACTTCCTTTGTGTGCTTAAACTTCTTGAAAGATAGTAGATGAATCAAACCAAAGTGGCTTGTGCGAAGCTCAAGCCAAGAAGATTGGTCGGTCCAAGAGCAGGCCTGCTGCCATATGCGTTGGTATTTGTTGCAGGCACGGCAGCAGATTAAGTCGCAGTTCTGAGCAGCTCTGTGCCACAAATTGAGCAAAATAGGTACCCCTTTTCTACTTTAAAGCTCCAGTAGTGGCAGAATTTGCTATAAGAGATGACATTTGCATGATGCTTGATGACATTCATTTCACAGTGCAACATCAATGTGGTCATTTTCTAGCCTGCATGCAGCTTTAACTCCTCCCCAGCTTCAACTTCTCCTCAGCCTCATCTCGTCCTCAGCGACTTCTCCTACTTTTCCTTGTGGAGCAGTTAAGGATGCATGCAGGCTACTCGCTTTTTGGGTTGTCGCCGTTTTGCCTGTTTCCAGGGGTATTTGTATTTTACATTTATTTTTGCATTGGAAAGTATTTTTACTGGAATATGTTTTTGACTTTTTCCACAGGAAATTAGTTTTGTACTGTAATGTATTTTTGGATAGGAAACTGGTTTTGTATTGGGGAAAAGTTTTACAGTGGTATGGAGTTTTGTACTGGAATATATCTTTGTACTGGAATCAAAAACAACTTTGTACTTTGTTCGACTGTCTTCCTGGTTAATGCTGTAGTTGTTGAGTTGGGATTGTTTGCTGTCATCTGGTAAAACAAATTATATCCAATAGAAGTTAAGAGAATGCTGCTAAAAACTTTAGTGTACACGATACAACTTTTTCTGCAAGTTCCTTTTTATGTTGATAGCAGGGGTGGAAATAGTAGTGCAGTACACACTGCGACGGTTCACTGATGTTATGATACGTAATATAGATGCCTCAACTTCAGATCGAGTATGGAGGAGGTCAGCGTGAAGAGAATACTGCTTTTATAGATGTGTTGGCAGGAAACCTCAGTTTCAGAATAAATTGTAAAAGAAAAACTGCGACGATGATACTCATTTTCGAACCAAGGATGACACACATAGTTCAAGTTTTTTCCATTTGATTATGACATAGGACAAGATGAATGAATAACCATGTTTGACAAGTCCAAGTGTTGCAAAGATTTTATTTAACCCATATCTGACAAATCCATGTTTATTAAATTAAGCGTTAACGTTTCAAAGCATGCAATGCTCCATCTTCAGAACCCCCAAATAACTAATGATCGAACCGCGTTATAAACGAATACGAAACAAAGGAATTAAAGAAAGTGTGCTAATAAACAACTTAATTGGTAAACAGGAACTGACACGGGAATTAGAACAGATATGAAAATGCAGGCATGAATTAGAAAAATATTCATTTTATTATTTTTCTAATTCATGCCTGCATTTTCATATCTGTTCTAATTCCCGTGTCAGTTCTTGTTTACCAATTAAGTTGTTTATTAGCACACTTTCTTTAATTCCTTTGTTTCGTATTCGTTTATAACGCGGTTCGATCATTAGTTATTTGGGGGTTCTGAAGATGGAGCATTGCATGCTTTGAAACGTTAACGCTTAATTTAATAAACATGGATTTGTCAGATATGGGTTAAATAAAATCTTTGCAACACTTGGACTTGTCAAATATGGTTATTTATTCATCTTGTCCTATGTCATAATCAAATGGAAAAAACTTGAACTATGTGTGTCATCCTTGGTTCGAAAATGAGTATCATCGTCGCAGTTTTTCTTTTAGAATACTGCTTTGTCTTACAATGCTTTCTTCTACAATAGCAGGGTCAGATACGGAAAGAAAACAAGACTTGCCTTATTACACTAAAACTAGTTGTTGATATTGTTAAAGGAATTGTTTCTCACCAGGGCAGCTTTTGCTCGACCCAGCAATTTGCTACAACAGAGAACAAAATCTAATTTATGTTTGGGACGTAGGATCATTGCTTTCGAAATTATTTGGGAAGCTCGATCCTCCCGGCTTCGTACCAGCATGTTCAGCGTTCATTGCAAATGGTGCAATTTTTGGACAAGCTTCCCTTCCTTACAAAGGGACAAATCATTTTCCATCACAAAGCAGAATTATTGAATTGATGGAGATATTGCCGAAAGGCATAGTTAGGATAATGACATTTTTTGTGAAAATGTATGTGCCCAACTTTCATCTGAAAGAAGTTTTTTCAACAATGTTTTCTTGCTCCTGAGAGACTTTTGACATGCCATGTTTTTACTTACTTGCAACAGTAGTGCTGATGAGCTTCCTCAGACTGCTTACAATCATTTTTACCACCCCCGCATTGTAATCATGTTGGCAGTTGATAAAGATGTTGCATTCAAACTTCTCTCTTTTCTTGGGCTCAGATGTGGCTCAGAGTTCGACACTAGACCATCAACATTATCATTTGCTTCTGTATCATTGTCAGAATCAGTTTTTTCCGCCTGAATTGCTAGGCGAATTTGTCTAAAAGGTCGAAAAGGCACTATAATCATAGCATCGGAAAATCGAATTTACCCTTTCATAGTTTTCGAATATGTTTGACATATGTGCGCATCTATTTAGAGTACACATTTTTTTCACAACTTCTGTGCATTCGGGCTTAATTTATGTGCTTCTTAACTTTGGCTTAGGCGGTTTATTTTAGTGTAATAAGATATGCTTCGAAATTTTACATGATGATTGTTAATTTCATCCTGAAAAGAGACATTTGTGGTTGATGAGAGTCATTCTTGCTGCATCAAAGGATCATCAGATGAGGAGACAACTTGAAAACGATATCTGTTTTGGCAAGTTGGGCTTCCTCTGTTAAAATATGTGCTATCATTAATGTGAAACTGCCATTCGGTTGTTGTTGCTGTCGCTCATTAGCTGCTGTTGCTTTGTTGTTATATCCAATCACAAGCATCGATGACTCTACCGATTGTCTTTTGTTCTCTGGTTACCATAGTAATACACCGCTTGCTCCCCGTGATTTCTTGTGAAACTCATGTAGAAAGCTACTTCACTACATTCAACAGCAATAATGATTTTGAACTCGAACGTCAATTTTTGTACTCGAATAGTAACTAAAAACAAAGCTGTATCAATTCTGATGTCCCAAAATATAGGGGTTGCCGGGTCTGGGGCTAACCCTGACCCAGTGGTTAGCGTAGTAACTAAGATTAGTAGGTTTACACGTAACAATAGCGCCGAAGAGCTTTGATTGTCTACCTTATGTTCATTTATGTTCATTTATGTTCATTTATGTTCATTTATGTTTATTTCATGGAGATTGTCTACCTTATGTTCATTTATGTTTATTTCATGGAGATTGTCTACCTTATGTTCATTTATGTTTATTTCATGGAGATTGTCTACCTTATGTTCATTTATGTTTATTTCATGGAGATTGTCTACCTTATGTTCATTTATGTTTATTTCATGGAGATTGTCTACCTTATGTTCATTTATGTTTATTTCATGGAGATTGTCTACCTTATGTTCATTTATGTTTATTTTATGGAGATTGTCTACCTTATGTTCATTTTTCGCCCGAAATTCCCATGAGAATGCCTTCCACTTTCGGTGCAAGCAGGTGGTATATGACAAATATTTACGCTGCTAATTTCAATATTAGTAAGATATTCCCTCAAAATAGCATGCAATATTACTGTTAAATTTATATGCCTTCAAATGATAGACAGATTGCCCCCTGTAATAGACCTTTTAGCTATTCTGAAAACGAATGTGGATCGAGCGATATTTCATTACAATTTGTAGAATTTTCGAACGTGCACAATTGCAATCGAAGCTCTAACGCCACTCTATCGAACCTCGCGTATAAAACTGTATAAAAATATCGCTCGATCCAGGCTCTTTTGTAGAATAGCTAAAAGGTCTATTGCATGGCCCCCTGTAAATCAGTGTTCTCTAATTGAGGGGCTACCATGCCTAAAAAATTGAAAATGAAAACGAAAATAGAACGCAAATCATCACATAGAAATATCTCTTGTTTGTAATTATATTGTCTTTAACTTTGATTGTATGACTGAAACAATGTGCTTTGTTTTAGGAGCTGAATTCAAGAATGATTGTCCCGTTGAACCTTTCATACCCATTTACCTTATCGTTGGGGGTGCTTTTGCGATGTTAAAGACTGTCACCATTTTGTGCCAAAGAGCTGTCTCAGGTGAAAGGCTTGATGATGAAGCGGAAGAGGAACAGTCAATGGTGGCTAAGTTATTCGATGGAGTTTTTAATCTTTTTCTTTTTATTTGGTTTATTGCTGGTAATTTCTGGATTTATTCGAAATATAAACCTAATTTCACTCCGCCAAAACATCAGCCATTGAATTATTGTCACCCAACACTTTATTTATTTGCTTTTTGGGTAATAACAACAAGTCATATAATATTAGCTATTATTTTCTTTTGTGTTTGTTGTTTAGGAATGTGTGCAAGCTGCACGGCATTTTTTGTTGCCAATGCTACTGGGTAATGATTAGTTTTAAATGTGATAAAAGAAACAGAAGCATTTTCAATCTAGGCATATATTTGGTAGAATTTGTTTATTTAGTACATTGTGTTAGTTGTAAAACGACTTGTGTTTTGTGGTGGCATGCCAAATTTATGTCATTATCTGATGCCTGAACAGCATATGAGTCAAAAAATGTATCCACATTGCCAAACTTGTACTATGAAACTTTTAAACCGATTTGAAAATTGCAAACTGTGAGGCGGACTTTGGTCTGTACGCAAGAAGTACCAGAACTTGGTTGTTGAAAACCTTCCTTTGATTTTAATCTAAAATTTGATTGCCAGGGCAGCAGTTTGCTTTGGCGATCCAGACTATTCCAAACGGTCGCCTCTTGATATGCAATAGACTTTTGTCCATTGTTTGTTCTAAACAAAGAAAGTTTCACGTCAGTTTCTGTGTTTCTTAAGCTTAGTTCTCATACGTCCCAGAACGTATGCGATCCTTCTCCTAGGATGCTTAATGAAAATGAAATGAATTAGGCAAGTTCAGTTCAGTTCAGTTCAGTTCAGTTCAGTTCTCATTTTAAATTCACTACATACAATTTAATTAAAAACTACAGAAAATAAACAAACAATTTAAACTACAGGCAAAATTATGAGACAAAATTACGGATTGATACAGGAAATGAAAATCATTTTGTAAATACACATAAATAAATAAATTGTATGGAGGGAATTACTTAGAGGAGGAACTCTCTCAATAGTTAAAAAAACTAATCGAGGAGAGAGCACCCCCAGGTTAAATTAGGAAACAATCATTTTAGCTAAAATGTTGTGTGAAAAGCAGATTGCCTTAGCCATGTTTGTATCAACTACAGTTAGACAGGGAATATTGAACAACCGCCCAGCAACCACACCAACCCCCCACCCCACACCCCACCCCCCCCAGGCCGACCAAGGAGACCAAGAGCCCATCCAGCACCCCCCGCCCCCGACCGAAACCGCCACCCCAGGCGACATCAACGATGTCACCAAAAATGGCACCCCCGGCCAAAAACGAAAAGGCACCAGACGAGCGCCCGATCCCCACAGCCGAGCCAGGAGAAACAGAGCACCAGACGGACGGCCAGCACGACCACCAGGACACCAGACAACATTCCCCATCTACTGGTAAAAGCAGCCAAAATATTAATAACTCTTTTCAAAAAGGAATGCTTTGAGTTTTAGTCGGAAGCTTTTAACAGATGGTGATCTTTTGATGTCCACAGGAATGTCATTCCAGCACTTTGCTCCACAGTAACGCACTGACCTAAGACCATATTGGAGGGTATTCTTTTGAATTAGAAAAATATCATCTTTGGTAGCTTGCCGTGTACCATATTGATGAACAGATGCCAATGTATCAAAAAAAGTATGAAAGTTTGTAGGAGAGATTTTATTAACACATTCATAAACAAAGCTTAGCAATTTTAACTGAAAAAGATCATGCAGCTTTAAAATCTTCAAGTCACTGAAAATAGGAGAAGAAGGTGCAGCATAATTTTGAAATGAAATTGCCCTTATTACTCTCTTCTGCAACAAAAACACTGGCTTGATATAGGTTTCATAGGTAAGTCCCCAAACTAAAATACCATATTGAAGAAAAGGAGAAAATAAAGAGTTATAGAGACAGATCAAAACATTGATGGGTAGAAAGTGTCTTACTTTAAAAAACATGCCACAAGTTCGAGCCAGTTTTTTAGAGAGTTCAGTCAGGTGATACTTCCATGAAAGATTTTCATCCAAAAGAACACCAAGAAATTTGACATAACGAGTCTGTTTAATAGGACAATTTCCAATTTTGATACTGACAGTATCAGAGGAAGGATGGTGAGGAGATTTAAAAATAATAAAATTAGTCTTATCAATGTTCAATGATAATTTGTTTACATCAAGCCATAATTTCACTTTTCTTAGTTCTTTGTTAACTGTTCTTTGGAGCTGATAAAGGTTATCAGATTCACAGTAAATGTTAGTATCATCAGCAAATAGATAAAAGGTTAGTTTTGAGGATGAAAGAGGTAAATCATTTATGTAAATTAAGAAAAGGAGAGGACCAAGGACAGAACCCTGGGGAACTCCACAAGTAATACTGAGATAACTTGAGTTTGATCCGTTAACTGAGACATATTGAATTCTATCTGAGAGATAGGATTTAAACCAATCCAAGACAGTTCCTCTAATGCCATAATGTTCAAGCTTAGTTAATAGAATTTCATGATTCACTGTGTCGAATGCCTTTTGCAAATCAATAAAGATTCCACAACCAAATTTCTTATTGTCCAATGAGTTCTTAATGGCTTCTGTTAAACTTACCAGGGCATGATTGATTGAATGGTTAGCACGAAATCCAAATTGCAAAGAATATAATATTTCATGCTTTTCTAAAAATTTATAGAGACGCTCATGCATGGCTTTTTCAGTGATTTTACTGAAAACAGAGAGAAGAGAAATCGGTCTATAATTAGATGCTGTCAGCACACAACCTTTCTTAAAAAATGGCGTTACCTTGGCCAACTTCATCTTGTCTGGAAATATCCCAGATTGAAATGATTCATTAATAATTTGAGACAGTGGAGAAGATATCAATGGAGAAAGAGATTTCAAAATTTTCATAGGGATGCTGTTAGGGCCAAGAGATTTTCCAGATTTTAGAAGAGAGATTATATCAGATATTTCAGTGGGGACTGTAGGGGCAGTGAAGAAGGAATTTCCAACTCTGCTACCCATTAGGCTCAAAGGTGACTTATTAGACCTTGGGATATTCTTAGTAATATCATGAGAAAAATTAACGAAAAACTTATTGAAAATATTAGCAATAACAGCGGGATCAGATGTTGTGTTATCATTTGAGTCCTTAAGCTTACTTATAACATTTATGTTGCTTGATTTTCTAACATCGATAACTGATTTAATACCTGACCATAGTTGTTTCATGTTGTTACTGTTCTTTTGAAAGTAGTCATAGAAGTAGCTAGCCTTACTTGCTTTCAAGGAATTTGCAACTCGATTTCTAAACTTTTTGTAGAGATCTCTGAGAGATGGGTCATTACTATTTTGAAGCCTTTTAAGCAGCTTATCTCTGATGCGCATCATTTTTTGTATTTTTCTATTAATCCATGGTTTATTCCTGAATTTGATATCTCTCTTTGTAAGTTTCTTCAAAGGAGCATGGGTTTTAACAACTTCATCTAGACTGGAAAGGAATCGGTTGAACTTAGCATTTACATCTAAATTACTGTCATTCAGATATGAAAAGTCAAGATGTGCAAAATCATTGAGAAGATTTTCTTCATTGAGGTTAGAGAAGTCATGCTGGTAATATGACAAATTCTTATAGGATATGCCTGTATGCTTGACAATTAGGAATTGAGGGAAGTGATCAGTTATTTGTGTCATAATGTTGCCACTTATTGATTCATTATCAGAAATATTGGCAAAGATATTGTCAATGAGGCTAGCAGAATTTCCAGATACCCTAGATGGGTGAATGATATATGGAAGGAATTGCTTAGAGAAAAAGAAATTAACATAATTTGTAGTTGGAGTGTGAGAGTTATAGTTAAGGAGGTCAATATTGAAATCTCCAAGGATGAAAACTTGTTTATTAAATACAGATGGATGAGATAAAGTAACTTGTAAATACTCAGTAAAAGTTTCAATATCCGAGCTTGGATGACGATAGGCACAGCAAAAAAGGTAATTTTTACCATTATTATTTTCAACTTCAACCCAAACTGTCTCAAAATCAGTACTATCTTTGCTTAGTTCTGGTCTAGGAATTGGAGTAAGTCCTGACTTCACATAAAGTGCAACACCACCATTTTGACTGTGAGACTGGTATGGAAAGTAGTCATAACGAGGAATTTGCACATTTGTTTTTATAGGATTATCAAAAGAATTCCATGTCTCAGACACACCAATAACATCAAAATTTATTTTCAAGCTTGCAAGAGTTGAAATAAGCTCATCAAAATGAAGTGAAAGACTTCTAGTGTTCATATGAAATAAGGAAAAATCATTTTCAGAAGTACTAAGAGTAGATAAGTCCTGAAGAGTGTGATAGCTAGAATTAACAGTAGAAGGTAAATGCTCATCAATATCGTAATCATCAAGATTAGGCAAGTTAGTAAGACCAGAAGCTATTTCAAAGGATAGTGCGGAATCAACAAATGATGGAACACCAAAATCATACAGGTTCGATAGTTCTTCTGTGTCCAATTACCCAAAAGGAAACATAAATTTTGTACATTTTAAGCAAAACCAAGGCACATCATCAGACTCTTTTTGTAGCTCTTTATATTCTGAAACAGAGATATTGTTGCATTTTATATGGATCCAAAGATTGCAGTTGCTACAGAAAACTGATTTATGATTATCTGGGATATTTTTGTGGCAAATGCCACACGGATATTGTTGAGGGCTCATTTGATTTAAATTATATTATGAAATGAGAAACTGATGACTGAGAAAATTTAATGCAAGAAAAACACAAGTTGGGCTTTACACCCAATACAGCGTCTTGAAAGAGCTTCATCCAAAGCTAACCTCTGATTCTTCATCATGATCCTTTGGGAAACTTGCATGACCATGTCCATATTTACGTCTCTCATGGAATCTACTGTTCTTAATAATCAATTTGTCCAAAACAAAATAGGCCACTTTCCCTTCCTTGCGTGCTTGTATCAAGTCAGGTATCTGGTCAGTACGACGTTGAAGTGTTCTTGGTGACAAGTCTGGGTAGAAAGAAACACCATCAGGTCGTTTGGATCTTGCAGATGACAAAACCTTTTCGCGTTGCTTCCAAGACAAAAATTTAGCAACAATAGGACGAGGGCCATACTTGGATCCATCTGGGCGTGTCTCCTCCTTGGTTCTCTTCTTTCCAACACGGTGTGCCCTTTCTATTTGAAGGTCGTCAGTCAATTCCAATTTGTCGTTCACGAGCTTTTTAACAACTTCTTCAGATTTTTCCCATGTTTCATCTTCTACTTCGTCCACTCCAACTATTCTGATATTATTTCGACGCGATTGGTTTTCGAGGTATTCAACCTGGTCATGAAGGCTGCCAATGTTGTTCACGTGTTCCTCAACCGCCTTGTTTTGCAAACTAATTTGGCTGTTAGCAGCGTCTAACCTTGATTCAATAGCAGAGATGTTTGTTTGGCTGAATTCCAGGCTTGACCTTAGGTCCTGAACATCTTTACGGATTTCCTTTATGTCATCTTTCAGGCCATTAAACATGATTTCAACCATGGAGCGGAATGCGCGCTCCTGTACCTCCATTAGGCCCTTCATGGCTTCCATAGTAATAAATCCTTTTTCTTCAGGCATGGCGATTTAGAATCAGATATTTCAAACCAACATGACAGTAGACAAGCGAACTGAACTTTATTTATTATTTTAAAAACAAATATCACATTTCTACGATCAATAAATGATCAAATTGTCACAGCTAGGCGTATGTGCGTCCGCTCGCTGTGACAGCACGGCGAAAAAAAAAAAAAAAGGCAAGCTTGAGTTATTTCAGTTGTCAGAGAATAAGTTCCACGATCTGGCTCCTTTTATCACGGAAAGAATGCATGATTCCGACGATTCAAGGCTTGATGAATACAAACCCATTCGATCTTTTGTCATTGATTTTATCTGAAGATCAAGCCAACTGCAGCCATGATCGATGTCGTTGATAATCATTGCAGCTTAGCTGCATTATATTTGAGAACAATTAGCATGTGCGATATCTTTCGCTGTCTCTTTCTTTCTTTCTGTCCATTTGTGGTAACATCAAGCCTACCTTTGAGTATGTACTGCGAGGGCGGAAGCGAAACAGAGGCCAGCACGAAATGTCTCGATTTAAAATGAATACTCAACAAAATAGCCGCAAAAAAGTCGTGGTAATAATCGTAGAAATAGTCTTAGAAACCAAGATGAATTAGAATATGATGGTGATGAATGAGACAGATATCAATCTTGCGAAAATCGGAGCGAACTCAAAATTTTTGAGAAGCACACAAGCACAGAAAGAGTTTCACCATGGTCAATGGTTTCACTTTATTTCTTAAATATAACGTTATCGTAAAAGAAGATACAATGCTGATGAAAGTCAAGGAAGGTTTAAATAGGATGCATGAATTTTTTAACGCTGATTGCTTGGAGAAATGGAGAAATCGTTAAAGAAGACCAGTGGCAGCATGTTGTTAAGTACACAAAGAAATCTTGATAGAAGTGCGAGCGAAGTGAGCAAAGATTTTGTTGAAAGTGATTACTTTAATCTATATTCGGTGCACATATAAAGTAAAAAGGATGCCTAAGTCGGATTCATTGAAGCTAATATCCTAATAGAACTGCATGCCTGCATCATAGCAAGGTAGGCAGTGCCGTTGAGATGGAGGGTTAGCCAGGGTAGTTACCAGGGGGCCCGGGGCCTTTAGGGGCCCGGACAAAATAAAGCATGTATTTTTGCTTTGTTTTCAATTTTCCTTTCGGAGCTTTTTGGGGCTTGCAGGCTCACTCGCATTTTAAACTTAGTCTTTACACACGAGATAAACTAATTTTACATCTAAAATCATGTCTTAACGAGTGTGTGGGAGGGCATTGCCATCTAAAAGCAGCGTTATAACAGTGCATAGGAGGGCATGATCCCTGGAAAATTATGAGGTCCATGAGATTTATCGGCGCCGATGGGTTTCTTCCGTGGCCGACCCTGGGGCCCGGCCCGGCTCTCGATGGCCCTGATTAGCCCTCCTTGACCCTCTTTCCAGTGATCCATCTGGTATGGCGAACACATTTCAGGAAATTTTTGAGTCAATCTTGAACGTTCACGCTCCAATAAAAAGGAGAAGAGTTCGGTCCGAGTTTGCACCCTGGCTTACCCCGATTATTAGGAAATCAATGGCAACCCGGGATAGGCTGAAGAAAATGGCAACTCAGAATCCTGAAATGTGGTCTCTCTATACCAAGCAACGTAAAAGAGTAACAAAAGAAATCAGAAATTCTATTCAGGATCACTATAAAAATTTAATCAATGAAAGTAATGGGGACCCGAAAAAAATGTGGAAGACAATAAATCGGGTCTTGGATAAAGATGTTAAATCCACAAACCTCTCCGCCATTGAAAGTGAGGGCAAAACTTTGACAAAAGAACATGATATGCTTGAGGCTCTTAACCGTCACTTTGTTTCAGTTGGACCTTATCTTGCAAAACAGATTAGTTCCAAATCTGATGATGACTGCCTGAAGCATATCATCCCAGAAAACAGAGAAATGCTTTTTCAAACGGTAGATGAGGAATATGTCCTGAATGCAATAAATCGGCTAGAGAAAGGAAAAGCATCCGGTCCCGATAAAGTAACGATAACGTTGGTAAAAGACGCGGCCAGTTCCATCGCTTATCCTCTCATGCTGATTTATAACGCATCACTTATGAATGGCATCTTTCCAGATATTTGGAAACTAGTGAGGGTCACCCCTATTTACAAATCGGGCCCTAAAAGTGATACAAACAATTACCACCGGCCCATATCTGTAATTTCTGTGTTCTCGAGGATGTTAGAGCGGCTTACCCACGACCAGCTGTTTGAATTTCTCAAAACAAACAAACGACTAACAAGTAACCAAGCAGCTTTTTGCAAGCATTACTCCACAATAACCTCGCTGATTGGCAGCACTGACTATTGGTATGAGAGCATAGATCACAGCAAAGTCAACCTTACTGTATTGGGGCCATTACTTTTCCTAATCTATATCAATGATCTACCAACTGCTTCTAAGAAACTTACTTTTTATCTCTTTGCTGATGATACAAATATCTATTATGAATCCAAAGATTTATCTAATTTGGTTAAAATTGTCAACAAAGAACTGAGATCAGTAAAAAAATGGCTTGATGCTAATAAGCTATCATTAAATATTGATAAGACAAACTACATTATCTTTCATTCTTCATCTGTCAAAGTTCCTTCCGATTCTGATATCAAAATAGGGAAGAAACATATTAAAAGAGTTAAGTTTGTTAAGTTCTTAGGTCTCCTGCTGGATGAGCATCTAAGCTGGAGATACCATCTTAGTGAACTCTCAAAAAAGTTATCTAGAACATGTGGAATGTTTTTCAAAATTAGGAACTTACTACCATTAGATGTTTTAGTTTGCTTGTATAATGCTTTGTTTCTGTCTTTCTTACAATATGGTCTTATTGTTTGGGGTCAAACATATGCATCATACACTGATCCAGTTTTCAAAAAACTTCTGAAACTTTCTGAGATCTTTGAACTCCGACTCTTAACTTTTGTTTTTGATTCTGTTAACAAAACTTCACCTAGTTGCTTTCATGACTTTTTCTTATTTAGTTCATCTGTTCATCAATATTACACAAGACATGCCAGTCAAGGTGATCTATATATGTCCCGTAAAAATAGTCTTCAGTATGGTCTAAAATCAATTCGTTATCTTGGTGCTAAACTTTGGAACACATTACCAGTGGAAATTCGAAATGCTCCATCAAAAATATCGTTCAAAACAAGACTGAAAATTCATTTATTGGAAAAGGTCAACAGATGAATCTGCACTGCCACAATTTCTATTAACCTGTGAAAAGAAATGCATAATTATTTGAATTCATCTAAATTCACCTGATAATATCTTAGGATAGGAGGGGGGGCTCTCTCCTCGATTAGTTTACCTATTGAGAGAGCTCCTCCTTTAAGTAATTCCCTGCATACAATTTATTTAGCTCCCCTTTGTATTTGTATATTGTATTAATTTTCTGTATTATTGTATTAATTTTCCGTAATTTATCCTTTATCTTTGTAGTTTAGTTATTTGTTTGTATAGTTAGTAGTAGTTGGGATTATAAATTGTATGTAGATGAATTGCAATTATTTGAAACTGAAACTGAAACTGTATTTCTTGACCTAAAGAAAGCTTTCGACACAGTCGACCATAGCGTACTAATGAAAAAATTGCGCGCATATGGGATGAGAGGCAAGTCTAGGGATTGGTTTGAATCCTACCTAACAAACAGAAAACAATTTTGCTCCCTAAATGGTTTGCATTCCAAAGCTAAAAAGGTTACCTGTGGCATACCACAAGGGTCATGCCTAGGCCCTCTTCCTTTCATCATTTATCTGAATGACCTTGAAGAGTGCTTGCAATTCTCACGAGCTAGCATCTATGCTGATGACACTAGTTTGACAATTGCTTCTTGTAATTCAGTAAAATTGGTCGACGATGCACACCGGGAGCTTCTCAATATCTCAGAGTGGATGAGAGTGAATAAACTAAGTCCTAATCCCAAAAAAACTGAATTCATGGTAATAGGACACCCACTCAAGACTAGGAGTCTTGACCTTCCAGAGGTTCTAACGCTGGATGGTTCTGATATAAAAAAGGTTGGTCAAGCGAAATCCCTTGGCATCATTATTGACGAAAGCCTTACCTGGGATGAGCAATACAGGCGTGTAAAGGGCAAAATGAGTGCTGGTCTTTCAGCTCTAAAACGACTGAAAAATATTTTACCACAATCTCAGCTTTGCAGTGTGTATTATGCTCTTGTCGAGAGTCATCTGCGTTATGGCGACGTTATTTGGGGTAGCTTGTGTAAAACAAAATTAGCTACTCTTCAACGTCTTCAATCCCGAGCATGGTCAATAATAGAGAATGCAAAAATTAAAGATCTTTGGTCTAGTTCCTGGCTAAATGTAGAAAATATTATCCGTTATGACAGGAACGTGATGACCTACAAGATCGTAAACAGATTATGTCCTGAAAACCTTTTTGATAAATACTTGCCCAGATCATGTTTTTCTTCATACAATACGAGAAATTCTCAGGATCTTCAAATCCCTAGATGCAGGACAGAGTTTTTCAAAAAGAGTTTTCACTATGCATCGCTGAAAGTCTGGAATGATACACCTTCCACGATTCGTGAGCTACCGACTTTAAATCGTTTTAAACAAAGACTAAAAACGCATTTAAAGGGCTAGACTCATTTTTAAAACACGACTCCCTGGAACAACAGCAGATTAGGAATGTAGGATTTTAGGCTTTTTAGGAATTTTATTTCTAGATTTAAATTTGTAAGTAGGTTTTTTATATTAATTGCTGAAGGGTTTTTTTTCGTGTATAAATAATTTTAAATGAAATGAAAAATGAAGTGAAAGCTAGGCGGTACTACAATGATACACTGACGCATGTATGGGAATGCGAGCGAAGCGAGCAGAAAATTTTTATGCTTTCGTTGATGTGAATCGTGCCAAGATGTTAAGTAGGATTTATGAATTGTAGTTCAAATGACTTGCCCACCGCTTTCTGCTGAATCAACGTGCAGATTTCAGGAATGTGATCGATTTGCCGATTGAGTATAACTGTCATGTGACTTGCCGACTGAGAGTTCATCATCATCATCATCATCATCATCATCATCATCATCATCATCATCATCGTCAGTTTCAGTTTCAATTTCATATTTTAAATTCACTACATACCGGGTGACCCACAAAAACTTCACGAGCTAGATCGCACATATTTTCCTGAAAGCAAACGTTATGAAGACAAACAAGGTATCAGCATGTAGCTGAAAGGCTCTGCTATCTTTTGAGATGCTGCTTGGTCAGTTTAAGATTTGCGTACTGTCCGAAAACACAGTTTCAAATTGTGACAAAACCTGAATTCAAACTTTGCTTTGGAGCATGAAATTTGAATGAAGAAGTCCTGTCACTCAAGTGAGGAATCCTGTATTCGACATTTTCATTGAATCTGGTTTTTCGGATGGTAATCATTGCTTAAGATGACCATGCAGCATCTCAAAGATAGCAAAGCCTTTCAATAAACATTTAGACAAAAAGAAAAATTGCATGGAGGGAATTACTTAAAGGAGGCGTTCTCTCTGTAGAATCATCATCATTATCATCATCATCATCATTATCGTCATCATCATCATCGTCATCATTATCATTATCATCATTATCATCATTATCATCATCATCATCATTATCGTCATCATCTCATCATTATCATTATCATCATTATCATCATTATCATCATCATCATCATTATCGTCATCATCATCATCATCATCATCATCATCACCATCATCATCATCATTGATTTATTTCAGGTAGGCTATAAGATGAAAACAAATAGCTAAATCGCAGCTAATTAAGGCCTACTGTATATAATGTTTACAATGTTTAAAAATATTACGAAAAGAAAGAAATGAAAATGTTTATACAAGATAAAAACAACGATCCTGTTAGGAACCCAACTTGCGGAATATATGTTTTGCAAACTCTGCAGTTGCATTCACCACTTTCCAACATTTAATTCGTTTTTTGAAAATAGGAAGGGTATTTGATTGTTTTATTTCTTGCGGCAATAGTTGCCACAATCTGTTCCCAAGATAGGCTATGGTCTCAGTCCCAAAGGACGCGGTTCGCACTTTTGGGACTTGAGCATCATTGCCATGTCTTAGTTTGTATAGTTCATATTTCGTTCCTGAAAAATTTCCTCCATGAAAGGTGGATTTAGATGGGACTTCGTTTTAAAAATTTCCGTTATTAGCAACTGCAGGTTTCGTACATGGATGGGCACCGAATTGCTCTACTCCAGGAAATAACCAAAATCATTTCTGTGATCTTTATACGCAATTCGCAGTGCCCTTTCATGAACATGATTTATTCTATGATTCTTGGCTCTATCATAAAACATCCACACAAGTTGGCATTAACTAAAGTGAGATAAAACAAACGCTCTCATGAAATGCTGCAATTTTTCAGTGTCCATGTAGCAGGAGACACGGGCAAGAGCATGTAATTTTTGGCCATCTTTTCTACACAGGGACTTGACATGTTCTTTGAAGGAAAGTGATTGATCGAAAGTGATACAGAGAAGATTTTCTTCTGAAGATTATGTTAAAAGAATTTTTCTGCTTGTTTCGTTAAGGCCCATTTTTACGAGTCTTGTTTTCCTGAGAGTTTTGGGAAGTGCAACTTGCTAGATTGTATTGGCGAGTTCATTGAACTTGGCGGTTCTATTCTCATATTCTGGCATAGCTCTTGGAAGCTTGTATTAAAAAGGGTGTCAACAGCATTGTAAAGTGCGTGCCCTCCAAAATCTTTCCGGACAAAGCCCCATGACCAGGACAGCTGCTTGCTTTGCTCGTAACTCACTCCCCCCTCCTTCAAAGATAGGAACATGGCTACGGCTACGCCACTAAAGTACGAGCAAAAACTATATAGAGTTAAGACGTTTTTTAGATGCCATTTCGGCTCTATTTGCTTAATGATAAAAGTTAAGGTCTCTTTCGAAAGAGGAAGAGAAGCGTAATATCCTTAAAGCAGCATTTTCGAAACTCAAACTTACAGAAGGGGGTTGAAATCAAGCCTCAAAAAAAGCAACTCTTAGCCCACGCAGCCGTCGAGGTTGAAAAATATATGGCTGAAAAGCTCTATCTCAGCTGTATCCAAATCTGTGCTCCGTCTATTTATTAACTAAGTAGATTTTTGTCCATATGCGAAGAAATGGCCAAGGGTTAGCAGATTTTGGAAACGTTGGTTTCTTAAAAATTGAGGGAAGCAGCAAGTCGCTACTGCAACGAATAACACGGACTTTATCACAGCAAAACTGTATCGAGTATGGAAGGTTATCTTAAGGGAGTTTTCATAAGTCACTTTTTCGTGATCATTGATGCTTTCTTTGAAAAACTATTTTATTTGAATTTTAAGTTGTTCAGTCAAGCATCTTAGATATCAATTGTTTCTTGAAAAAGCACGTGAATTGTATCGATCGAAATTTCAAGCGGCTAGATTCGCAAATGAGAAACACTGCGCTACTGCAAACTGCAAAGGTTCTTCAAAAACTGTAAGCGTACCAAATTTAATTGTTTGAAAGAAATCAACAACATTTAGGAGGAAAAATTGAATTTCGACTGAAACTCTCCTGAGACAATCTTTCATGCTCGATACAGTCTTTTGTGATAAAGTCCCTGTTATTTGTTGTTGTAGCGACTTAGTGCTTCCCCCACTATTGAGAAGCCAGATTTTCCAAAATCTGCTAACCCTTAGCCATTTTTTCGCACGTAGACAAAACCTATTGGGTTGACAAATGAACGGAGCTCAGATTTGGATACAGCTAAAGAAGAGCTTTTAAGCCATATATTTTTCAACCTCGGCGGCTGCGTGGGCCAAGAGTTGCCTTAAATAGAGCCGAAATGGCATCGAAAAACATTTAACTCTACATAGTTTTGGTCGTACTTTAGTGGTGAGGAAATTAGGCTTCTCGGCAAAGATTATGTGTGTGTGACAAAAAATTCACGCCCAAAAGCCATGCCCACCAGTCGGCAAGATGAGTTCAGCAGATCAGCAGTTCTCATGGACTGACGGGGCTACCGTGCCTAAATAAATAAAAATGAAATGAAATGAAATGAGACCTTGCACCCCCCCCCCCTAGCTTGATACCTCTAGCGACGGTCCTGCCGAAGTGGGGGCTGTCAAGCCTCATTTTCTGAAGAAATGAGAGTCCAAATTTAAAATTAAAGTCACCATCATGATCATCTATGTTCATTGCGTAAGCTAAGATAATAAAAATTTTCGCGTTTCAGTAAATCGTGTCCGTGTTTTCCTTGTTGATTCCGTAAATTACACCCGTCAGTTCAGAGCCAGGAACTTTTGCTAGTTGGAATGGCCGCAGGCCTAACACAATATTTGAGGTTTATTCGACGAAGAGGACCATTTATAGGCATCGGAATATTCTTTGGAGCAGTTGGTAAAAGCATTGTCGACAGACTGAAAGGTGAAGTATATATTAGGCATGATGAGGATAGCAGGGAACATATTGTTGCGGGAGATAAAGATGTAACTTTTGTTGGAAATGAGCATGGCCTACCGGTTGGCAATGACGTTTTGAAGTACGAAAACCACACAATTTGTTATGACAGAAGCCGAAAAACGCCATCTTGGGTATTGCAGAGAATAAACAAAAATACAATCAATGGAGCTGGTGAGAGACAACTTTCAGCATTCAAGATGGATCCAAATATTCCACCGAGGTTTTCAGCATTTTCAGATGACTATCACAAGAGTGGTTACTCAAGAGGTCACATGGCTTCTGCTGGTAATATTCATATTTTAAGATAGTCTTAAGATTCCTAGCTTCCAGTTCTTGATATAGGATCAATGCTTGTCCTCCCACTCCCATCTCAAGAATCATTCAGCTATTTCTTTAATGTTGTTAATTGCAAGCAAATCAAATTTATGCCCTTGATGTATGGGTGCTATCCTAGAATGACATGCCATACTGATCCTGAGTGTGAACCCTACCAGAACCCTAAAAGGTGTGCAGTTCTAGACTAGCCCAGTCCCCATCTATGCAGTCAAATTTATTTCTGACTGTCACTGAGTTTTCAACAGGTTTGCAAGGTTCTGGTATTACAAGTTCAAGCTGGCTCCAGTTCAGTTCAGTTTCAGTTCAGTTTCGTTCATTTTGAAATTCCATAACATAAAAAATCAGTTAAAGAAACAACATGAATTAAAACAGTTTCTAACTGCAAGAAAAATACAGTCAACATAAAAAACATTACAACGATAACTTGAGATTTGTATGAAGGGGAATTTCTTAAAGGAGGAGCTCTCTCAATAGCTAAATTAATCAAGGAGAGAGCACCCTTTGTCTTAAAATCCTATTTTCAACTTGGAAATTGTAATCATGTTTAGAGCTTGATTTATCCTAGTTTCTCTTTACCGCCATTAGTCATCTTTCTAGATAACAAAAACCACCAAAGATACTTCCATTATAGTAACAAGCAACTTAAACTGAACTTTTTTGTTAAAAATATCTGGGACTCAAAATGTAGAACAATCTACCATCAGAACTAAAATCTGCAAAGAACATTGACAGTTTCAAACATAAGATCAAAGATAAAATTCTTCAATGGCCTCCAAAGTCAAGATGATAGCCCCATATACTATTGAAAACACAAAATTAACCTATTAAAATGGAAACAAGGTCATATTGACCTTTTTAATGCTATATCGCAATTTTTAACCTGGGGTGTTTTTAAATTTCATTTTTAACTCTTTCCTATGAATATCTTATTCCTGTAATTAGAACACCTTCCTTTTATCAATTTATCATACATACATACATACATACATACATACATACATACATACATACATACATACATACATACATACATACATACATTACATACATACATACATACATACATACATACATACATACATACATTACATACATACATACATACATACATTACATACATACATACATACATACATACATACATACATACATACATACATACATACATACATACATACATACATACATACATACATACATACATACATACATACATACATACATATGGAGCCATAATTTCATGGATTAACTAAAGAAATAAGACTGTGTAATGCTGAGCGAGAGAAACATGCTCCAGTCAGCCGCCATGTTCGAAAAAAATACATGTGTGCAGCTTTTTCACCCTTAACTCACAGTGTGCTTCCCACCTACAGCCCCAGTAATAGTAATTGTTAATTACAAATCTTAGGGCAAGTACAACAACAGACAACATCATGTTCATTGGGTCATATTTCAATCATGATACATTGGATGGCAAATGCATGTGATAATAGAAATAGAAAGCTGACAAGTCCATGTTAAAATCAGTAGTGAAACAAATCAGAAGACATAAGTCGAGTGGCTAAACCATAATAAGTTAGTACGTTTTGAACCTTCCTAGATCCATCCACAGCAAGTTGACTGGGTGGAGTTGCAATTAGATACTAAATGAGATACATGCAAATCGGGAATAGTACAAAAGAGGGCAAAAATTGCCATATATAGATACAGCTGTTGCAAAAGGGGAGAAAAAAGCTAGGGAAACTGGTAAAGCCAATAATAATGTAGTTATTTTCCAGCCATTTCCCTCCCAGAAAGCTGCTCACAGACAGACAAATTCCCCACAAACAGCTTGCATTCTTGCACTTAATCATTTGCGACTATGCTCACTTTGCATTTTGCTTCCCTTCTCGACGTCCTATTTTTGCAGTGCGGCCTTCAAAAGCATACTTTTCAGGTTGTCAGTTTCAGAATAGAACGTACAATAAATGTCTCCAGACTCGTAAAGGTTTTGAAGTTGATTTCACTTTGTAATTTACATCCTCGAACAAAAGAATTGTGTTGGCGTCTTCTCGATTCGCGTCTTCTTGCTAAAACAGCCTAATAGCTTAATGTACACTACGTATCTATATTTCATGTTATTTATTTGATATATCTATCTGTGGGGAGGGTAGCCCTTCACTATAGGTGCTGATTTTCAAGGGTCCTTCGATGAAAGAGAACTGAAGGTAAGTTACACTCAACATTGCACTGAACATCACTCAACATTTGTAGAGCGATGTTTAGTGATGTTGAGTGGTGTCGAGTGAGGGTGTTAAAACTCTCTCAACAATTTGACTCAACATTTGTTCAGCGATGGTTTTGGACTTGTTGACAATTCTTCTTGGTTTTTAGCTTTCTTCCCCCTCGACGTTAGTTGTCTGATAGCTTCTCTTACTGCAGGATTTCAGGCGAAACGAGTCAATCCCAAGGTCGATCTGCTCTTATTCCGAAGTCTTGTTGCTTTTCTTGTATAATCATCCCGGGGGGGGGGTACTCTCAATGTGGCCTGACAGGGGGTCCAGTCAGTTTGAGGGTTTTACTGAATGGCTACCAAATGACGCTATTTGTCAACCAAATACTACCAATTGGAGATATTCTTAGATTCCTAGCCACTTATTATGTTTCAACCTGGTACGCTCCTCCGGACGCCAATTTAGTCATTACAGCATTAATCATAAATGAATTTTGAAAGTTTTCTTGCTTTGTTCTATCGGTTTTGCAATAAAACATTATGAAAAACCGTAGAAAATTCTCATTACTAAATGCTACCAAATGATCCAGTTTTCAAGTTCGTGAACTACCATTTGAGGGTTTTTGTAAAAAGATACTGCTGTCATGAATGCGACTTTCTTTGTTATCATATGTAAAGATGCGAAGTATAAGTTTCTTCCGTGGATCTGATCTGACTTGGATTCACTTGTAGTAAAGGCACGAGCGGATAAATCACACAAACTTCAGTTATATGATTATATACAAAACACTATGTACAAGGTTAACGGCTCTCCAGTGAGATCCGGAATTAACGTGTAGCTGGTCGCATACCGATAATCGAAGATTAACTCAAAAGTTACAGAATATATTAGAAACTTCGCGGAAATACGAATTAAGACTAACCAATCAAATACAAGAATAACAGGAAAATGATTAACATGAGATTTGCATTAAAGGACCAACCTAGGTAATAAAACAACTAGTCATATACCAAAAGTAAATACCGAAAAGGAATGAAAGCGAGGCTCATACGTAATCAATGCTGAAAATATGTGAAACGACACCTAGTCATAATCTGAAAGGAAAATCAGCAAAACTCAGGAAAAATAAATTTAAATGAATGAACTCATAAAAATGCTAAAAAGTGCGTATCGTCACACTGCCATTTGAGGGTATTTTTCAACATTTTTGCTTTGACCCTCTTTAGCCCTGACTGGACCCCCCTGTCAGGCCACAATGGGAGTACCCCCCCGGGATAATCACATCTTATTCCCGTTCACCGCCAATTGCATCCATGCTTTCGTAGCGATTTGCCATAGTGATTCATAAACTTCGACTCCTCTCTCACATACTTGGACTAAGCTCTCGTTATGTTTTGAACTTTCCTTCGTTTTCTTTCTTTGGCGCGAAAAGAATGAGTCTGGTGCGCTTGTGCTGACTGAACATTGTTGGATAGGGTGTTAAAACGCTCTCAACATCGCTCAACAACACCTAGAACAATAGAAATGTTGAGTTGACCCACTGAACATTTTTTACTTCTTTCAAACTCCGCTCAACATCGCTGAACACCGCTCAACATCACTGAACATCACTCAACAAGGTGTTAAAACGCTCTCAACATTTGCACTCTACAAATGTTGAGCGATGTTCAGTGAATTGTTGAGAGCGTTTTAACGGGGCTTAAAGCGTGCTGAAAGTCATCGCTGTGAGGTTAACACATTAGGGACTTTTGCTTGTAATTTTAGCATGTTTTTTGAGGTTTTTCAAAGGGGCTCATTTTAGAAAATCGCTTACAGAATCTGAATGAAGTGACCGATTTTAGTCAGAAGATTTCTAAAAATAATTGAACATGTTAGCTATTCAATCAGGTATTGCAAAATATCACTGCTTATATGCTCAGGGAGCAGTAGCCTCTCAAACGCCAGGCGTGTTTTTTTACTCACCCGGTAGTTTTGGGTGTACTGTAAATTTGACTTTGAGAACTTGTGTATCCGGTGTTGGAAGTTTGATAAACTTAGCTGTGCACTTGGAGAGTAATGATAATCGTTTTATGCCTATTTTCATTCTAAAGGGGGTTGTTAGGGAAGCACGCGAAAGCGCACATGACTCATTTTATCTTTGTGTAGCATCAAACAGGACATTATTACCAAGGAGATATATGGACTCAATATAAGGTTTTTACCAATCAATGGCCCTATGGCCCTATGGCACTATGGCACTATGGTTACTATCGTCTCGTGCCTGTTTGTCACGAATACCTGAGTATGAAGTTTGAAATTCTATTCAACTAAGATTTGTATAAATGTTGCTTCAAACAAGCCCAAATTCAAATATTGGGAATTCCTCTTGAAATGATTTAATTTGAGAGAACGATTATGAAAGGATCAAAGACTTCCAAGGACGTAGGGAGCATCTCAAACTTGGAGGGGCACGACACTTCCGAGGGCACTTTTCTTGAGAAAAAAGGAGCACTTTCTAAAAATAAAAAGGGCATTTCTTTGTTTATTGCAAAATCTTGGGGGCACTTGCCCCCAGTGCCCCCGGTTCTTACATCTATGCTTCAAAAACATCTTTTCAAAGGCAACAGAATCAGACAGAAAACTAAACAAACCATATAAAGAACTTGTGCCAGTAAAGAAAGTTTCTGAAAATTACACGGGGGGGGGGGGTATCTCGACCTATTTTCTGACAGGGACATGCCATTTTGCCCGAAAAATTGGTACCCATAATTCCGTAAATTCTGGTGGATTTTAGGGTCATAATTCCGTAAATCGAATGAAAATCTGGGCCATAATTCCGGGGAAAAATCCCCTGAAAAAGACACCCATAATTCCGTGAAATGTCTAAAAATTGTGAAAATGCTACCCATAATTCCGTAACGGTTTGTAAAAAGTACCCCTAAAAAATGGCACGTCCCCGTACCATGAAAAGTACTAAGTTACCCCCCCCCCCGAGGAAAATTATCAAATTTTTTCAGTACATGGAGTCTCTTCCCGGGGGGGGGGGGTAACTTGTGTTTCCAAAATACGGGGTTGTGCCATTCAAATGGTAAAAGTACCACCCATAAATCCGGAAAAATTTCTCAAAAGTATACCCATAAATCTGTAGAATTTCTGAAAATCATACCCATAAACCCGGGAATGCCAAAAAAGCTCACCAATAACTGAATTCTGATAGAAAACTATACCCATAAATCCGGAAGATGCAACAAATTGTTGAAAACCATACCCATAAATCCGGAAACTATCATGAAAAGGTACCCTAAAAAATGGCACAACCCCGTACCATAGACAAGTTAAGTTACCCCCCCCCCCCGGGAGTCTCTTCCGAGTTTCGTACGTCTTCCATACGTATTCCCTTCCATAAGTATTGTTAAACTTTACTTTCTTTTCCCTCTTGAACATTTCAAATGTAGGATTTTTGTACAGGAAGCAAGTGAAAACTCCTTGACAAAAATAAAGTTTTCTTCAGTCCTTCAGCTGAGGTGGAGTTTCTATGTGGAGTGGAGTGGAGTGGATTTTCTAAGTTTTAGCGATCAGGGAGAATTGAGTTTCTTGTAAGACTTTTCTCATGGAGACATTAGCCCCGTTGCTGTGATACAGAAAATTGTAAAGATTTGTCAGTTCCTTCCTCTACTTTACACGTAACTTCAGCGTCCTCCTTGCCTTGTTTGCCTTGTTTCCTAAAGCAAGGAAAGTGGCAGTGGGTGATTCCCTCCATCACATTGAGAAAATTCTCACTAGCTGAACGCGAATTTTTTCCATGAATTAGCGTATGTTTGGTCGCAATTTTCAAACGAATTCTAATCGAGTACATCGTCAAATTCATACTCAACTTGTCTGTAACGAAGTACTCAAGACTATTGGGCCATAGGGCCGTAGGGCCATAGGGCCATAGGGCCAGGGCCATTGATTGGTAAAACCCCTCAATATAATCCAGTTAATGAGATAAAGTTTTATGACATTTTTGAAGTAAAAAATAGCATCCCGTTGATTGAAATGTAAATGCAAAGGAATTTGTTGACGTAAGTGAGATGAAAAACAAGGTATCTGGGTAGTATTGAAATCTGTCGTAGCAGAGTTGTAAGCAGAGTGATCATGGAATTGTGATGTATCAAATCGTATATTTCTTCGCGTTTTTTTGGTGTGAGACTTGGTTTACTTCATTCGAATCAGCGAGAGTTCTGAACAAGAGTACGCACAGGGGTACTTCTTATGTAGACACTCGGTATGTATATAATAATAATAATAATAATAATATGATATGATGAGGGATAAGGAGGCCATTGGCCTATTAAACCCTTTAGTGTTCGTTTTTAAGCGCATTCATAGTTGTATTTCTCGTTGCCGCAAAAATTGTCATATAATTTCTCGAATTCGATAACTGACTTCGCATTGACTATGGTTGCTGGCAAATTGTTCCATTCGTTTATTACTCTGTTTGAGAAATAGTTCTTCCTCAGGCTCGACGATGAAGCAAACTTGAAAAGCTTCAGATTGTGTCCTCTCGTAACTGAAGTACTTCGTTCAAAAAATACTTTACTATCAGTATCGATCATGCCGTGTAACATTTTGAAAGTTGTAATCATATCTCCACGTCTTCTTCTATAGCTTAGCGTTGGGAGATCGAGGAAAAGTAAGCGTTCCGTGTACGATTTGTTTTTGAGTTCCTTCACTAACTTTGTTGCTCGTCTTTGCACCGATTCTAATGTCTTAATTTGTTTTACTTTAAATGGATTCCAAACTGGCGCACAGTATTCAAGGATTGGCCTAACTAGGCTTTTGTAAAGGGCATTGAAGGTCTCTTTGTTGACGAATTTCGTGGTTCTTTTAATAGACGCTAAAACACCGCTAGCTTTTTTTGCGATTTCTGCGATGTGTTTGTCAAATTTGAATTTGTTGTCAGCTATAATTCCAAGGTCGCGAATTGATTCTACTGATTTAATCATCGTATCTGTTTGTGTTAAGTCATCTAGCACGTAATATTCATTTCTTTGATTGGAGCTACCCAAGTGAAGTACACTGCACTTATCGCTGTTAAATGGAAGCTGCCATGTTTTTGACCAATTTTTGAGTGATTCAATATCATTTTGAATATGCTGCGCTTGACAGTTAGAAGGAGAATATATTTTCGTATCGTCCGCAAAAATCTTGACTTGACAGTATTTTACGTTGTCAGGTAAATCGTTTATATACAGCAAGAATAATAGTGGACCAAGGATACTTCCCTGAGGTACTCCACTAGTCACTGTTGTCCACTCTGATTTGAAGCCGTTTAATACAACTCTCTGTTTCCTATCAGTTAAAAAGCTCTTGATCCAGTTGTATATGTTTCCTTCAATACCATACGACTTGATTTTGGTAAGAAGGCGTTTATGCGGTACAGAGTCAAATGCTTTGGCAAAGTCGAAATAAACTATGTCAACGGGAATGTTATCATCTAAAAGCGATGTCCATTCTTCGAAGACTTCTAATAGTTGTGACAAACACGATCGAAATTCTCTAAAACCATACTGATCCGGTGTAAATAAATTGTGTTCAAGTAGGTGATCAGTTAGCACATTTTTGATCAATCGTTCCATTATTCTGCAAACAACCGAAGTCAAATTTATTGGTCTATAGTTTTCTTTTTGATCTTTTTTGCCTTTCTTGTATATTGGAGTGACATGAGCAAGTTTCCAAGTATCAGGAATTAGTCCAGTTTGGAGACTTGCTCTAAACATAATAGACAATGGATTTGCAATTTGTGCAGCAATTTCACGTAAGACTTTCGGGTGCAGGCCATCGGGACCAGGCGACTTTGAGGGTTTCAACGATTGTAATGTTTCTAGTACCATTTGTTCTGTAATATCCATATCCATTAGCACTGAACCTGAGAATTGTTTATACTAGAAACCTACGTACGATCTTAAATCCTATTTGAAGTTTTCTTGAGAGGTAGGTTGGGATCTGTCTCAGTATTTCAGAGACTGTAAGAGGAGCACTGTGAGCTTTTTTTTGAAAGGTTACACAAGGATTGCCGAGCCAAGCCATGTAGAGGCCCCCCCCAATATTTGTACGTGAAGCGTTATTTGGCTAATTTACGCGCGTGATTTCGTGATTTCGATATTTTCGACTCTTGAAGTCGTGATCGAAAAATCTGTCGTGCAGCGTGATTTGCCAAAAATTTGGTCGTTATTTCGTGAAAAAGGCTTTTAAAGCACGTGATTGCGCATTGAAATTTCACAAAGAATTGTTGTTTTCCGTCATTCTGAAGGGTGCAAGATAGGAATCAAATGTTTTAGCCGATTTTTGCTCGTGGCCCATGGCCGGAAACTTTCAAAGCCTACATACATACATACATACATACATACATACATACATACATACATACATACATACATACATACATAGATTTTTGTTAAGGCAGGTCAGGTCTGTGGCAACCAATTGGCTGGTGGGGAC
Source organism: Aurelia sp. 4 Dawson et al 2005 (assembly GCA_964019985.1). Taxonomy (NCBI): domain Eukaryota; kingdom Metazoa; phylum Cnidaria; class Scyphozoa; order Semaeostomeae; family Ulmaridae; genus Aurelia; species Aurelia sp. 4 Dawson et al 2005. The sequence goes on along the minus strand of OZ026492.1, from coordinate 18,981 downwards.
CTGCCGTAATTAAAATTACAACTCTAATTAAAAGAAGTAAAAATGCATTGTTACATATCTAAGAAAGAAATAAATAAAATTTTTCAGTAAAACTAAGTGTTCAATTATGTGTTCAGAAATATAAATAATCCTGTCTCCTAAAAGTTGTTGTACTCTGGCCATTTTCGAACTGAATGTTGTTTATCAGCTGTCTAAATGTTGAGAGTTTATTTTTGAAATTGTTGTACGAAGGACAATTCTTGGTCTCTGTTGGAATGACCTTCCAAATGGCTGGACCTCTAAAGCGGATGCTATTTCTGCCAAACGCTGTCCTGGGTTGAATAGACTTAAAACATGAGTTGTTTCGTAACTCTCTTGAGGTAGGGTTCTCATTGGTTTCAAACAAATTCAATATAGACTCTGGTAGTGTTTTGCTCTTTACGTTGTACATTATAGCAGCCATCCTTCTTTTGTAGATGTAACTGATCGGCATCCAATTTGCATTTTGCAGTGCTTCGTGATCAGATGTGCTGCTTGGTAACCGGTAGATTAGTTTAGCAGCCTTACAATGTAATTTTTCCAATTGATTGAATACTGGTGCTGAGGTAGTGCCCCAAACGGCGATGCAATATGTCACGCTTGAAATGGCTCCTTTGTAGTAAATGTCCTCCAGCGTTCGAGTTGGCAAGCTCTTTAAACGTCGCAAAAAACGAATTTTGCTCAAGAATTTTTTACATACTGCTTCGACCTGAGGTTTCCAGCTGAGTCTGTTATCAATGACTACTCCCAGGCACTTCGATTCTTGTTTGAATTCAATGGTATCCTCGCCGAACTTGATTTCTCTTAATGGACCTACGAAGGGGCTACATGAAATATACATAGCCTCAGTCTTGCCTGTATGAACAGTTAGTTGATTTCGTTGACACCATACATAAAATGCTTGGAGCATGACGTTTAATGCATCCACTATTTCTTCAGGATCTTTTCCAATATAATAGATTGTAGTATCATCGGCGAACATGTGAATGTAACCCAATGGCGTAGAGTCCGGGAGGTCATTTACGTAAATTATAAAAAGTCTTGGGCCAAGTAAAGAGCCTTGAGGGACTCCTACCTCAACAAGTTTGATATCGGATCTTTCCCCGTTTACTACCACATACTGTCGTCTATTTGTCAAGTAGCTTGCAATCCATTCATGAAACGGGCCCAATATGCCAGCAGCTTGGAGCTTATCTTTTAGGATATTGTGATTGATGGTGTCGAAGGCTTTTTTAAAGTCTACAAAAATTACTCCTACTTTATTCCCTTGGTCAACCGCTTTCTTCCATGTCTCAGTAAGCAGCAACAGCAATGACTCTGTTGATATCCCTTTCTGAAAGGCCCATTGGTTAGGGTGTAGAACTCCTGAATCAAATAGGTGATCATCTATTGAGGTACAAACTATATTTTCGAGAGTTTTGCTGGTTAGGTTTAACATCGTAAGAGGCCTATAATTCTCTCTGTTTGAGCTAACACCTTTCCTCATTTTCACGGACCAATCAGACGGCGAATCAACGAGGAAGATAGAAGAAATGTGTGAAAATTTTTCTCAACTTTACCTGCCTTCATAACACGCAACCAGGACAAAAAACTGCTGGAAATTTCTCGAATTTTTTTAAAGATATCTACTCACCAAATGTTTGGGTATCCAGATTTGGATGCCGGTTTAAATACCACACAGTTTGGTGGAGATATACTATAGCGTTTTCCGATAGGCAACATCGGCCGAGGCTTGCCAAGCCTTGTTTACGCCACTTCAAGTCAGGTGATAAAACCTCTTGAGGAAACCTTCTTTCAATTTCATTACTAATTTCGAACCATGAAAACTTATGCCATGAATGCAAAGAGTAGTATAATACAGAAATTTCTCAAGAGTATTGCCATATGACTTGAAATGTGTGAACAAACAAATGCTACCTTTCGTCCAAAGTTTCCTGTCCTCACTCCTTTGTTGGTTTCGAGAAGGCTATGGTACGCAGCATGCACTTCTACGTCTAGTGGAAGCCTGCAAGAAGACAATCGACAGCGGAGGCGTTGCAGGGGCTGTCTTGACGGACCTTTCGAAGGCCTTCGATTGTCTAAATCATGAATTACAAAGAAGCTCTCACACAAAACCATCAGGCACATTGGAAAAACATCTTGAACGACTGCCCAAAAGCTTTATCATATAAAACATATAAATCTCAATTTACATATGAAAACTATCTCTCACTTATCACCAACAGATCACACAGACGCATCCTCTCAAAATTGCGCCTTAGCGACCACTGTCTTGCAATAGAAAGGGGAAGGCATTTCAAGCCTCCTTTAGAAAGAGAAAGAAGATTCTGCATATCCTGCCAAAACACAGTTGAAAATGAAACCCACTTCATCCTTTCATGCTGAAAATATACCACTGAACGCACAACGTTCTTAAATAGAACTCAAAATCTCTGCCGCAATTTCAGTTATATACCAACTGATGAACAAAAGCTTATATACTTAATGTCCAACGAAGATGAAATCCTGCTACAAACATTTTCTGAATTTCTTCATGATATATATACCAAACGCTTGGCTTTAGAAAACAGTAATCAATAGGCTTTCTCAAATCTAATGTAGTGTTGAACAATTTAGCTGTAACTTCGTAATTTTATACTCTTTATTTTGTATCTAAACATTTTTTTCCGTTTTCTGTAGCTGTAGTCAACCATGTATCGAGTGATATAGTGTCTATGATGAAAAAAAATAATTGCAAAATTGAATGCATATGGTTTCAATAGATCTGCTTTGCTGCTTATCCATAGCAATCTCACGGACAGGAAGCAGAGAGTAAAGGTTAATGGTTCATTCAGCACATGGACAGAAACCGTTCGAGGAGTACCGCAGGGTTCAGTCGTGGGACCCCTTTTGTTTAACATATACCTGAACGACCTTTTTATGTTCCTGGAGGAGACCGACATCTGTAATTATGCTGACGACGCAACTATTTATGCGTGTGGTCCTAACATCGACAATGTCATCATGCATTTAGAGAATGATGCTCTTAGAATAACTGAATGGTGCCCGAACAATTTTATGAAACTAAATGAAGACAAATGCCACTTAATGAGTTTCGGTGCAAAAGGAAATAATGAAATATCAATTAGAATAGGCGAGGCCTGCGTGAAAGAAAGTACAGAGGAGAATCTTCTCGGCATAACTTTCGATCAATCACTTTCTTTCAAACAGCATGTGAAGGCTCTTTGTAAAAAGGCTGGCCAAAAACTCCATGCACTCGCCCGAATATTACGTTACATGGACACTGAAAAACTACAGCAGTTAATGAGGGCGTTCATCTCATCACATTTCAGTTACTGTCCTGTCCACTTGTTTGGATGTTTTATGATAGAACTTTGGATCATAGAATAAATCGAGTTCAAGAAAGGGCATTACGTATAGCATATAAAGATTACGGAAGTGATTTTGGTCTTCTCTTGGAACAGACCAAATCGGTGCCAATCCATGTAAGAAACCTACAGTTGTTAATGACAAAAATGTATAAAACCAAATCTGATCTAAATCCACCTTTCATGAAGGATATTTACATGGAACGAAATATTAGCTACAATCTAAGGCATGGCAATGACGCTCAACTTCCAAAGGTACGGACAACGTCCTTTGGAATTGAGACTACAGTCTACCTTGGAAATAAACTGTGGCAGCTTATACCTCAAGAAATAAAAGATTCAAGCACCCTTCCTATTTTCAAAAAACGGATTAGGTGCTGGAATGGTGATCAATGCAACTGTAGGCTCTGCTCTGCAAAACATATATTCCGAAAGTTGGGTTCCTAACAGGATAGACGTTTGACAGGCCTTCTTGTGGGGGTCGGGGGTGGCTCGCGGCTGTTCTGGGGGGTGGCGGGCTCGCGGTGCTGGTTCCTCCTCGTGATGCAGATGCCGGGTGGCGGTTGTGGTGGGGGTTGTCCTCAGTGTTTCGTGCTTGGCATCCACTGGTGGGCTTATGGGGGACGGGGGGCTTGCAGCATGGAGACATTCATGCTGTGGGCCTTTTTGATCCTCCGTGTGCCCGCTGGTTGATGCTGGGTGCGGTGGTTTCATTGGTGGCTTCTCTCGCTACGGCCGCCGTGGTCGGTGTATGCGCCGGGGGGCTCGGGCGGCGTGTGTGCTGTCTCCCGGGGCTGGTCGCCGTCCTGGGCCTCTATGGGGGGCCATTTCTGCTTTTATCTTGTAAAATATATATATAGTACTTTTATGTAATCGAAAATTTATTATGGACATTGTAAAAAGTTTTTTATTTCTTTTTTAAGTAGGCCTTAATTAGCTTTAATTTTGCTATTTCTAATTTAAGCCTACTATAAATAAATAAATGATGATGATGATGGTGATGATGATGATGATGATGATGATGATGATGATGATGATGATGATAACCGAAGCGAATTTCTTCAGTTCACATAGAAATCGAAGGGGCATTGAATCTTGAACTAAAGAAACTGCGGTGTAAGGACAATGGCAAGAACAATTAGAAACGTAAATATTTGCCGTTCTGGGATCGTTCTTAAACAATCACTATTGTTGTTGCCATTGTTTCTAACCCAGAATTTCTAATTGTTTAAGGGTGAGTGGCTCATCGGTTTTGGAAACGCCATAACTCCGAGAAACCATGACATATTTAAACCGGCATCCAGGAAAAATTTTCACACATTTTTTCATTTCATTTTCATTTTTTCATTTAATCTTATTTAAGCACAACATCCATTCAGTTAAATACGATACCAAAGAAAAATAAATTACAATTAATAGTTTACAATAGAAGCTCCAACTATGTTTCCCCCGTCTCCCCCCCCCCCCCCGTGTACTGTTCTTCCATGGATTTGTGCAAACCTATTTTCTATCAGCTCAAAAAGTGAGATTTCAGATCTTTTTTGAATCGTACAACGGATTCGGTGTCTCGAATGAGCTGTGGGATACTATTCCAGGCTTTTGGACCAGTGTACAAAAAACTTGTTTTCGTATGTTCTAATTTTAGTTTTTGCATATGGAGATCCTTCATGTTCCTCGTGTTATATTTTGATAAGGCAGACCTCTCTATGAACTTATTTTGTAGGCCTTCAGGACAAAGCTGATTGACAATCTTGAAAGTCATGACCGCTCGGTCAAATGTCAATAGTTGATTTACATTTTTTTTTCATCATAGACACTATAATATCACTCGATACATGGTCGACTACAGCTACAGAAAACGGAAAAAATGTTTAGATACAAAATAAAGAGTATAAAATTACGAAGTTACAGCTAAATTGTTCAACACTACATTAGATTTGAGAAAGCCTATTGATTACTGTTTTCCAAAGCCAAGCGTTTGGTATATATATCATGAAGAAATTCAGAAAATGTTTGTAGCAGGATTTCATCTTCGTTGGACATTAAGTATATAAGCTTTTGTTCATCAGTTGGTATATAACTGAAATTGGGGCAGAGATTTTGAGTTCTATTTCAGAACGTTGTGCGTTCAGTGGTATATTTTAGGCATGAAAGGATGAAGTAGGTTTCATTTTCAACTGTGTTTTGGCAGGATATGCAGAATCCTCTTTCTCTTTCTAAAGGAGGCTTGAAATGCCTTCCCCTTTCTATTGCAAGACAGTGGTCGCTAAGGCGCAATTTTGAGAGGATGCGTCTGTGTGATCTGTTGGTGATAAGTGAGAGATAGTTTTCATATGTAAATTGAGATTTATATGTTTTATATGATAAAGCTTTTGGACAGTCGTTCAAGATGTTTTTCCAATGTGCCTGATGGTTTTGTGTGAGAGCTTCTTTGGTGGCATGTTTTGAAAGAAGTGCAATCGATTCAGTGTTGAAGCCATTCTTTTTGAGGTCATCAGTAAGGTTGTTCATGTAGGAGGCTATTATGTTTGTCGATGGTTTACTGAATTCTCGTGTTCAAGGGCCTGAGATACTAGGGAGTGCGGTGCAGATTCATTTAGGATGTGTTTTATGAAGTTGTTGGTTCTGCAGTTTAAAGGCATGCTTAAGGGGTAGCGGCCTAATTCACCGCGTACTAAGATATTTGTGGTTGATCTATTAACTCCTAGCAATCTTTTTAGAAACTGTGTGTGTATTCGTTCAACTTTGCAACTATCCCAAAAATTGGGAATTTACATTAAGGATGTTCTTATTGTAAGCATCTTTTATCTTGGAGGATTCTATCAGCTCGAGAGCTCTATCCTGATATCTTTGGAGATTGCTAAGCTTAGTATTTGAGAGGCCCCCCCCAGACCATGTTTGCATACCTTAGATGGCTCTCAACAAGTGCTTGATACACATTAAGTAGCTGAGATTGTGGTAAGATGTTTTTCAGTTTCCTGAGAGATGCCAGACCACTCGCTACTTTCCCTTTGACAGATTTGTACTGTTCGTTCCAGCTTAGCTTGTCGTCAACAGTAAGTCCTAGGTACTTCGTTTTATGAACCTGCTTTATTCTAATATTATCCAGATAAAAAGGTTGTAGCTCTGGTAATTTGCTTTGCCTTCGAGGGTGATCAATAACCATGAACTCGGTTTTCTCGGGGTGTATGCTTAGCTTATCCATTCTCATCCACTCAGAAATGTTTTTCAGTTCAGCCTGGAAGTTCCTCGTCACATCACTCAGTTCATTCGACGAGAATGTAACTTCTGTATCATCTGCATAGAGATTAGCCTTGGAGAATTTTAGGCAAGATTCAAAGTCATTAAGGTACAAGATGAATAATAATGGGCCTAGACAGGATCCCTGCGGTATCCCACATGTGACTTGTTGGGAACTCGACTTGTGGCCGTTTAATGCACAATATTGTTGACGGCAACTAAGATAAGATCGAAACCATTCTAGCTCTGAACCATCAATCCCATATACTTTCAGCTTTCCGATAAGTATTTCATGATCTACTGTATCAAAAGCTTTTTTGAGGTCAAGAAACAGCGCAAAGTTGACATCATTTTTGTCTATGTTCTCATACCAGTAATCTGAAACACTTATCAGAGAGGTGATGGTTGAATGCAGTTTACGATAGGCAAATTGGCTCTGTCCTCCTCACTTATTCGCCGTCTGATTGGTCCGTGAAAATGAGGATTTGAAGGTTTCCGGCCATGGGCCACGAGCAAAAATCGGCTAAAACATTTTATTCCTATCTTGAAGGGTGCAGTCCGGACCCCCATTTCTATTCCATTCGCTCGCAATGCAATCTACCCCATATAAAGACATTTGTCTCCTAGAAAGTATTGGATAAAAAGAGCATTGATGTTACATGAAGAATTTCTGAGTTACCTAAAAGTAATGCATGGTACTACTCAAATTGCCACCGGCAAAGTAAAAGATACAGTCTATTTGAATGAAAATCGACAATGATTGGTTACCAGGCTTTAATTTCCACAATACGGCGTTTTTCGATGTTGTGCAAGGCGAATACTCCAAAAATTTTCCGGGGCAAGCCCCTGGACCCCTATTTATCTCATTTCACTCACAGTTTTGGCTCCGAAACTTTAAAATCCATGTTAAAATTACCCTACTTTCCCTCGTGTGTCGTCGCCAGCGATGTATTTACATAGAAATATCTTTCTGGAGCATTCTTAAAATTTCTGCAGCGTGAACGTGAAAATACTGTTTTATAGTCCGTGATGGCGTGAAAAACGCAATATCAACACGTGAATCCGTTATCCAGGGGTACTATGGGGGGGGGGGGGGGCTCCATGTAGGGATTTGAAGATCACTGTTTGAAGCTCTTTTTGTATGAATTCCAGAATGGTCTTTCATCCTATCCATTAATAAATACACTGCTTGGGGTATCAAAGGGTAAATACTGAACATTACATGCTGCTTTGCCAAGATTTCAATCAGCAGAGAACACTCCTCCTTCGAAAGGTATCTGATGTTTTGTCCGAAATAGGAGTCAATGTTAACGATTTATCTCAGTGTGCACTTTTAAATATCTTGTTATATGGCGACTGTAGGCTTAATTGCACCCTAAATAGACGCATCATTTCGGCAACCTTAGAATACATTTTAGAAACTGGTCGTATGAACTGAGCTGTATCCCTCTTTCCTCCCTCCCTCCCTCTCTCTGTCTCTCTCTCTCCCCTCCCTCCTTCTCACCCTTTTTCTTGTTTTCATTTTGATTTTCCTTGTTAGTGATTTGTGTAGTCCTTGTTATCTTCTATGTCTAAATGTTGGCTGCAGGGGAGATGTGCTAGTCCACACCCCATGCAGCTTCGTTTCATGTAAGTCTTGTAGTTTCCTTGTGTAAGTAGTCCCTGTTTGTAGTTGTAGTAGCTGTATTCTTGTAGTTTTGTAGTTTTTTATTATTTGATATAAAAAAAAGCTGCCATTTTTTACAATTTTAGCAGCACGGTATTGAGGTTTTTGCAACTGACTCATTTCAAGTGAGCGGGCGCAGCCCCATACAGAGCAGCAATATCGAAGTTGGGGCTCCGCAATACCTTTGTAGATGTTTCAGAATACCTGAGATTAGATAGGAGCTTTGACTGAGAAAAATCATTTCTCTTTTAGGTGACAATAGATCAAGCCAGAAGGCTATGAATGAAACATTTCACTTTACCAACATTGTCCCTCAAGACTTCAAAAATAATTCTGGATTTTGGTATCAAATGGAAAGCTATTGTAGAAAACTTACTGAAAATTATGACGATGTTTATGTTGTCTCTGGACCACTGTACCTTCCTGCGAAGGAAAATGGAGAATGGTTTGTTAAGTATAAGGTAATAAATTTTATGTATACCGGGTGAGTCGAGGGGCAAATCACTCCAGAAAATGGCGTACGAGATTAATAATCACAAGTGATTATTTTGTGATTAATTTGGCTTATTATATTCAACGAAACGAAACAAAACGAAACCGAGCGAAACCGAACGAAACCAAGACAATTTAACTCAGTGTGCACTTTTAAATATCTTGTTATATGGCGACTGTAGGCTTAATTGCACCCTAAATAGACGCATCATTTCGGCAACCTTAGAATACATTTTAGAAACTGGTCGTAACCCTAACCCTAACCTTTAATCTTTAAAGGTCGATTGAAATTGCAAATTCATTATTTCTTATCTTGCGGATGGATGTAAACAATCAATAGTGATCACTTTAGTATTAACAAACTAGCGATTTGGCTACGATGCATTCCCTTAGGAACGAAACGCCGCCGTTTCGTTCCCCACGGAACGAAACCAATTGTTTTCAAATCATGGGACAAAAGATTACAGAGTGTCAATCCTTAGAACTAAAACAATAAGGGCACCAGCTTTTCAACACACCCAAGCTGTAAAACTACTTTTGTGTGAAACGTCAAGAGGTTCCTAACGCGCTTAACACATTGGTTGACAAACTTTGATTGAATAATAATAACTAATAATAATAATAACTATAACTTTTATATAGCGCCAAAATCTATAAAATATATATTCTTTAGCGCTTCACAATAGCTAAGTTAAAAAATGTCCATATTTACATGAAAAAGGATCCAGAATCGATTACAGTTCAAAAGCAATAGAAAATAAGAATGTTTTTAATCTAGATTTAAAAGTATCAATGCTCTGCGAGTTACGAATGTTATAAGGTAAGCGGTTCCATAATGTAGCAGCAGCGACTGGAAATGCTCTGTCTCCGCACGTTTTGTATTTTGTTCTCGGAATCTTCAACTGTAAAGATGCATTTGACCTGAGGGAATATCTTTCTTGTCCTTGCATAGTGAACATACTCGTTATGTAAGATAGGGCCATGTTATTCAGCGCTTTGTATGTTAGCAACAATATCTTAAACTCAATTCTTTGTTGCACAGGTAGCCAGTGTAATTCCTTTAAAGCAGGAGTGATATGATCATACTTTTTTATTCCGGTTATTATCCTTGCAGCTGCATTCTGTACGCGTTGCAGTTTCTGTATTTGGCAATCTGGCAGACCGTATAGTAGGCTATTGCAGTAATCAAGTTTATTTGTAATGAAAGCATGAACCATTGTCTCCGTGGATTTCACGTCAAGATACTTTCTTATATGCCTGATGTTTCTTATGTGATAAAAAGCTGTGGAACAGGTCTTTGTTATTTGATGCTCCATGGACAAATTTTCGTCAATCATGGCTCCAAGATTTCTCAAAGAAGTGACTGGTTTTATTTCAGTGTCACCAATCTTTATAGAATTTATGTTCAATCTACTTAAGTTGTGCTTTGACCCTATTATCATGAACTCCGTCTTTCCATCATTTATCTTGAGCTTATTAGCAAGCATCCATTTCCTAACATCGGATATACAGGCCTGAATTGACTGGAGTGCATCCTCTTGTGAGACTTGGTCAGTGGGTTTGAACGATAGGTATATTTGATGGTCATCTGCGTAACCATGTGCATTTGGGAGATGTTTTGCGATTACATCAAACAGTAAACGTGCGTAGATAAGGAAAAGGATTGGGCCTAAGCAGGATCCTTGGGGGACACCGTATTCAAGTTCAGTCCTTTCAGATAGCTTCCCTTTGACTTGCACACACTGATATCGGTTGCTTATGTATGATTGCACCCACTGTAATGCTGTTCCGGAGAGCCCTACTTTTTTCTTAAGAATTTCCAAGAGAATGGCATGATCAATTGTGTCAAACGCCGCACTAAGATCTAACATCACTAACAGGGTAACTTTCTGGGCATCCATATCAAGGCGAATGTCTGATAGTACTTTAAGCAGTGCAGTTTCCGTGCTATGATACTCTTTATATGCTGACTGGAGAGCTGGTAAAGGACAGTGCAGATTCATATGCGATGAAATTTGTTTGACCGAAGCCCGCTCTGCTATCTTAGAGATGAACGATAGATTGCTGACTGGTCTGAAATTTGGGAAAATAATATCCAAACCAACTTTTTTCAACAGGGGTATTATAAATGCCTCCTTCCAGACTCCTGCAAATGAACCACTTTGCAGGGATAAATTAATGATGTGAGTTATGAAAGGTAAGAAAACACCCAAGCATTCTTTGATCATCCATGTTGGTAGTGGATCTGCTATACATTGCTTGTTTGGGGATTTAATGACAAGTTCCCTCACTTGTTGTTCTGATAGAATCTCGAAATTAGAGAACTCCTTTTTAGGCTTATAACTTGACAAATAATCTGAAGTTGTTGCATCTGTTTCAATGCTGTCAAGCTCTTCTCTGATTGACTTAATCTTTGTGACAAAAAAGTTGCTAAATTCGTTAGCAAGCTCAGTTATGGATGTAGCTGTTGGATATTCAATCTTCTCTTTAGGCTTGGAAACCGAGTTGATAAGGGAGAAAAGTTTCTTTTGGTCACCACGACATTCTTCAATTTTGTCAGCATAGAACTTTCGTCTTGCAATGTTTAGCTGATGTGTGAACGCATTTCTCTTGGATTTGAATAAGATTTTATCGCAATCTTTTCTCGATTTTCGCCACTGCTTTTCTGCTTTTCTTCTAGCTGCCTTTGCTTCCTTAACAATGGTATTAAACCATGGCAGGACTGGTCTCACTACAGTTAATCTTGTTTTTAGAGGAGCATGTTTGTCTAAAATTGATATAAGATGGCTGTTATATATTTCCACAAGATGATCTAAACTTTTATTTTGGTAGTTTTCTGATCCCAGTGGTGATGATCTAATGTCAGATTTGAACTGTTTCATATCAATGTTCTTCAACTTTCTATAAGAAATTTGCCTTTGCTCCAACAATGGTTTTGGGCAAGACAACTGACATTGCACAAATGAATGGATGAAATGAAGTGTGTTTGCTTGGGGGATTTAAGGGTAATGCTATCCCCTTTCCTACTAATAATTAGGTCAAGTGTGTGGTTTGACTCATGTGTTGGCTCATGTACATGTTGTTCCAGACCTAAACTTTCTAAAAACTCCATAAATCTTGATGCCCATGGATCATCCTCCATATCTACATGAATGTTAAAATCACCAGTAATTAGGAGTGGCTCTGCACACAAGATCAGTTGCTGCAAGTACTTTGAAATCTCCAACAGAAAAACACTCAATGGGACAGGATGGCTAACAGAATATGGTGGCCTGTATATGACTGATAGTCTAAGTTTAAAGTTTCCAGTTTGAACTAACCACTCTGAAAATTCAAATGAATCAGTTTCTCCTCCATCCAACTTTTTTGCATTCAAAGAATTTCGGGACAGTAGTGCAGTACCTCCGCCCATGCGATCTGAAGACCTTGGCTGGTCTAAGAAAATGTAACCCTCTGGCTGACAAGCTGCCCTAACAGCATCATCATCACATTTTAACCATGTTTCTGTGACCATACACAGGTCAACTCCATTTGATATTATATAATCAACAAAACTGTCACATTTGTTCCTAATAGATCTTGTATTCACGATGCAAAATTGTAATTTCTTCTGGGGTCTGGTAAATAAATGACGAGAAGGTTGAATGCGGATAAGATTATTCCAGTTTACTCCCCTGTGTACTTTCCTGCGCTTGCCACCTCTTCTACTTCTTCTGGTAACTGCAGTCTTTTTGATTAAGTCAAGTGCTTTCAATTTAGTAAAATTTGCAGGACTGAGAGAATGTTTCGTTGACTTGTTGAAAGCAATAAGCTGACATTTTGTGTACTGAAGTCGATCCATGTTTTATAGTGATGGAGAAACCAAGTGTAGAGTTAGGCCGGTTTGGACTTTGACCTTTCACTGCTTGGTGAAGCCATTTAGGCCATCTCATCGTCATCTTTCAAAGCGGAAAAACAGCGCTGCTCTGTGCTTCTGCTGTGGTAGTGACACAAACCATGTTTGCCTCATGGACTGATCAACACATTCAAAACATTGAATGGGGTAGGTGATCTCGAGAGAGACACTGATTGTTCTTAAATCCTTTACCTCCCATGTGTCTACACCAATTGCAATTGAAATCCCCCATAAAGGGCCCTAAATGTGTTTATTAAATTGTAGTGAGTTGTTTGCGCGCGTGTATTTCACTCTTGCTCTAAGAGAGATAGAGTTCCGATTTGCAGCGATTGTTAATTCAAAGATTTTTCGACATGAATCATTTTCCATTAATAGCGAAAAGTTTAAGCCTGGTTTTCATTAAATCGTAATTCATCGCCGATCATTGTCTTACAGCATCGCCGATGATCGCCGATGCTCTAAGACAATGGTCGGCGATGAATTACGATTTAATGAAAACCAGGCTTTAGAGGAAAAACTCACGATTCAGAGACTTCATTTCACCCCATTTCACATCCTGGGGGTACTGACTTTTTATACACGGGGGTGTGCCCACCACAAAAAATTTTAGCCTGCTCCAGAATTTTCCCCTGAAGACGATACCCTGTCCTAGAATTTCACATAAAAGATACAAGATAACGAGGCGCCGCTCCCTCTGGGAACGAAGGGAATTGTTCACTCATTCAAAAAGCGTACAAGGTTTCTTCAGAACAAAGGATTTTTATGGATTTTTAGGGATTTTTGTCGAAAACAGAATGAGAAAGGCCTATTATTTTTATTCCGTTCCATATGATAGTGCAGTTTGTTCCCATTCCCCAAAACGCTGTACTCACTAACTGAGATTATTGCTAGTATTTTGATTAATTTTCAAGGTGGGGTAATTTGGGTCTACTGGGATTTTGATATGAATTGCGTCGTGCAACAATTGGCAATGGCTCCCAAATCAAAAGAAAAAATGTAACTGATACTGCAACAAAATGCAGGTATACATTTGCAGTGCAAGGTACATTTTCCGTTCATGTTTTAGTGGTTTCAGCGCAAAACGCAAGGATTCACTTATTTCGACTCTATTTCGAAGAAAACTGTTTACATTTCCTTTCATCAAGAATGTGCCTTGGCTTTGCAATGTGCGCTGACGATGGTACGATTCATTCTTATTTTTTCTCTGTGCAAGTTGTCAACTCTTTGACAGGGAAACTCTGAAGATTCAATCACAGATATCCATAAAAGCATTTTGAAATTTTATCTAATTTACCATACTGCCCTTCTCGAATAGTCCCAAATCTCCCGCCGCCAGGTTGAATTGAAATTACACGCAAAAGGAGGGTGGTAAACAACTGAAACAAATATATTCAAAGTTCAAATTAAAGAACGGGAACTAGTTTCCAAGAACGATTCACATCGATTCAAAAGATTCAATTCAATGCAGGTAAAACGAAAAAGATTGTGAGGGTGCCATTAAAAAAGGAACTACAGTGAAAATCGAGTTGAGTTCATTTTCTGTATTGTTTTTCGTCCGACAATAATCACACCAAATCTTCCGACAATGTCCGAAACCAAAAAGAGGCAACAGGAATGAATACACTGTTTGTTGACAGGAACAAACATTGGAAATTCATCACTCAAACTAGCTACCTACTTACCTACTTACCTACTTACCTACCTACAAACATACAGCATACATTAGAAATCCGCATGAAAGAACTTTTTGATAGAGCAGAAGGTAAAATGATATGAAAATTGAGAAATTGATAATAAAAAATATACAACTGATAGATATAATGGGAAAACAAGAGAGGGTAATACCAACCCCACCCCCAAGAGCCCACAACCAATAGTCTTTATGTTGTGAGATGTTTTATGTGTGACTGTTGCCCAGTGTCGGTGTGTTTATTGTGTATTGGGAAATTGTAGTACTGTGTATATTAGCTATCTTGATATTAAATGTGAAGATGTCTTAAGCGCGTTAGGAACCTCTAGACATTGCACACAAAAGTAGTTTTACAGCCTGGGTATGTTGAAAAGCACGTGGCCTTATTGTTTTAGTTCTAAGGATTGACACTCTGTAATATTTTGTCCCGTGATTTGAAAACAATTGGTTTCGTTCCGTGGGGAACGAAACGGCGGTGTTTCGTTCCTAAGGGAATGCATCGTAGCCAAAACGCTAGTTTTTTACTACTAAAGTGATCATTACTAATTGTTTACATCCATCCGCACGATAAGAAATAATGAATTTTCAATTTCAATCGACTTTTAAAGATTAAATTGTTAAATTGTCTTGGTTTCGTTCGGTTTCGCTCGGTTTCGTTTCGTTTCGTTGAATAGAATAAGCCATTAATTTGATCTTCTGGTGATGTAAGTGATTAATTTGTGATTATTCCAGAATAAATCACACATTCCAAAATGCTCTCAAATAAGCTCCTGTACTATAATAATTGTAAGAATAGGGCAAGACAGAGCAAGATTGATAAACCAAATGATGAAAGATGACGGTAAGCTGTTTCTTAAATCAAATCATAGACTATAATGCCAAAGTTGTTTGCAACACAAGAACGATTCTATACTTTTTGCTCCATCGCAAGGAACTAAGAATGCTGCGTGGTTGTGCTGTTCATGTTTTCGAGCTTGTGTTCACATATCTGGCAATTTGTTCACATAAACTTGGGAAATGGTGACATGACAATCTAATCCTTTCATTTCTTATGAAAGTAAACAAATAAATATGGTTAAGCATTCAAAATTTGTGATTAATATGACTGGTGATTTTTCGTGATTATTGTGATTTTTGTGTGATTAATTTGATTAATTTATGATTAAAATGTGATTATTTTTGAGAGCGTACGAGATTTTAAGCAGTGATTTGCCCCTCGGGGTGAGTCAGAAAAAGCATGGGGTGTTTGGTGTACTGTGAAGTCACATTTAGGCACTCTCGTGAACCAAATTTTTTCCATACAGCCTACAGTCTAACTTCGATCTCATAAACCTTGCCCCATCTAAGTCGGTTACTTGATGCATTTGTTGAAAAAGATTTTCATCGTAAGACTTGTATGGGAGTCTTGCAAACAGATGAAATCTTTGACCAAGCTCCTTCAGCAACTTAGCCTTGTCAGGGTATCCATGGTATTATCAGGAGGTACTGAAATAGTTAAGCCTGATTCACACTACGTCGTTTCGGTCATTAAGGTCATGCAGAAAGACCCCAAAAACAAAGACTCAGAGTTTGAGTCTTTTGTCAATTGGGTCTTTCTGCACGACTCTAAAGACTCAAGAGCCAGGTTTTAGGAAAAATTGTCGTCTCCAAGAAGTCGCTGCACAAAGAATTTCTTGTATGCAAGTTAAGTTTTGTTTCCAACGACGTTTCGGGCTTCAACCCTGTATCAAGGATAAAGAAGATTAGATTCGACAGATGAAAATCTATACCACAAAAACAGAGAGAGGGGGGCTAGGAAAGGCAGAGGGATTGGAAATAGTTTCATATGCTAATTATTGGGGGTTTGGAACAAGCGAGAAGGCGAGGCTTGAAAATTAAAAATATTCCCTCTCTGAGTTAAAAAGTTTCCTTACTATATCTATTTACAACATAGTCACTATCAACTCCATTTTCCGAAAAACGTAGCAACAGGAAGGTTGGCTGGATTTCATTTCATTTTATTTTATTTATTTAATCACGATAGCCCCATCAGTCCATGACAACTGATAACCAAAAGAGGTTGCTGTCGAGATCTGCAAATCATATTGAGACATTGAAAAGAAAATGAAATTGAACAAGATACAATGAATATAAGCACGGGTAATGTGGCGCGCGAAGCGCGCGAGTGGCCGCCGCAGGCGGCCCAGGGCGCCAAAGGCGCCCAGCCCTCCACAGGAGCTAGGAACTCCGACCCCGCGCTGCGCTGCGCGGGCTCGGATCCCTAGTCTATATATATGCACTGATGAGCCCACAAAGGGTGAAACAGTACTGTCTGCAGATTGAGTATATATATATATATATGTTGCAGACAGTACTGTTTCGCCCTTTTTGGGCTCATCAGTGCAGCACAGAGTTGCCTGAGATTAAAGGCACACTGTCGTGGTGCTGATTGGATAAACAAGACAATTAAGGAGAAAAGATTAAGGAAAGGCTCAGTAATTTCGATGTACAGTGAAATTCATGAAGATGATAATGATCTGATTTCCTTTATTCTCGAAACAAAGTATAATCCAAGAATAAAAAGGCTTGGTAATTACTCCAAGGCCAGCGCTTTGTTTTTGATTTCTACATCACAACTAGCCAATCGCAACCACGACAGTGTGCCTTTAACCCTAGCCATGATGTCGGGGCACCATAGCAGTTTAAAGAGTTAATTGCGGGATCCTGTCAGAGTGCTCAAACTGCGCATGCACAGTGAGCGTTGCATAGTGCGTCAACAGGTCCCCACAAAGGTCCGAGACATAGAGTGCTCAACCAAACTTACGTAAGGAAGCGAAATAGATAGTATATATATATATACTCATTAGCCCAATGTCAATATGTAATAAAAATAGATATAGAATCTCAGAAAGAACACATTCGTTTAAAAGTTTCGGCCAAAGCCTTCATCAGTAATGACTGTTCAAAATTAGATGGAGCATACATAAAGACATCGAAATTACAAAGAATACAACACAATAGCCTAAGCGGGTCCTACCTATTACAATGCTTAATTATAATGTGTTAAAGCAGCCGGTAATTACAAAGATGGCGGGAGAAAGATAAAAGAAAGCGCAGAGTAAAGAACTGCTGAAGTCGGTGGCTGTATCTGTCTCACTGAAGCTAGAAAAGATAACACGTTACAACAAAACAAACAATAGAAAGATCCGAGAGAGGATTGGCAGAACAGAAATTCCTAAAAGACAGCGTGTGTCCCTAACGAAAAGCTAAGCGCCAAAATTAAAACAACACAACAACCAAAATGTAAAAAATAATGAAATCTATGTATCAACCTGCCTAGTGTTTAAAGCCTTAGGGGCAAAGCAATCCAGCCGATATTGCCAGAAGCTTTCCCGCATCCTATTTCCCTCCGTTAGCCTATCGATTATCTTAACACTAATAATAATAATAATAATATAAAAACAAACACTGTTAGATCACATAAACGTTTCGATTAAAATCTTCTTCAGTATCTTCTTCAGTATTGATACTGAAGAAGATTTTAATCGAAACGTTTATGTGATCCAACAGTGTTTGTTTTTATATTTCATTTTCTGTTTGGTTTGAAAGATGGTTTAGTTTGCTATAATAATAATAATAGTATAATAATAATAATAATAATAATAATAATAATAATAATAATAATAATAATAATTATTATTATTAATTATTAATAATTATTAATATTAATAATAATTATTATTAATTATTAGGGGCTGACCCTAAATGTCGATTTTGTGATCAATATGATGAAACAATAGATCACCTAGTGTCAGGGTGCTCTGTTCTAACACCAAATGAATATAAGAACAGGCATGATCGAGTGGGACAATACTTACACTGGAAAATCTGCAAGCATTATAATACATCGCACGCTGACAAATGGTATGAACATAAAACTCCCCCAGTAGTAGAAGGAGAAAACACAACGATACTATGGGACTCCAATAAACACGGACAGAGCAATCCAAGCCAACCGACCAGATATAGTCATCAAAGACCACAAGAGCAAAACATGCCTCCTTATTGATATGACAATTCCTACAGATCGAAATATTTCCGTCAAAGAATTTGACAAGTTATCAAAGTACAAAGACCTTCAAATTGAGATAGAACGGATGTGGCACCTTAAAACAACTATTGTACCTGTCGTAGTTGGTGCACTTGGGATGGTGAAAAAGGGAATCCAAAATCACCTCAATACAATCCCTGGAGAACCAAACTTGCAAGAAATACAAAAAATAGTACTTACAAGTACTACCCACCTTCTTCGCAAAGCACTGTCAATATAAAGATCTGAACAGCATATAACTGTGACGTTAAAGTGCATATCAATGTTAGCATGCAAGTAACAAACCCTCTTGCTGCCCCAGGTATCGGGATGATCCCCGGCAGCTAGACTGTATACAGCCGAAATCAAAAGAAAGTACCAATTCATAATAATAATGATAATAATAATAATAATAATAATAATAATAATAATAAATTTATTTACAGTTGGTGGCAGCAATAGTTTTAAAGAAAAACTAATAAATACCAACTATTTACAATGCAATGTTCAAACCTAGTAGCTATAAACGTAAAATATATACAT